>SJYX01021299.1:15297-32804 GCA_006410675.1 Oreotragus oreotragus | reverse complement strand
CTGCGCCTCCTAGAGCCTGCACCTCCTAGAGCCCTGGGCTTCCTAGAGCCTGTGCCTCCTAGAGCCTGCGCCTCCTAGAGCCCTGTGCTTCCTAGAGCCTGTGCCTCCTAGAGCCTGCACCTCCTAGAGCCTGTGCCTCCCAGAGCCCTGTTCCTACTAGATCCTGCGCCTCCTAGAGCCTGTGCTTCCTAGAGCCTGTGCCTCCTAGAGCCCTGTGCCTCCTAGAGCCTGTGCCTCCTAGAGCCCTGTGCCTCCTAGAAACCTGTGCCTCCCAGAGCCTGTGCCTCCCAGAGCCTGCGCCTCCCAGAGCCTGTGCCTCCTAGAGCCTGTGCCTCCTAGAGCCTGCGCCTCCCAGAGCCCTGTGCCTCCCAGAGCCCTGTGCCTCCTAGAGCCCTGTGCCTCCTAGATCCTGTGCCTCCCAGAGCCAGTGCCTCCCAGAGCCTGTGCCTCCTAGAGCGTTGTGCCTCCCAGAGCCTGTGCCTCCCAGAGCCCTGTACCTCCTAGACCCCTGGGCCTCCTACAGCCTGTGCTTCCTAGATCCCTGTGCCTCCTAGAGCCCTGTGCCCCCTACAGCCTGCGCCTCCTAGAGCCTGCACCTCCTAGAGCCCTGCGCCTCCTAGAGCCCTGTGCCCCCTACAGCCTGCGCCTCCTAGAGCTGCGCCTCCTAGAGCCTGCACCTCCTAGAGCCCTGGGCCTCCTAGAGCCTGTGCCTCCTAGAGCCTGCGCCTCCTAGAGCCCTGTGCCTCCTAGAGCCTGTGCCTCCTAGAGCCTGCACCTCCTAGAGCCTGTGCCTCCTAGAGCCCTGGGCCTCCTAGAGCCTGGGCCTCCTAGAGACTGTGCCTCCTGGTGAGAGAAGCCCACAATGAGAAGCCCGCCCACCGCAACTGAAGCGCAGACCCCGGCTTGCTGCAAGTAGAGAGAAGCCAGTGTAGCAGCGAACACCCAGCACAGCCAAAAATAAAGTCAATAGCAGCTATGCTGATGACTTCCAAACGAATATTGGTAGTCTGGATCTCTCTTGTGAAGTTCAGACTCACGTTTTACTGATCACTTAACACCTCCATTGGCATCTAATAGCATCACAACCTCAATATTCAAAACTGAGTTTTGAATATATCCCTCCAAACCCTCCTCCAGTCTTAATCAACAACAACACTCTTTTGCCAAACTCCTCAAGGGAAAACAATCTTGACGTTAAGCTCGACTCTTTTTTTTGATCTCTCCCACACCTCGTTTCCAGCTGCCTGGCAAATCTCCTTGGCTCTGCCTTCAAAACATTCAGAATGCAACAGCTTCTTCTCCCATTGTCTTGTCTATACCACTGTTTTGTCTCATTTAGTTGCCTATGATCACCTAAATAGCCAGTCAGGATTTCAAGTCTCCCTTCCTTGCTTTATATTTTATTTTTCTCCTTAACATTTATTTCTATATTTACTTATTCTTTATTGCCCACTTGAGCTCAAGGGGAGCAAAGACTTTGGTCTCTGGTTCACTGATGTATCCCCAGAATTTAGGACACAGCCTGCATTTAGAGCCTACCTTTCAGTAAATATTAGTTGCAAGAATGAGCGACTCTTGTTTCTTCTCTATAGTTTAGCTGTTTTACTTACCTACATGGTTGAGACCTGGTCCAAGCACGGTCCATGTCTGACTCCCGGAGATGGGAAAGAGCATAGAGGAATTTATACGTCATGTTTCACGGTCTCAACCAGGAAATGGCACACATCACTTGCATTTACATTCTGTTAGGCACACCTGAAATTCATGGCCATAACTAGCTATAAGGAAGTTTGGAAATGGCACTCCTAGCCTGTTAGCCATGGCCTCACCTGGAAGTCTATAGTTTAAAATGTGGAACAGGATCTAGTAGACAGTTGGCAGTCTCCACCTTACCTGTTATTTACACAGCTCATTTTTTCCAGAATGACAACACACTCAAAATACTTCAGAGTTCCAGAAGTAAATTACAGACTGAAGGTAGACAAAGTTGTTCAATGGTGTGAAAATTGAGAGTACTTTCTGTGCCATTGATCACAGCTTTGTTCTTTAAAGCAGAACTGAGGCAAATCCCACTTGAAAGCCTCTGCCAGAGAGTCTTGCTAATTCTTTAGATGAAAACTGCCTAGGACACGTGGACCGTATCTTGAGACTTTTATTATTTTATTGCTTAGTACAACCTACAGAAGCTGTGCAGAAATAATATTGAGAACTAAGGGCAAAAAGAAGTGTGGATGCTCTTTAACAAGTGGTGCTGGGAAAACTGGTCAACCACTTGTAAAAGAATGAAACTAGATCACTTTCTAACACCACACACAAAAATAAACTCAAAATGGATTAAAGATCTAAATGTAAGACCAGAAACTATAAAACTCCTAGAGGAGAACATAGGCAAAACACTCTCCGACATAAATCACAGCAGGATCCTAAATGATCCGCCTCCCAGAATACTGGAAATAAAAGCAAATATAAACAAATGGGATCTAATTAAAATTAAAAGCTTCTGCACAACAAAGGAAACTATAAGCAAGGTGAAAAGACAAGCCATGGCCTCACCTGGAAGTCTATAGTTTAAAATGTGGAACAGGATCTAGTAGACAGTTGGCAGTCTCCACCTTACCTGTTATTTACACAGCTCATTTTTTCCAGAATGACAACACACTCAAAATACTTCAGAGTTCCAGAAGTAAATTACAGACTGAAGGTAGACAAAGTTGTTCAATGGTGTGAAAATTGAGAGTACTTTCTGTGCCATTGATCACAGCTTTGTTCTTTAAAGCAGAACTGAGGCAAATCCCACTTGAAAGCCTCTGCCAGAGAGTCTTGCTAATTCTTTAGATGAAAACCGCCTAGGATACGTGGACCGTATCTTGAGACTTTTATTATTTTATTGCTTAGTACAACCTACAGAAGCTGTGCAGAAATAATATTGAGAACTAAGGGCAAAAAGAAGTGTGGATGAAAACACAACGAAAGAAGCTTATTACTTCTATTGCTATCACCTCAGTTACTAGAACTACTGAAATAACAAAACAGTTGACTAATTTTCCTTCTTCTAAGAGACTCTAGCAATCTATGGCATGAACCACAGAGAACTGGACCATGTAGAAGCACAGGATGTGGAAATTCTACGATCCAAAGTCCAACCATAGATCTTTGTAGGAAACATAACCTTGGGTGTTAGAATTAATCAGTAGGGTAAAAATAACACTTTTGTGCTTTATCTAAAATTTTTTAAAATGCAACAAACCCTTTCAAATCTTTCAAGGTAATTGAAGTTAACTCCCACAGTTAACTCTGTTGATAGAGCTTATATTCTTATGCATCAGTATATCAACATTATATCAAAGAGCATTTGTTAATAAAGTCCTTCTTTCAGCAAATAAAATGTACTAAGCATGGTAGCTCAGACGGTAAAGTGTCTGCCTACAGTATGGGAGACCCGGGTTCAATTCCTGGGTCAGGAAGATCTCCTGGAGAAGGGGATGGCAACCCACTCCAGTATTCTTGCCCCACTCCCTGCCCCAAAAAAAGGGACTTCACTTGCCTTAAAATAACCATTTTGTTGTTCAGTCACTCATTCGTGTCCAGCTCTTTGCAACCCCATGAGCTGCAGCAGGCCAGGCTTCCCTGTCCTTCACTATCTTCCAGAATTTGTTCAAAACACGTCCGTTGAGTCGATGATGCCATCCAAGCATCTCATCTTCTGTTGCCCCCTTCTCCTCCTTCCTTCAGTCTTTCCCAGCATTGGGGTCTTTTCCAATGAGTTGGCGCTTCACATCAGGTGGCCAAAGTATTGAAACTTCAGCTTCAGCAACAGTCCTTTCAATAAACACGTAGGGTTGATTTCGTTTAGGATTGACTTGTTTGATCTCCTTGCAATTCAAGGGACTCTCAAGAGTCTTCTGCAACACTATAGTTCAAAAGCATCAATTCTCCAGTGCTCAGCCTTCTTTATGGTCCAATTCTCACATCCATATTTTTATTTTTCTTTATTTTTTCTGTGCTCCAAAATCACTGCAGATGGTGATTGCAGCTATGAAATTAAAAGACACTTACTCCTTGGAAGGCAAGTTATGACCAACCTAGATAGCATATTCAAAAGCAGAGACATTACTTTGCAACAAAGGTCCGTCTAGTCAAGGCTATGGTTTTTCCAGTGGTCACGTATGGATGTGAGAGTTGGACTATAAAGAAAGCTGAGTGCCAAAGAATTGATGCTTTTGAAGTGTGGTGTTAGAAAAGACTCTTGAGAGTCCCTTGGACTGCAAGGAGATCCAACCAGTCCATCCTAAAGGAGATCAGTCCTGGGTGTTCATTGGAAGGACTGATGTTGAAGCTGAAACTCCCATAATTTGGCCACCTGATGCAAAGAGCTCACTCATTTGAAAAGACCCTGATGCTGGGAAAGATTGAGGACAGGAGGAGAAGGGGACGACAGAGGATGAGATGGTTGGATGGCATCACTGATTCGATGGACATGGGTTTGGGTGGACTCCGGGAGTTGGTGATGGACACGGAGGCCTGGTGTGCTGCGGTTCATGGGGTTGCAAAGAGTCAGACACGACTGAGCGACTGAACTGAACTGAATTCACATCCATATATGACCACTGGAAAAACCATAGCTTTGAATATATGTACCTTTGTCAGCAAAGTGATGTCTCTGCTTTTTGATACGTTGTCTAGGTTTGTCATAGCTTTTCTTTCAAGGAGCAAGCATCTTTTAATTTCATGGCTGCGGTCATACTCTGCAGTGATTTTGGAGTCCAAGAAAATAGTCTGTCACTGTTGCCATGAAAACAACCATGGTTGATATAAAAAAGTTTTATTATTGCTTCATTGCAAGAATTTGTGATATTTTCGGCAGTGAGTTTGTTCCTCTGCCAAGGAATCCAAAGAAACAATGTCAAATGACCACCTTTTTTTCCATTTTTCACACTGTCACATGAAGAGTATTCAGATAAAGGCAGCTGGTAGGAGCAAGGCAGGAAGATGGGGCCTCTCAGCCGTACATGTAAATTGCTGTAACTCCCAAATAGCTCAGGATCTAGATGTTTGCTCCTTTTAAAATAATTTAACAGAACTTCTCTCGTGGTCCAATGGCTAAGATTTCATGCATCCACTGTAGAGGGCCCAGGTTTGATCCCTGGTCAGGGAAGGTCCTGCATACTGTGCAGAGCTGCCAAAAAATAAAATTCAAAATAAATAACAGAATTTTGGACTTCATCTGACTTATTCATTAACATATGTGAAATATATAGGATATGCAAAGTTAATTTTAGTTACGATTTCAGAAGCTTCTTTTCTTTTTTTTCATTTAAAATTTTTTACATTTATTTTTTAATTGAAGGAAGATAGCTTTACAATGTCATGTTGGTTTCTGCCACACAACAATGTGAATCGGCCATAATTACATGTGTAGCCCCTCCCTGTTGAGCCTCCCTCTCGTCCCCCCACCCCACCCCTCTAGGTCAGCACAGAGCGCCAGGCTGGACTCCCTATCTTATATAGCAACTGCCCAATTTCAATGCCTATCAGAAGGGACAAACAATAAATCAAGATTAGATTAAGACACCAATAAATCTGATAAGAATTAATTTTTATATTGATGGCTCCTGTTAAAGGCTATAGTTTTTATTATATTTATTGTAGGAGCAACATAATAGTAACAGAAAACAAATAAAAAGCTGGGGAGAGGGGATTGTCTATGCTTTTACCACCCAAAGAAATAGTTTTCCTTTTTTTTATATAATTGTTTTATTTCTCATCCCCATAAACACATAATTTTAAATATAAAGTATTATCCTTTTTACCTTGGTATCATATTATAAACATTTTTATGTTATAAGACCTCCTTCATACTTATTTTAATACTTAAACAATAATCCATCTATAAATATCTGTATAATAATTCATCTATAGTAGTACCATAATTATTTGTTTCTCTGTCATTAGTCATTTACAGTTCCTTCCAGTTTTTTTAGTAGACTGTGGACAAATAGGGACTCTTATGCACGGACAATACTTGTCAAATTTAAAACATACATCCTCTGACCTAGCAAATCTGTCTCTTGGATTCTATCCTTGAGAGATAATTACAGAACTATGTAAGCATATATATGCTCTTTGCTGCATTATCTAATAGTAAAAATTCAAAGTGATCTAAATGTTTGCCCATAGGGTGATAGCTAAATAAACTTTAGTAGACCTATATATAATATATGGTCATTGAAAAAATGAGTTAGGTCTTTCTGGGTTGACTTGGAGGGTATTCATAAATCCGATGAATGGTAGTGGAGTTAGGGAGGGTATGAGTTTTAGATAAGTAGAGCTCATGACTGTAGGAAAAAATACTATACATGTGCGTTTATANATTATCTAAGAGTAAAAATTCAAAGTGATCTAAATGTTTGCCCATAGGGTGATAGCTAAATAAACTTTAGTAGATCTATATATAATATATGGTCATTGAAAAAATGAGTTAGGCCTTTCTGGGTTGACTTGGAGGATATTCATAAACCCGATGAATGGTAGTGGAGTTAGGGAGGGTATGAGTTTTAGATAAATAGAGCTCATGACTGTAGGAAAAAATACTATACATGTGCGTTTATAACACATGTTATAGATGTGCTTTCTATAATATTTAAAATTTTCCAAAAATTTTAAAGCATTTAGTTCAGTTTATACAAATACATTGAAAGACGTGAGGGAAACCCACACATAATTCATGTACACAGGCTAATTCAAAGTTTAGCTTTTAGACGGTCTTCCTTGGTGGCTAAGATGATAAAGAATCTGCCTGCAATGCAGGAGACCCAGGTTCGATCCATGGGTTAGGAGGCTTCCCTGGAGAAGGGCATGGCAACCCACTCCAGTATTCTTGCCTGGCAGGCCATAGTCCATGGATTGCAAAGAGTCAGACATGATTGAGCAACTAACACTCACACTCACCTCAAAACCCATGGGTAGATTTTCTTTTAATTTAAATGTATTTTTAATTGGAGGATAATTGCTTTATAATATTGTCATGGGTAGATATTGACCAAAGCATTAGGTAGTTCAATTCAATTTGAGTGTTATAATCTTAACAAAAAATACTAAGGTTGTTATTCTATTTAAGATTAAAAAATTAAATTTTGGAATTGATTATTTACTGCTGCTNATAGTAGTTTGTACTTCTTAACTGCCTGCTCCTGTCTTGTCCCTCCTCTCATCCCTCTCCCCACTGATAACCACTAGTTTGCTCTCCATATCAATTAATCTGTTTCTGTTTTGCTACATTCATGTTTGCTTTGGTTTTTAGATTCTAATCTAAGTGAAAGCATATAGTATCTGTCTTTCTCTTTCTGACTTACCTCACCCTCCAGGTCCATCCATGTTGTTGCAAATGGCACAATTTTATTCCGTTTTATGACTGAGCGGCATTCCGTTGCCTTTATCTACCTACCTATATGCATGCATGCGTGCGTGCTAAGTCACTTTAGTCATGTTCAACTCTATGCGATGCTATGGACTGGAGCCCACCAGGCTCCTCTGTCCACGGGATTCTCCAGGCAAGAATACTGGAGTGAGTTGCCATGCCCTTGTCCAGGGGATTTTCCCGACCCAGGGATTGGACCCACATCTCTTACCTCTCCTGCATCTGTCTCTTATACACATCTAGATGTGTATAAGAGACAGTGGGTTAGGAGGCTTCCCTGGAGAAGGGCATGGCAACCCACTCCAGTATTCTTGCCTGGCAGGCCATAGTCCATGGATTGCAAAGAGTCAGACATGATTGAGCAACTAACACTCACACTCACCTCAAAACCCGTGGGTAGATTTTCTTTTAATTTAAATGTATTTTTAATTCGAGGATAATTGCTTTATAATATTGTCATGGGTAGATATTGACCAAACCATTAGGTAGTTCAATTCAATTTGAGTGTTATAATCTTAACAAGAAATACTAAGGTTGTTATTCTATTTAAGATTAAAAAATTAAATTTTGGAATTGATTATTTACTGCTGCTGCTGCTGCTAAGTCGCTTCAGTGGTGTCCGACTCTGTGTGACCCCATAGACGGCAGCCCACCAGGCTCCCCCGTCCCTGGGGTTCTCCAGGCAAGAACACTGGAGTGGGTTGCCATTTCCTTCTCCAATGCATGAAAATGAAAAGTGAAAGGGCAGTTGCTCAGTCATGTCCGACTCTTCGCGACCCCATGGTCTGCAGCCCACCAGGCTCCTCCGCCCATGGGATTTTCTAGGCAAAAGTACTGAAGTGGGGTGCCACTGCCTTCTCCGATTATTTACTAGATAGTGAAATTATGATCATCCATGGTAATAAAAAAAGAATGACAATAATGTAATAAAGTGTAAATATAAATTCAAAACTGGTAATTATCCTGCTAATTTAACCAAGTCTAATCTAGATAGTCTGAGTGACCTAGTTTGGCTGACTAGATTTTTTTCTTAAAAAACTAGTCAATTTTTATCTTACTTTGTACCTGATAAATTTAGTACAAAGGTACTTGTTTATAATTTGAAGAAACCTATCTTTCATGATTTTCCAGTAATGCTACTTTCTATAGAACAAATATTTTCTCAAAATTTTGTGCTCTACTGATAGCATATTTTTATCCACTAAATAAGCATTTTCTTGTTTATATTCTTGTGTGGCATCCTTCTTTTTAAAACTACTATAATTATCCATCTACTTATCTTACAAGTGGAAACAATCTTTGTGGCTGTTTCATTTACTATGGAAAGAATACAATGTTTTACTACAAAAGGACATCAAAAAGCCCTCTAATTCTGGTGCTTCTTATCCTTGAGTCATAAAAACAGGCTAGGCTTATGGAAGAAAAGAGATTAGAAAGCAGTGTTTATAATCATAGGCAAAACTATACCCTAAACAAGCTACAAAAATAAGTCTTTTTAAAAACATCACACTCAGAACTATGATTTTAAACCCTTTAATTTAACTTTACCTTGCCTTTGAAGGGAAAATCTCCTTGAACTTTAAAATTTTAACTCCACTCTCTCACTGAATTTTTTAAGTCCCAAAGTCACTATTTGTCGAATGACAAATAGCATTTGTAAAAGAGGCCTTCAATAGCTATGCACATGTACTTGTCAGCTACCGTGTCTAGAGCTAATTTCCATACCAGTTACCAAATAAGCCCAGGGGCTAAAACAACAGCTAAGAAAGCAAAACTCTGTAACCTACAAGATCTTACTTTCTCACACTGAATTTTTAAATGTACTGAATAAAAGTGGGAGGGAAGAGAAGGTAGAAAAACTATTTTTTTCTTGGCTTAAAAAAGAAAAGATTGGGCAAATGCCTATATTAAATCTCATAAGCAGCCTAAGTTATTAAATATAGATGATTGCAAAATGAAAACCTGCAATCAGGTAAAACTTCGTGATTCATTATTCTTATACATTATACTCTACTTAGTCATTATAAAATATTGGCTACATTCTCTGTGCTATATAATACACCCATCTAGCTTATTTATTTTATACATAGTAGTTTGTACTTCTTAACTGCCTGCTCCTGTCTTGTCCCTCCTCTCATCCCTCTCCCCACTGATAACCACTAGTTTGCTCTCCATATCAATTAATCTGTTTCTATTTTGCTACATTCATGTTTGCTTTGGTTTTTAGATTCTAATCTAAGTGAAAGCATATAGTATCTGTCTTTCTCTGTCTGACTTACCTCACCCTCCAGGTCCATCCATGTTGTTGCAAATGGCACAATTTTATTCCGTTTTATGACTGAGCGGCATTCCGTTGCCTTTATCTACCTACCTATATGCATGCATGCGTGCGTGCTAAGTCACTTTAGTCATGTTCAACTCTATGCGATGCTATGGACTGGAGCCCACCAGGCTCCTCTGTCCACAGGATTCTCCAGGCAAGAATACTGGAGTGAGTTGCCATGCCCTTGTCCAGGGGATTTTCCCGACCCAGGGATTGGACCCACATCTCTTACCTCTCCTGCATTGGCAGGCGGGTTCTCTACCACAGCGCCACCTGGGAGAGCCCCAGGTACACCCTGAATCTGTTTAAATGACACTGTATACCTCCTACCGTTTTTGCTGCTCCTTCTCGGTTTTCGGAGGTGGGACTAGTTGTCCCTCATCAGCCATGCCTCTAAAGGTGCAGAGTTCAGTCCTTGGGCTATTTCTGTTTTCTGTATCACTCACTCCCTAGGTCCTCTCATCCAGTCTTGTGGTATTAAAGAGTAAAATAAAAAATATTTACATTCATCAAAAAGAAATACGGCTTCCCTGGTGGCTCAGAGGTAAAGAATTCGCCTGCCAGTGCAGGAGACACAGGTTTGTCACTGGTCTGGGAAGATCCCACCCGCTATGGAGGAACTAAGTGCCGGCACCACGACTCCTGAGCCTGTGCCTCCTAGAGCTTGTGCCTCCCAGAGCCCTGTGCTTCCTAGAGCCCTGTGCCTCCCAGAGCCTGCGCCTCCCAGAACCTGNCTTTGGAACTGCGATGTTGGGAAAGACTCTTGAGAGTCCCTTGAACTGCAAGGAGATCAAATCAGTCAGTCCTAAAGATCAGTCCTGAATATTCATTGGAAGGACTGATGCTGAAGCTGAAGCTCCAATACTTTGGCCACCTGATGCAAATAACTGACTCATTTGAAAATAATCTGATGCTGGGAAAGATTGAAGGCAGAAGGGAAAGGGGACGACAGGACAAGATGTTTGGATGGAATCACTGACTCAGTGGACATGAGTTTGAACATACTCTGGGAGATGGTGAAGGACAGGGAAGCCTGATGTGCTGCATTCCATGGGGTCTCAAAGAGTCATACATGACAGAGCTACCGTATAGCAACAAAGACCTCCTGGAAGGGAAGGGAGTTGGAGACTGAGTCCAATTATCAGTGGCCAATGGTTTCATCAATCACGCCTATGTAAGGAAGCCTCCATAAAAGCCCCAAAATATAGGGTTTGGAGATCTTCTAATTGGTGCACATATGCTGGTTGAGGCAGAATGACCCTCAGCGGGGGCATGGATACTCTCTGCCCTTTCTCCATACCTTGCCCTATGTATCTCTTTCATCTAGTTTTTCCCAAATGACATCCTTTTCTAATAAACCAGTAAACTAGTAAGAAAAAACTTTCCCTTATTCTCTGAGCAGCTCTTGTAGATCAAGGAAAACTGAGCAAGGGAGCTTTGGAATTTCAGATCTATAGATAATTGGTCAGAAACACAGGTGAAAACCCAGACCTCTGATTGACATCTGATGTTGGGGTGGAGGGTTAGTCTTGTGAACCTGAACTCTTAACCTGTGGGGTCTTTTTCTATCTCCAAGTAGATAGTGTTAGAATTGAGTTGAGTGGTGGGACATCCAGCTGGTGTCTGAGAACGGCATGGTGGTGTGGAAAAATTGGGGCTTCCCAAGTAGCGCTAGTGGCAAAAAACTCACCTGCCAAAAAACTGCCCATCCACACAAGTACACATATTGTAATGTGATACAGAATCTCACTAATTCAGAGGGTCAATTTAAAATGCATGATTAGGGAAGTAACCACTTTACCAGAGAAGTAAAAGCTATCTGGAGAGATCAAAAGATAATTTTATTATGCTAAATATGGGTTTGGAAAACTTGCTTTTTAAATCTATTGGATGAAATATGGAGATTTATTCTATTCCATTATCTGTGTAAGACTGTAGTAGTAAGCAACAAATAAAAAT
Organism: Oreotragus oreotragus; assembly: GCA_006410675.1. Lineage (NCBI taxonomy): Eukaryota > Metazoa > Chordata > Mammalia > Artiodactyla > Bovidae > Oreotragus > Oreotragus oreotragus. The sequence goes on along the minus strand of SJYX01021299.1, from coordinate 21,105 downwards.
ATGAAAGGCAAAGCCTCTAAATGAATCCTTGCCAATTTGGACAGATACATATGGTCTGATCTTTATATAGAACAGACAGATCAATAACAGAGCAGCCCAAAGTCTCTGGTTGAAAGCCCAGGATAATTCTACTTAAAAAAAAAGAAAATAGCAAGAAATGTGGTCTTTATCTTTTTTTCCCCTTTATTTTTTTTTCTATAAATACTAATACAGTTGGCTTTCATTTGCTGTAACAGAGGGAGAGGAATACAAAAAAGATATTTCCTTTTAACAACCCAAAAAGGTCAGCAAAGTATAAAATGTCAAATCTCCAAAGCTGGATACATGTGGTTAAAGCATGAAATGTTAATGATGTCCCTGTTTGCAAAGTTTCACAAATATATATACATATATATATATATATATATATATTTTTTTTTTTCCAATTAGGCCCTAACTAAGACTACATGATCCCATTTGTCATCACAAAATGAATTGACTAGACATGTGATCTGGGTTGTCTTTCACATTTACGGTGAAGACCAATAGGACAATAAGCTGACTCTGTCCCTGTTCAGTGTGTAGTTAAATGACAAGGTAAGGCAACTGTGTGGGGTACCTTCCTGATGAAGGGCCTTGGGACAAGCCAACAGAGTTTTGGCTACCCTAGGTCTGGGAATCCCAGCTTCTCTACTGGTAAAACAGGAGAAGGCAATGTCACCCCACTCCAGTACTCTTGCCTGGAAAATCCCATGGGCGGAGGAGCCTGGTAGGCTGCAGTCCATGGGGTCGCTATTCGTCAGACACAACTGAGTGACTTCACTTTCACTTTTCAGTTTCATGCATTGGAGAAGGAAATGGAAACCCACTCCAGTGTTCTTGCCTGGAGAATCCCAGGGACGGGGGAGCCTGGTGGGCTGCTGTCTATGGGGTCACACAGAGTTGGACACAACTGAAGCAAGTTAGCTTAGCTACTGGTAAAAGAGTATGAGGATATTTAACTTGGACTGTTGCTGTAAACATCAAAATAATTATCATTATTCCTTTCAGCAGAGTATTTAACATAACATAGTTTTACAAAGAGGTCTACAATATGGCCTCTGCCTCCCTTTAAAAACTTTACAGCCCAGCCAACACTTTCCTCACTGTCCATCCTGTAACTCTTTCTCTATCCAGCCATCTTTCATTTTCTTTGGTAACTGTACATTTTCTTAGCCCTGAATCTTTGCCACTCCTTTTTCTCAGACTTTCTCCCCTTCTAACCTCACATCAGGGCTTCCCTGGTGGTTCAGTGGTAAAGAATCCACCTGTCAGTGCAGGAGATAAATGTTTGATGCCTTGGTTGGGAAGATCCTCTGGAGAAGAAAATGGCAAGCCATTTCAGTTTATTTGCTTGGGAAATACCATGGACAGAGGAGCCTGATGGGCTATAGTCTATGAGAATGCAGAAGATTCAGTTGCAACTTAGCGACTAAACATCAACAGCCACCTCATGTCTACTTCACCCACCATTACTGGCCGAATTCTACTGATCGACTTTCCTGTGCATATTCCCTTACAGAACATGTTTAATTCATATGCTATATGATGCCAGAGTGCCCTCTTGTGCCCTCTTGTTCCCCGTTAAGCATTTAAATGGCACTTTAATCACTTGCTTCATCCCCTCCCTCCTCCCCAGTTAGATTATAAGCTAAAGACTCCATTTGCCTTATTAACCAGTACAACCTTGTTTTTAACATATTGTGTGTGTGTGTGTGTGTGTGTGGTGTCACTTGCTCAGTCCTGCCCATATACCTGCAATGTAGCAAAGCAGATGGATGTAGTTTTGGAGTTAGGAAGGTGGGAGTTTGAATCCTATTCCTACTGCTCAGTAGCCTTGAAACTTTGGCCAAATGTGTCAAGCTAGACCTGACCTACGAGGTCTCAGTTCCTCACCTTTGAGCTTACAGGTACATTGCCTCTGGGTGTTATTTTAAGGCTTCCATGAGAAACTTATGAACTGTTGTCTTCCACAATACCTCGTATCACTATTACTGTCCTATGATATGAGTTAGACAAGCTCAGTTTTCCAATTAGTAGCAGAGACCACTCAAGGGCTCAAATAAACAATCTTGAAAAAGGAAAGGCAGATAGATTGCTAAGGCAACACATTTGATGTCTAGTTCATTTTAGTCTACCACAGTGGCTTCCTAGCATTATGATAACAGACAGGATTTTCTGGGACTGTGATTTTATTCAGGGCCTTCCGTCAGAATGCATGTGATGCTAAGACAGAAATGACAACAGCTGAATTTAAATTGGAAGCTAATCCAAAGTGACGGGCATATCCAACTTGCAAATCAGACTTGAAAGCCAGTCTCTCAGAGGTCTGCACCTGTGACAAGCGCACCTGATGCACACCTCAGCTTGCCTCATCCCATCCGGAAAGCTCATTAGAGTATGTGGCTCTGGCAATGCACCAGGGAAATGGTTATGAAAGACCCACACGACTTCAGCATTTTGCATGATCCAGTGAGAAAAACTCACACTAACTCATGAAATGCACCTTCTTTTAGCTATTTTGCAACTTGCAGAGAGAAGAGATTTAGGTAAGGCTCCAGAATTAATGTCTAGGAAGCATTCGGGAAGAGTCATCTGCTTTTTAAGGAAACTTACAAGACTTGGCTTGAGAGTGTCTGCATTGTAAACATGTTGCTTTTACTTAAACTGTGTGAACACTTGGTGTCTGGGTCTGTTTGTAAGGATTAGGGAGGTCAGAGGAGTGGTGTGGAAAAAGTCCCACTAAGCTACCTCTGCTATAGCACAATCATTTTGGAAAAGGAACAGGGAAGCTGTCTTTAATGACAGTGATCATTGGGTTCCAACTTCACCTGTTAGGGATTGAAATTTCAGATTTCACTATGACCCCGTTGTGGGGACAGCCAGTTGCCAATTTCACACATCAGAACTTCACCCTCAGAGGGAGCCGTGCAAGATTCTCTTTATGGCAGAAAGTCCTGCTATGCCCACATTGTTAATGCACCCCTTTAAAAGATGAGTCAGCAAAGAAAATCAGATGGGGATTTTCATTATAAGCTTGAGAAGATTTATCTCCGCAGCCTTGAATCCAAATCTGCTCTAGAGGAGGAGAATTTCTTCCTATTTTCTAACCTCTGTGGACCACCCACAACCACCAAGTTTCAAGGAGAACAGGACTGCCTATACCCCATGTCTATTGTCAGCACTGGAAATATCATGTCTGATCATCTCAGGGAATTAGCTCTGGGCTTCACAATATATAATCAAGCTGTAATTTAAAAGGCTAAAAATGATTGTTTTCATATCTTATTAAAGATAAAAATTGAAACTATGTTTCATAATATTGACTTTTAAGAGACCATGTTTTTCTGGGCCATCTTGGTCCCCTTCTCCCTTTACAGGATTATGTAAGCCATCTAGAAGAAAATAACTTTTTGTTATTCTCTAAGAAATTATTCTAGCCTCAGGGACATGACATTTGTTTTGTCCCTTATACTACTTTAGCTTATTTAAGTTCACTAAAAACAACTTTTGAGAGTATAAGATGGCTTTCAAGCACATAATCTCATTCAACCTTGAAAACAAAACTGTAGGGGGGTTGAAAACTATCCTCACTTCAGAATCAAGGAAACTGAGATGGAAAAAATTTGAAAAAATTATCTCTGAACACATGGAACTATCTGAAGCAAGCAAAACCCAGTGCTTTCCAGGAAATAAAGAAAGGTAAGACAAATTTATGACAGATTCAAAAAGTTGCTCGTTGACATCTCTATCAACTTTCAACAACAATAATGGCATCTACTACTATTATTATTGAAGGCTTATCATGTACCAGGCACTGTATGATGACGAACAAGACCTATGCTCAAGGAGCTCCCATTTTCAAGTGGGGATCAGATCAAATAAATACAACAAGGCATCTAGAGAAGGCCAAAGTTATACAAAAACCTAATTCATAGCCTTTAAACTTCAGAGTAATTTATAGCTTTGAGAATAAATTCAAGTCTAATCTATCATTTGGATCTCCTACAATATAATGTGATAATCAACAGCCTTCCTTGGAGATGGTCAATATTTTGAGGGGGCTGTGTAGTAAATGGGCTGGTTGTAGGTGGGCATTATGCTGTACAGGACTGTATGTCTCTGGCATATGCATCATTGGCTGAAAGTTATAAAAGCACAGTAATCTTTTTTTCCTGCTTGTCTAAGAACCCATATTGTATATTCTAGCACAAATAATTTAATTCAACGATTGGAAGAAAAATTTTCAAATTCCCTAGTGAAACTTACCAAAAAAATCAAAGCAAGTTATTCAGTGATGACAAGAATTTCCTATTATTATCATTATTTTTGAGCATCTACTACATTCTAGACATTTTTCTATACATTCTTTTTTGTAATAGGAGAAATATTGGACCCAAGCTTCTTATAGACTCTTCTTATAGACTACCACTTCACTGTTTTAGAGTATGAAAAAAATTAAAGTGTTAGTTGCTCAGTTGTGTTTGACTCTTCATGACCCCATGGACTGTAGCCCACAAAGTTCCTCTGTCCATGGAATTCTCCAGGCAGGAATACTGGAGTGAGTCACCATTCCCTTCTCCAGGAGAGCTTCCCAACCCAGAAATTGAATCCAGGTCTCCTATATTGCAGTCAAATTCTTTATCATCTAAGCCACCAGGAAAGCCCATTTTAGAGTATACCCATAACTAAATCAGATCTGATAAATTATATACCTTTGTTTGTCCAAAATATATGCTTAAACTATACAAAATGCCAGCTACTCTATGTGCTTTGAGGATACGCTGCAATCAAGACAGGCCTATATATTGTATTTATGAACTTTATATTTTATTTGTCTATATGGACAAATAAAACAGAAAAAAATATGTCCTGTATGCTCTATGATATATAGAGAGATATTTCATTTAAGCCAAATATATGTTTTATATATATATATATATAATATCAGTTTGATGTCACTATCTCACTTTGATTCTCACTTTCAGAATTGTAACATTTTTCATTAGTGTTTTGGTACATTAGATGTTAAAAACTAGAATTCAAATTTCTAAGTTTAAAACAAAACTTAAAAGAAAAAGAAAAATAGATAAAATAGAACTTAATCTTCAGGTGTCTTTATTCACTCTAATTAATTAATCTTTCAAATTGTGGTATGGATGCAGATGAGAAGAAAAACATCTCTGTGTGACTCCTTAGAAAATACAGTATTGAGAATAAATAAAATTGACAGTTTAAGAGCCTAGGTAAATGCTCATGTTCCAGATTAGAAAGATCTGTATTCAAATTCTGTACTACCATTAGTAATGTCTTTGGAAAAGTTGCTTACTCCAAGGAAGCCTCAGTTTCTACATCTGAGAAATGCTGTTACTGCTGCTGCTAAGTCACTTCAGTCATGTCCGACTCTGTGTGACCCCATAGACGGCAGCCCACCAGGCTCCCCCATCCCTGGGATTCTCCAGGCAAGAACACTGGAGTGGGTTGCCATTTCCCTCTCCAATGCATGAAAGAGAAAAGTGAAAGTGAAGTCGCTCAGTCTGTCCAACTGTTAGCAACCTCATGGACTGCAGCCCACCAGGCTACTCCGTCCATTGGATTTTCCAGGCAAGAGTACTGGGGTGGGGTGCCATTGCCTTCCCCGTCTGAGAAATGGGAATGATAAAAATAATACAAAGAACTATTTCCACCTGGTGCTGTGCTGATTACATGAGCAAAGCATGCAGCCTGCTAGTGCAATGCCTCATGAGTGGCTAGCATTCTCTATAGGTGGTTCAGACAGTAAAGAATCTG
>SJYX01021297.1:70015-137212 GCA_006410675.1 Oreotragus oreotragus | reverse complement strand
CGGCTGCCATTTCACTGGAAGACCATCGCCGAGCTGACTGCCCGAATTTGTTGGCTGCGATCATCTATCCTTTTTCATTTGCCCCAAAGGCGGATTCCTGCGAACTGGAGATCGACCGTGTTAAGAAAGGTCCTGGGAGGCTCCTAATTAGAGGAAGCGAGTAAGTGGCACTGGAGGATGGATTTGGAACTTCAGGCTTGGGTTCCTAGATACCTAGATCTGGAAGGTACAGAGCCGCGGATGATAGCATGGAGACCAGGGTCCGCTAATTCCAAGATGGGTTTGGGGCCCTGGAACCGTGGTCACAATTCCCTTTTCCTGGTTTCACTTCCTATTTCATAGTGGTGGTCAAAGATTTCCAAGCGCTTCCACCTCCAGGTTTGGAAAAGTCCCAGATCTTAGACTTCCGGGGACTAGACCAGGTAACTTCCAGAAGGTGCACACAGGGCATGGCATGGTGGGAATTACTTGAGCCTGTGTACAGAGGAAGCTGACCTTGTGTTGGGAAAAGGTGTAAAGTTAAACAGTAACCGCGCCTTATGTTTCTACAGCAGTTTAAAAGCTATGATGAAACGAATACAAGGCTTGTAGTGTTATTTCTAAACTATGGCACTGTGAACAGTCTAGAAATTTTCTTTAACTTTTGCATCTCAGCATACGAATTTCTAGTTAGCCTCTGAATACATTTAGCACAGCCAAATCAAAGCTGCAGATAAGAACGACCCTAGGATTCAGAGCCTAATAGTAATGCTAATAGAGCACCTCCATGAAATTGTACAGCATTAGTATGTCCAGCTGTAGGAAATAATTTCCATTGTGATCAGAATATAATGCATTGTTTAAAATTTTATTCCAGTAATAAATATCTAGGGTATGTATGATTTTCTAAGAAAATACAATGCATCGAGTCTAAAGTAAAATAAATAGTTTTGTTTGTTCAGAAAACACGTTAAGAGTTTCTTTGGATCACCATTGGAATACACATGAATACCTTTCTGGCACAATGTAGAAGTGTTAAATCAGAGAAATTTCTATTTGATAAAATGTGAGGAGGCGGATAAATTGGGAATTTGAAATTAACAGATACAAACTGCTACAAATAAAATAAACAATAAGGACCTACTGTATACCAAAGGGACCTATATTCAATATCTTGTAATAACCTATAGTGGAAAAGAACCCAAATCACTTCGCTGTACACCTGAAACATTGTAAATTAGCTATGCTTCAAAAAAATTAAAAAAGTAACACAACAAAAAGTTCTAAATGTTTGCTTTTTAATTTTGCTTTTTAATTCCTCCTTCCTGACTGAAGCCCAAATCTCAATCATAGATCTTTTCGTTGACTTTGCCAATTCAATATTGGTTTATTGCTCTGCATATGAGAGGATGACATCAAATAATGGCACCAGTCCTATTTCAGGCTAGCTGCCATGTGCTTATAGTGCCTTTTTTTGTTTTTGTTTTTTTTTAAGTTGCTCAGTCCTGTCCCACTCTTTGGGACCCCATGGACTATACAGTCCATGAATTCCCCAGGCCAGAGTACTGGAGTGGGTAGCCCTTCCCTTCTCCAGGGGATCTTCACAACGCAGAGATCAAACCCAGGTCTCCCGCATTTCAGGCGGATTCTTTACTAGCTGAGCCACAAGGGAATACCTCTACACTGATAATAAAATATGGTGGTCAAGTGAAAACTGAACCCTTTGCCTCCAGGCCAAGTCCATTTTTTACAGGGCTCAAGTAAATCTGATTTTCACCCACGTACTTAAGATCCTTCACAAGCCCCTTGCTTGCATTCAGTTTCATTTCCTGACATCCCTTTTGTTTTCCTGTTCCTGGGGATGAATGACTAGAGAGGGGCGCCGACATCCGTAGGGAGGGGGTCGTCTCTGAGTTCTGCTTTACTGAACCTGTCCCTGCTCCCCGAGTAGGGGACTGCGCAGACTGCGCCTACTGATGGGGGACCGTTGAGTGCAGAGCTTGGTGGGGCACGAGAACGGGGTCGGGGAGTGGGGGGCTTGTGCGCATCCCTTTTCTCTCCAGCTTCTGGGCGCCCTATATCCCAGGATGCCCGACCCTTGGGGAGCTCCCGCTGCGCCCCACTCCCATCCCCGCTCCAGATGCGCGGCAGGCGGCGGGAGAGGCTCCAAGCTGGCATTTTAAGAAGCTTTCAGAAATGAATGGCAACGGTATATGCGAACCGTCCATTATTTTCCAAAACGGTCGTAGTATTTCTCATTGTCAACAGAAATATAGGCGGATTCCAGGTACTCCTCATCGCCAGCCCTTGATATAGTCAGTCTTTTTCATTCTAGCCCACATAGTGAGTATGAGGTAGTCTCTCGTAATTTTAGCTTGCACTTCTCATATTACTACTGGTATTGAGCGTGTTCTATGTTTAATGGACACATGCACATCATTTTTGGTAAAATGTTTAATTCTTTAGCCCATTTTAAAAGCAGGATGCGGGTGGCTCAGACAGTGAAAAATCCACCAGCAATGCAGGAGACACCGGAGACGCAGGTTTGATTCCTGGGTGGAGAAGATCTCGTGGAGAAGGGAATGGCAACCACTCCAGTATTCTTGCCTGAAGAATTCCATCCATTGGGTCGCAAAGAATCGGACACGACTGAGCCTCTAACACTAACACTGTCTTATTATTAAAAGGTTTTTTACGTTCTGGGTAAACGTTCTTTCTCAGATAAATGTTGTGCAGATATTCTCACCTATTCCCTACCTTAAAAGCAATAAACAAAATTGCTTTCTTGAGGTATGATTGATCTTCAATAAACTGAACGTTTAAAATGTACAATGTGACAGATTTTGACATTTGTAAGCAGCTGTGAAACCATCTCCACAATCAAAATTGAACATATATGTCCTGCCCTGTCTCTTTTATCTCCCTTCATTCACTTGCCCTCATCCTATTCAGGCAACCACTGATCTGCTGTCACTATACATCCTTTTCATTTTCTAGAATTTTATATAAATGGAATCTTTCTATTTATACTCCATTTTGTCTGTGTCTTCATTCAGCATGGGTAGGGGGAGATTAATCCACTTCGTTGTGTGTATCAATAATCCATTAACTTTTGTTGCTAAGTAGTATTCCATTATATGGGTATGTCATGTATATTCATGTTGGTGGACAGTTGGATTGTTTGCAGTTTTTGACTATTACAAATAAAGCTGCTAGAACAGTTGTGGACAAATCTTTATATGGACATTTGCTTTCATTTTCCTTGGGTAATAACTGGGTAAATACCCAGTGGAATGGCCAAGTTATATGCTAAGTGTACCTTAAAAAAAAAAACCTGCCAAATAATTTCCCAAAACTGTACTAATTTATATTCTCACTAGTACAATTTGGGGATCTGAAATGTACCATATCAATACTTAATATATTTTTTAAATTTTAATTATTAAAATAGGTAGTATTTCATTGACCTTAATTTGCATTTCCATAACTAAAGATATTGAGAATTTTTCATGTACTTATTAACCATTTGTATATCTTTTGTGAAGCTGTTTTAATCTTTTGCCTATTTTTATTGGGTTGTTAATTATTTTTAAGAGTTCTGGATTCTGGACACATATCTTTTATCAGATATGTGATATACAATATATTCTCCCAGTTCTGGGTTGTCTTTTCATTCTTTTAACTGTGTTTTTCAAATAGTTGTTCTTAAGGTCCAGTCTATCAATTTTGTGAGTCATGCTTATGGGGTCATATCTAAGAAGTCTTTGACTAACACAAGTTCACACAGATTTTTCTATTTTTCTTTTAGGAGTTTTACAGTTTCATGTTTTATATTTAGATCTACAGCATACTATATACTCAGAAGTATGATAAAAAAAAACCTTTTGTATGAAGAATATGGATTATATTTTTACATTAAGGAATCCCAATTCTTCAAGCACCAATTGTAAAGACCATCCTTCCTCCACTTAGTTGTCTTTGAATCTTGGGCAAAATCAAGGAATGTCTGGTTGTTATTTCTGAACTATGTTCTGTTCCATTGATCTATTTGTTGATCTTGACACCAATACCAGACTGTTTTAATCACTGCAGCTTTCTAAGTCTTGAAGTCAGGTAGTATAAGTCCTCCAATTGTCTTGTTCTTAAAAATTTAACTATTCTAGGTCATTTGCATTTTCATATAGACTTAAGCTTGTCAAGTTAAGGGGTAGAAAAAGCCTGCTAAAATCTTGACTGGGATTTATAATTCAATTTGGAGAGAATTGTAACTTAATATTTGGATGAATGTATTCTCTCTCCATTTATTTGGGTCTTTAGATTTTTCTAAGGGTATTTTATAGCTTTCTGTATACAGATTTTGCATATAGTTTGCTAAACTTGTCTCTAAATATCTCATATATTTATGCTATTGTAAATGTTATTTATGAACTTAAATTTCTAATTAGCTGGAAATACAATGGTTATTTGTATCTTGTGGACCTGTTACACACATTATTTGTCCTAATAATTGGCACTTTCTACTTCATATTAACTATAAATAATGACAATTTTCTATCCAAATTGCAGGCTTATTCAGTTTTTATATTTTGGCTGCCCCATAGGGCATGTGGGACCTTAGTTTCCCAACCAGGGATCAAACCCACATTCCCTCCATTGGCAGCACAGAAGTCTTAATCAATGGACCATCACTGGATTGGCAAGGGCTTTCAGAGCAGTACTACCCAGAAGTGGTGAGAGGAGTCATCCTTGTCTTCTTCCCAAGCTTAAGTATAAAGCACTGTTTTTCACCCAGTTTGGTGAGCTCTATCAATTTTATTTTTTCAAAGAAGTAGCTTTTTGTTTTAATTCTCCTACTCTGTTTTCAATTTTATGGGTTTCTGCCCTTTTTTATTTCCTTTCTTCAGCTTACTTTAGGTTTAACTGGCTCTTCTTTTTCTAAAGGTAAAAGCTTAGATCTTTGATTCAAGATCTCATATACAAAAAAGGATTTACCATAGCACAGGGAATGTTATTCAGTATCTTGTAACAACCTAAAATAATATATATATTTATATACACTTTGTCATGTACCTGAAACTAACAAAGTATTGTTAAATCAACTGTACTTCAATGGCAAAAAAGAACTCATGTACACATTTAATGCTATGAATTATCTTTTAAGCATTTTAATCCTACAGCATTAATTGTTTTCATTTTCTTTTCCCTAACTTTTCTTGCAATTCCTTTTTTAGACACAAGTTATTTAGAAGAATGTTTAATTTCCAAATACTGGTGGGGGCCAGGACAGGTTTTCCAGACTTATTTTACATTCTGGTGTAGGTTAAAGGACATAGTTTGCACAGTATAGATCCTCTTTATAATATTGTCATTATCATTTACCAGTAGTTCAAAATAACCAAAAAAATTTTTTTTAATATTTGGCTGCACTGGGTTTTAGTTGTGGGATGTGGGATAGATTAAACCCAGGCCCCCTGCATTGGGAGCTTGGAGTCTTAGCCACTTGACCACCAGGCAAGTCCCGCAAATCACCAATTTTAGTTGTGAACTTGTCTGTTTTGCATCAGTTTGTTCTTCATGTATTCTGAAGTTATTAGATTCATAGTCATTGAAGACTCTGTTCTCTTGGTAGACTCCTTTATCATAAATATCTCTCTACCCCTGGAAATATATTTTGTTCCAAAATTTACTTTGTTATTAGCTACTCCGATGTTGCTTTTATTAGTGTTTACATTGTCTTTTCCATCTCTTCTGGTTCACTTCTGTTTAGTGAACCCATGCCCACTCAATTAACCACTGGACCACCAGGGAAGGCCCTATACAGTAAGCTTCATAGGACCTTCATATTTTATATAAAATATAACTTTCACTAATCTCCCTCCTTTATGATAATTGTGAATGGGTTAATATTTCATTATCTAGTTGACAAGTGCTGATAGTATGTTCCTAATACTTGTGTCTCACTTTTATTAAACTTAGTTGGTTCTGTATTGAAATACTGTTGAGATAACTTGGGCTATTAAGATCACGGTGGGGGGAGGGCGGCGGTGGGGGGGGAATCACCAGGGCAGGGCCATGCCTATCTTTTCCACTGTGGTACTGTCAGGGCCTCAGACATTGGGGATACATTCTTTGACCATGCCTCTGTACTAAGCCTTTTAATTTACAAGAACTTTTTTTAAAAAATAATTTTAAGGACTGGCAATAACCCAGGAACCATGCTCTAAATTTGTCCAAGGGGCTACCTCAGAAATGCAGATGACAACACCCTTATGGCAGAAAGCAAAGAGGAACTAAAGAGCCTCTTGATGAAAGCGAAAGAGGAGTGAAAAAGTTGACTTAAAGCTCAACATTCAGAAAACTAAGATCATGGCATCTGGTCCCATCACTTCATGGGAAATAGATGGAGAAACAGTGGAAACAGCGGCAGACTTTATCTTTTGGGGCTCCAAAATCACTGCAGATGGTGACTGCAGCCATGAAATTAAAAGATGCTTACTCCTTGGAAGGAAAGTTATGACCAACCTAGACAGCATATTAAAAAGCAGAGACATTACTTTGCCAATGAAGGTTTGTCCAGTCAAGGCTAAGGTTTTTCCAGTAGTCACAGAAGGATGTGAGAGTTGGACCATAAAGAATTGATGCTTTTGAACTGTGGTGTTGGAGAAGACTCTGGAGAGTCCCTTGGACTGCAAGGAGAGCCAACCAGTCCATCCTAAAGGAAATCAGTCCTGAATATTCATTGGAAGGACTGATGCTGAAGCCGAAACTCCAATACTTTGGCCACCTGATGTGAAAAACTGACTCATTGGAAAAGACCCTGATGCTGGGAAGATTGAAAGGGACAGGAGAAAGGGACGACAGAGGATGAGATAGTTGGATGACACCACCAAGTAAACTCCGGGATTTGATGATGGACAGGGAGGCCTGGTGTGCTCCAGTCCATGGCGTTGCAGAGTCAGACACGATTGAGCGACTGAACTGACATCAATGAAAGGCAGCTAACTTTCTCACAATGGAAGATGGTTAAGGAAAAAGTGAAAGTTTGATAGCAGCTTTTAGGTTGCTATAATAGAGTTCTCATCTTACCATATTTTACTCTTCTGAATACTAATTATTTCAAGTTATGTATTCAAATTTCACCTGCATAAGCAGTTTTACTTGTGGCATCTTTTTTTAACATATAGTTTTATTTCATTTTAGTATATGGATTATCAGTGACAAACAGGATTCAAGATTGTTCAAATCTTTAGAGAATTTTTGATATTGCTAATATGGTTTCTAAAAGATGAACTAGATGGGCTCGGAAGTTTGGTCAAGGAAACAAAAACATTAGTCATTTTCTTGATGCTATAGCCATTTAATGTGATGTGATTTAAATTATAATTGAAATTGGAAGTGTTAGTCACTTGGTCGTATCCAACTCTTTGCAGCCCCATAGACTGTAGCCACCAGGCTCCGGTCCATGGATTTCTTCAGGCAAGGATACTGGAGTGGGTTGCCACTTCCTTCTCCAGCGGATCTTCCCAACCCAGGGGTGAAACCTGGGTGTCCTGCTTTGCAGGCAGATGCTTTAAGGTCTGAGCTGCCAGGGAAGGGGAGAATTAATTTATACATAGATTCCTTTAAAAAGGATGTCTTGAGTTTTTGAAGACAGTACTAAGAATTAAAAACTTGGATCAAGTTCAGGTATGTGGAAGTTTTCAGCTTATCAGGAATATCTAATTCAAAGTTCAATAACCCCAAATAACCCCACCCAATAGACTATTTTCCCAAATGCTGGGGTTAAGCTTCATCACAAATTAATAAAAAACAGGCTGTATGTCTTTGAGATTTAAATTTTAGGTAGTGATTGATTCATATTAACTTTATGCTCCCAATGATTGATTTTAGATTTTTATCAAATTGCTTTAGAGAACTGAAAAGGTTGAGCACTTCAGCCCCAGACTTCACGTTTCTCCATGTCCCATCAAGGTAACTACACCTACATTTAAGAATCTGACTCACACCTTTCTCCATATGGCCATTTTACTTGGTTGTGTCTCGAATAAGGACTAAATTCCTATAGCATGGCATTGTAAAGAAGTCCAATTCAGGACTCTCTTCTATATGGCTTATTATATCTGAAAAGTTCTTAAAGGCTCACCACTTGCACTCATTACCACAGTACTCAATTTCCCAGGAATGTTCAAATTATACCGCTAGAGAAGTTAGAATCATGTAAGAGTATGGCTTCTGCTTACTCTCCAGGATCACTCGCTCTGGGGCCAAGTTCGCTGCCAGCTGTCATTCAGGAGGCGCTGTGGAGACACCCACATAGTAAGGAATTGAATCCCTCCAACAGCCACTTGAGTCAGCCATCTCCAGAGTAGCTTCTCCAGGCCTCGATGACAGTACTGTAATCCGATGAGACCTTAAGCCAGAATCGTCCAACCAAGCTGCCCTTGGATTCCTGACTCAGAAACTGGGTGATGATGCATGTTCATTGTTTTAAACCACATTTTTTAAGAAAAAAAAAACTGAATATAAGTTATCGCTATTTGATGAACACTGCTAATTAAATCACAGCCTAAAGTGTCTAGTGTTTTTTAACAACTGCATTCAAAATATAGCAGCAGTAAGACAGCCCTTTGGATCTTACATTTTTTCTCTCGTTGGGATTGAACTGTAGATACTGAACAGTGTTTCTATCAAGTTTCAAAAGGTCTGAATTAGGAGGCCTTGATTACCTTTGGCCTGTTTTAATTAAAGTTGGATCTTAACGAAACATGAAAGTACGTAAGACAGTATGGGCAACAGTACGCCATGACTACATATAGCTGCTCATCTCAGAATTCAACACAATGCATGTACGTTTCTTTGACATTTACCAGACATCACAGATTTCTACCAGAACATCACATAAGTTTATTTCAGATGTAACAGCAATGTTAAAATCAACAAGTTTAAATCTTAACCGCACCAAGTAAACGTAGCTATTTAAGTATTTTTAAAGTTATTCCCTCCAAAAAACTGAGGGAGCTTTTCTTTTCCACCCCACATTCCACGGTTTCCCAATAGTTAGTTCTATTTTTGGAGGACTCTGAATTGACAAGTAAACTGCTTTGGGGATATTTCAGAACTTCTTTCCCCAAATGAAAACTAATCTGGACAAATTATATATTGCATAGATTTCTCTGCAGATTCTTTTCTTTAGAACCTAAATGTTAATTACTATATGATATAATTTAACCTATTTGCCCCACAGAAAAAAACTATCTTCCCTAAAAAATACGATGGATACATCTTGCAGTCTTCTAGTTAACAGAATTATTTTACCTCAATGATAATTACCGTATTTCAAAATTAAGCAACTCAACATGGGACATTATTTCAGTCTTTACTGACTTCCAGGCACGTGAAAGAGTGCCTAGCTTCTACCTCTTCTACATCCTCCTCCTCCATAAACGGATGGAATTATTTCATGTAAGTCTGGTGTAGGACAATTCACGTTTTACAAACAAAATTTAGGTTAAAGTCAGTGACTAGTGTGGAGAAAGAAACACTGAAATGATAGGGAGCCTATACACTCAATTCAAAATTTAATTTTTCCTCCATAAATAATATGTACTTAGTTGTCATGAGGCAGCTATTCGGTTTTCATTAACCACATTTAGGGATACATTCATAGGACTGATTAGATAGTCCAGGTGAAATGGTTATAGAAATAGAGGCAGTGTCATCTCACAAAACTCATTTATATATCAAAATCTATTTTGACATCTGAAGTTTACAAAAAGATTGAATTCTTCAAACTAATCTTGCCTTCTGTAACTCAAGCATTCTTCTCTTGGCAAGAGAAAGCTGAAGCTTATCCATGAAGGTAAAGGTGCTCAATGCTAAACTTTTCTTCTAAGCTTAGATTTGGACTGCTTAAGATACCCAAGAAATCAGCAAGGTCTTTCTACATTTTTACTATCTTAAGATTAGAACTCTATGAACTCACTCATCGACTATCTTCCTTTCCTATATTATTCTTGGCACTCAACTAAGACGGTTGAAGTCTATTGTACCTTGCATTTTCACATTCTCAAATAAGAACTTAAGATTATAAGATGTGCATAAACATTGTGTAAAATAATTTTGTCATTCAATGTATTTGAAGAGATGAAACTTGTATGCCAGAATTTACACAAAAGGACAAATGTTATCAACCAACCTTCTTTTTAAAGACAAATGACAGAAAATTCAAGCTCTGTGCATTGTTTTAAGTCTAATGAAAACATTTCTTAGGCCACTGGTATTGGCAATGTAGAAAATTTTGAATATTGGAGATGGGATTATGGAGGAAAGCCTGAAAATTTTAGAGGTCTTCTATCTTACAGAAAGTTACTGACCAGTCAAAGCCACTCTCTAAGTGCCAGAAAATGAACTGGCATAAACCAGTCCTGTTGGTACAGGAGGTCACAGTAACATTCATGTTATTAATACTTCTAGACTTCTACTTTTCCCAACAACAGAAGCAATGTGTTTAATAATTCCCCCTCCCCCGAATCCTTAAACTCACTATTACAGGCACAGAATGTAAGCAAATCGGGGATGTTCTCCAACAGATACACAATAGCACAGCTATGTATTCTCAAAAATACTGTCTAGATAGTCTTTCCTCTAAAATCAAATGCTCAGTGGCCACACTTCTAACAGTCTGCGTTAGCTGACATTAAATGCATTTATTGTGCCACAAAGCCATCTAAGCTTTCATTTAGGTATTTTTTTGTATGTCCAGGAGACAATATCTACCTCAAGTTTATATAAGGGCACTGACCTATAAAGGACATCAACTCCATATTTAAGGTCTGACCAACTACTGTGGGTTTACTGAAGAAAAACAACAGGAGAAAAAAAGCAGATCACAACAAACCTCTTTAGGTCAGTTAAAGGCCATATCTCTAGCTGGGATATTAAAAAAAAAAATTAATCTCACCAGCCCATATGCTAAAAGATAATGCCACTAGTAACAATCAACAGCAGGAAAAACAAACCTGCTAACCACCAGCTCACTCATTAGCAAAAAGCAGTTTAACTCACATACTGAGACCAAAGTCTAATACTACTGATTCAAACTGTCCCACCCACCTTCAGCCACCAGCAAGGAAGGAAGAAATAACTGCTTAACAGAACAAAATAAGCTTAGTATTTCTTACAAGGATAACAATGGCCCAACTCCTGAGATAATACTCAGAAGGACAAGAGGTGGAGTGAAGGCAATGTATAGGGATTAGTATCCCACAAAATCTTTAAAAACCCAAAGTACCACAAACACACTAAACTTGTCTAAGAGTTAGAGAACAAGATATTGCTGCTGCTTCTTTTTGTCCTTTGAAATATACAATATTTTGTAGGCTCTGCCCTTCAATGTGAAAGCAGGACATTAAAAAAAAAAAAACCACGGTTTCCCAATAGTTAGTTCTATTTTTGGAGGACTCTGAATTGACAAGTAAACTGCTTTGGGGATATTTCAGAACTTCTTTCCCCAAATGAAAACTAATCTGGACAAATTATATATTGCATAGATTTCTCTGCAGATTCTTTTCTTTAGAACCTAAATGTTAATTACTATATGATATAATTTAACCTATTTGCCCCACAGAAAAAAACTATCTTCCCTAAAAAATACGATGGATACATCTTGCAGTCTTCTAGTTAACAGAATTATTTTACCTCAATGATAATTACCGTATTTCAAAATTAAGCAACTCAACATGGGACATTATTTCAGTCTTTACTGACTTCCAGGCACGTGAAAGAGTGCCTAGCTTCTACCTCTTCTACATCTTCCTCCTCCATAAACGGATGGAATTATTTCATGTAAGTCTGGTGTAGGACAATTCACGTTTTACAAACAAAATTTAGGTTAAAGTCAGTGACTAGTGTGGAGAAAGAAACACTGAAATGATAGGGAGCCTATACACTCAATTCAAAATTTAATTTTTCCTCCATAAATAATATGTACTTAGTTGTCATGAGGCAGCTATTCGGTTTTCATTAACCACATTTAGGGATACATTCATAGGACTGATTAGATAGTCCAGGTGAAATGGTTATAGAAATAGAGGCAGTGTCATCTCACAAAACTCATTTATATATCAAAATCTATTTTGACATCTGAAGTTTACAAAAAGATTGAATTCTTCAAACTAATCTTGCCTTCTGTAACTCAAGCATTCTTCTCTTGGCAAGAGAAAGCTGAAGCTTATCCATGAAGGTAAAGGTGCTCAATGCTAAACTTTTCTTCTAAGCTTAGATTTGGACTGCTTAAGATACCCAAGAAATCAGCAAGGTCTTTCTACATTTTTACTATCTTAAGATTAGAACTCTATGAACTCACTCATCGACTATCTTCCTTTCCTATATTATTCTTGGCACTCAACTAAGACGGTTGAAGTCTATTGTACCTTGCATTTTCACATTCTCAAATAAGAACTTAAGATTATAAGATGTGCATAAACATTGTGTAAAATAATTTTGTCATTCAATGTATTTGAAGAGATGAAACTTGTATGCCAGAATTTACACAAAAGGACAAATGTTATCAACCAACCTTCTTTTTAAAGACAAATGACAGAAAATTCAAGCTCTGTGCATTGTTTTAAGTCTAATGAAAACATTTCTTAGGCCACTGGTATTGGCAATGTAGAAAATTTTGAATATTGGAGATGGGATTATGGAGGAAAGCCTGAAAATTTTAGAGGTCTTCTATCTTACAGAAAGTTACTGACCAGTCAAAGCCACTCTCTAAGTGCCAGAAAATGAACTGGCATAAACCAGTCCTGTTGGTACAGGAGGTCACAGTAACATTCATGTTATTAATACTTCTAGACTTCTACTTTTCCCAACAACAGAAGCAATGTGTTTAATAATTCCCCCTCCCCCGAATCCTTAAACTCACTATTACAGGCACAGAATGTAAGCAAATCGGGGATGTTCTCCAACAGATACACAATAGCACAGCTATGTTATTCTCAAAAATACTGTCTAGATAGTCTTTCCTCTAAAATCAAATGCTCAGTGGCCACACTTCTAACAGTCTGCGTTAGCTGACATTAAATGCATTTATTGTGCCACAAAGCCATCTAAGCTTTCATTTAGGTATTTTTTTGTATGTCCAGGAGACAATATCTACCTCAAGTTTATATAAGGGCACTGACCTATAAAGGACATCAACTCCATATTTAAGGTCTGACCAACTACTGTGGGTTTACTGAAGAAAAACAACAGGAGAAAAAAAGCAGATCACAACAAACCTCTTTAGGTCAGTTAAAGGCCATATCTCTAGCTGGGATATTAAAAAAAAAAATTAATCTCACCAGCCCATATGCTAAAAGATAATGCCACTAGTAACAATCAACAGCAGGAAAAACAAACCTGCTAACCACCAGCTCACTCATTAGCAAAAAGCAGTTTAACTCACATACTGAGACCAAAGTCTAATACTACTGATTCAAACTGTCCCACCCACCTTCAGCCACCAGCAAGGAAGGAAGAAATAACTGCTTAACAGAACAAAATAAGCTTAGTATTTCTTACAAGGATAACAATGGCCCAACTCCTGAGATAATACTCAGAAGGACAAGAGGTGGAGTGAAGGCAATGTATAGGGATTAGTATCCCACAAAATCTTTAAAAACCCAAAGTACCACAAACACACTAAACTTGTCTAAGAGTTAGAGAACAAGATATTGCTGCTGCTTCTTTTTGTCCTTTGAAATATACAATATTTTGTAGGCTCTGCCCTTCAATGTGAAAGCAGGACATTAAAAAAAAAAAAGGAAATTGACACTCAAATTTTTGGGACCATATATATCTTAACTGTGAAACTAAACCGATCTATACCTTCTCCTTCCTACAATCAAACCACCTCACAAAAATAAGAAAACTAAAACAATCCAAACATGATTAATAAGTCCGTAAAAGTTTAAAACTTTTAGAGGAAAGGAAAGCAAGTTTTGAAAGGAGGAAAAGTAAGAACAAGGGAGGGAGAAAGTTTTAAAAGAAGGGGGGGGGGCGGGGAATCAATGGGCCTCTCTTTTATTTGGCGACAAGCAAGTGCAAGAAAGTTCATCTGTCATTTGTTCAGTTGTCTGTCTTTTGCACATCTGCGTTCTGCCCAGTAGGGACTTTGAGGTTTTTCTGCAGCACATGAGCATCTGCGGGCTCTATCCTCTTATAGTAGTTCTTCTTTGTCTCAATAATCTCAAAGCCAAACTTTCTGTAGAAGTCAATTGCAGACTCATTGCTGATCTGGACATGCCTGAGATGTAAAAGGGTATCAGAAAAAAGAAATGAAGATCTCATCAGCTTTTATGTATCCTCCACAGATAGCTTCAAATTAGTTGAAAATGAGAATAATCTTAATATCTGTATTATAAAACAATCCATATTGGAAGCTATATCCAATATCCTATGATAAACCATAATGGAAAAGAATATTGAAAAAAAAAAAAAAGAATGTAAGTGTATAAGTGAGTCACTGTGCTGTGGGCAGAGACTGGCACAATACTACTGCAAACCAAGTAAGCTTCAGTGAAAATACAAGAAGCCAAAGTTGCCATCCTCGCCTTACTCTTAAGATTCAAGTATAAATCAGCTAAGTGCCCTCTGATTTTGATTATTAAATTCTACTGCTAAAGAGCGTGTCACTGAAAGCCCTGAACAAAACTCAGAATGACATGATAAAAGTAATATTCATGTTATTCATTTCTTAAATTCTGAAGACTTAATCTCGGCTTCATATCTGTGACTTAGAACTCCTACCCCAAAGTAATAAAGCAAAGTAAGAATGTTTTATCGAAGGTTCCTTATCTATTATTAAAGCAAAACAAACTTCATAACTATTGTTAACACTTCCATGGTATTTCCAAAAGACAATCAGTGACCAGATTAAAATTTGTCTAGTAAAGATTTCTATTGCCATAAATTCTTTAGATATGATCATTAAGTATGACTTTACTTACAGATAGATGTTGTCAAAAGTGCCATCCTTTTCACAGATGTTTAAGACATGATTTAACATTTTAGTTCCTATTAATGAGACAAACAACAAATAAGTAATCTCATAAAAATCAATCTTTAAATTAAACATCTTTTTGAGTCCTAAAGGAATTTGAGGTAAACATCAGGCAGCCTGATTTTCCAAAATTTTGTTCTCTCTACACTACCTACTATGTTTAAAACTTCTGGCAGAAAAGCAATCTTACACCCTTCCAGCAAAAAGGAAAACAGAAAAAGGAAAAGGGGTATTAGTGACAAATCGATACAGGGCTTGCAACAGAACTATGTTAATAAGCGTCTGTGAAGAAGAAAACAAAAACCAGAAGTAATTGTTACCAATTCCTAGCCTTCGGTATGGCGCCAGACAGCCTAGTGTCATGATGTAAAGCCGCTTCTGATTCTGTGAATGATCCACCCTACAGCACACTGCACCCACTGCGATATCATTGAAGTAGGCTGCCGTAGAAAACAGAGACACAAGATTTAGCAGACACAGTAACATATTTTACTGAATCTTCCCTTCCCTTAGACAGCAGTTAAATTGCTTCTAACAGAATTAATTACATTTTTATCAGCTACTCTTATGTATCAATAGCCTCAAAAATATCCTAAACCTTAAGAATTTAAGATCCCTTTTGAGTAAAGCTAAATATGTGAAAACACAGACACAGCCTAAATAAGAAAAAGTATTCAGCATTTCTTTCTAAAATTCAAGTATTTATCTTGATTCGTCTCAGAACTTGGACTGCCCCACTTCCTCACTTGTAAAACAATGAGATTAAATTAGTTATCTCTTTTCTTTGCTCTAATTAAAACCAAGGTGTCAAGAACATGAATAAACAAATGAAAAGAAGAAGAAAAAGGATATCCTACCAAGTTTTGCTAGTTCGCCAACCTCCAACACATCCTTGTAGAACTTGTCATTATAGCTGACTGGAAAGATGACCTGGTTTAATCTCTTCAGCTGTTTAATATTGTGTGGTGTCACATCTCCCAGCTCGATCCGGCTACTGGAACAAACCAAAATGTACTCAATAAAATATAATAAACTTAGTTTGTTATGATGGACATAAAATTAAATTACATTAAAAGGGTATCAAGGCTTTTTTAATACGACTGATAAATTAGACCCTTTCATAGCAACCTTATCTTCCATTTTGCCGTCATTCCATTCAGATTCCAACTCCTAGCTTTCACAGAATTGTGCATATATTTTGAGACAAATGCAATAAACAACAATTACTAAGAAAGCCGGAATAATAATCTACATAAAGGCTAATATTTTCAGAGAAATTTAAAGATACCTATGACTGATCAAAAAGATTTATGATACCTAACTGGCAAAGGGGTAGCAAGACTTTTATACTCAGCTGGCAGGGATGTAAAGAGACACAATATCTCTGGAAGACAATCTAGCACTATGTATTGAGAAGCCTAAAAAGTACACCTCCTTCGTCAAAGCAACCCCACTGTAGGAATATTCTAAGAAAATAATCAAGACATGCAAAAATCATATGTATTCTATTCACTTGACATAGGAACCACACATGGGGTGGTAATCAAATGCAGATTACAGGAACCACCCACTCCCACCACGAGCCTCACCCCTACCCCAGGCTCGCCAACTCCCATCACACACACACATCTTCAGAAGCACAATCTCTGGAAATGGAACATGGGAATCTACATTTTGAAAACAAAACCAACCAACCAAAACAAACACCAGCTTGAAAACTACTTATCAAAACACACAAACACAAAAAAACCCCTACTTATCAAAACAGGAGCATTGCTCAGAAACTACACTTAACTAAAACAACTGGCTCCATGGGAAAAGACCAGAAAGTTGGGACTCACAGTAATAAAGCTGTTCTGCCTATAGTGAAAGTGAAAGTCACTCAGTCTTGTCCAACTCTTTGAGACACCATGGACTATACAGTCTATGGAATTTTCCAGGCCAGAACACTGGACTGGGTAGCCATTCCATTCTCCAGGGGATCTTCCCAACCCAGGGATCGAACCCAGGTCTCCCACATTGCAGGCAGATTCTTCACCAGCTGAGCCACAAGGGAAGCCCAAGAATACTGGAGTGGGTAGCCTATCCCTTCTCCAGGGGATCTTCCTGAGCCAGGAATTGAACTGGGGTCTGGTCTCCTGCAGTACAGGTGAATTTTTTACCAAATGAACTATCAGAGAACCCCAACCTGTCAACAAATGAAATTTTTTAGAAGCTCAAGTCAATCTCACTGCCACAAGCTAAACGTTGATCAACAATGACAAGACAAACCTAAAATTTTAACAGTAGGTAGTAAAAAGATTTACAGAAAACAATGTCACATCAAACACTGAATTCAAAAATGAACAAAACAATCCTGGACCAATCAAACTAGAAAATGATGGAGGTCCTACTGTTAGGTGATAGTTCCAGATCACAATGACATTAGTCAATAGCAGGAAAATGCAAACAAGTGTACCTTAATTAATCATTTACATCAATTCACAGAGGTTTTGAAAACTCTCTGTTGGAGAAATG
Organism: Oreotragus oreotragus; assembly: GCA_006410675.1. Taxonomy (NCBI): domain Eukaryota; kingdom Metazoa; phylum Chordata; class Mammalia; order Artiodactyla; family Bovidae; genus Oreotragus; species Oreotragus oreotragus. Next base: position 119,673 of record SJYX01021297.1, on the reverse strand, counting down.
ACTAAATAAAAAGGTTAATCATTGCACTTTTATAATGACATTAAAAAAAGAAAAAGAAAAAAATCTTGAGTGTCTACCATTAGAGGACCAGTTAATTAAATACAGCATGATACATTTATACTACTAGCACAGAAAACTATTGATATATTATTTTCTGGGGGGGAATATGTGTGTGCATCTTTTCCCAACTTTTGTTAACATATAGAAAAATGTTTGTGGTGAGAATTGTAGGTAATTTTGATAACAATATTCTCTGAAATATTATAACAAAAAGAACCTGATTACATAGCATTATGTTCATTTGGAACATTAGTCTTGCTAACTCAATTATTTCATTTTTCTTGTACCAATTTTTATTGTTCACTATGACTGACCACACTTGTATATCTGGCATGTCTTAAAATGTAAGCACACTGAATGTCTTAACAACCACACAAAATTTTAAGATGCAGACATTCCAGTAAAAAACACAGTCTACTCTTTTTTAAAGCAGGATTCCTTTCATTTAGTTAATTAACACATCCATCAACGTTTTATTTTGGTGAGAACATTTAAGTTCCACTGTTAGCAAACTTAAATTACACTATAGTGTTATCAACTATATTTTAGATTCTCTGAATTATTCACCTTATAGCTCAAAGTTTGTACCCTTTCACCAACCTGGCAACCACTTCCCTACTGTTTCTATGAGCATGACACTTTTCTTTTTTAAAAGAGTCCACATATAAATGATATTATCCAGTATTTGTCTTTATCTGGCTTATTTCACTTAGCCAAATATTGCTCTTCAGTACTGTACTACAAACTGGGTGCAGTAATTTATTTTAAATATAAGACAGGTTATATTGATTATATTTAGAACACACTAAAAATCACTCCAGGGAAATTTCCTGGTGGCCCAGTAGTTAAGACCGCACAGTTTCATTGCAGGGGGCACAGGTCTGATCCCTGGCTGGGGAATTAGCATCCTGGATGCTGTGCAGAACACCAAAAAAAAAAAAAAAAAAAATCTCCACGGCTCTTAAAAGCCAGTCTCTGTATTTTAAGTGACTGCAAATTTACATTATGAACTCTAATAGTAGACAACAATAAAGGAAAACAGAATCCATGAAGTCAAGCTTCTAGATAATAATTTAAAAGAACTTGAGTTTTTAAGAGTTTAAGAATAATTTCTAGGTAATTACCATGCTGATAGTGACTGCAGAAATGAATTTAAAAGACACTTGCTCCTTGGAAGAAAAACTATGATAAAACTAGACAGTGTATTAAAAAGCAGGGACATTATTTTACCAACAAAGGTCCATATAGTCAAAGCTGTGGTTTTTCCAGTAATCACATATGGATGTGAGAGTTGGACTATAAAGAGAACTGAGCACTGAAGAATTCTTTTATTTTTTTTTTACTAACCACCTTTCATTTTTATTAACTGTGTGCTTAGTTGCTCAGTTGTGCCTGAGTCTTTGTGACCCCATGGACTGTAGCCTGCCAGGCTTCTCTGTCCATGGGGATTCTCCAGGCAAAAATACTGGAGAAGGTTGCCATTTCCTTCTCCAGAATTGATGCTTTTGATCTGTGGGGTTGAAGACTCGAGAGTCCCTTGGAATGCAAGATCAACCCAGTCAATCCTAAAGGAAATCAGTCCTGAAAATTCACTGGAAGGACTGATGCTGAAGCTCCAATACTTTGGCCACCTGATGGGAAGAACTGACTCATTAGAAAAGACCCTGATGCTGGGAAAGATTGAAGACAGGAAAAGGGGACAACAGAGGATGAGATGGTTGGATGGCATCACTGACTCAATGGACAGGAGTTTGAGCAAGTTCCAGGAGATGGTGACAGACAGGGAANCAATACTTTGGCCACCTGATGGGAAGAACTGACTCATTAGAAAAGACCCTGATGCTGGGAAAGATTGAAGACAGGAAAAGGGGACAACAGAGGATGAGATGGTTGGATGGCATCACTGACTCAATGGACAGGAGTTTGAGCAAGTTCCAGGAGATGGTGACAGACAGGGAAGCCTGGCGTGCTGCAGTCCATGGGGCTGCAAAGGGCTGGACACTACTGAGCGATTGAACTGAACCATGCTTCAAGATTATAAATAAATTTTTTAAAAGATAATAACCATATGCTGTGTAATTTCATACAGAAGAAAAAGGTGGCTGTGGTGCAGTGTGATAAGACTGAAACTAACAAAAGGTAACTACTAAAAAAGTTTCCATCAGGGTGGGCAGTCATGACTGAACATAGAGCTCTCCTTAGTGGTCCAGTGGTGAAGAATCCACCTGCCAATGCAGGGGGCACAGGTTCAACCCCTGGTCCCAGAAGATTCCAATGCACTGGGGCAACTAAGCCTGGTGCCACAACTCTGAGCCCATGTACCATGAAGCCCATGTTCTCCAACAAGAGAAGCCCCTGCACTGCAACTAGAGATAAGCCCTGGTTCAGCGCAACGAGAAAAAGCCCCTATGCAGCAACAAAGACCCAATGCAGTAAAGAAATAAATCTTTAAGATAGCATATTGAAAAGCAGACATTACTTTGCCAACAAAGGTCCGTCTAGTCAAGGCTATGGTTTTTCCAGTGGTCATGTATGGATATGAGATTTAGACTGTGAAGAAAGCTGAGCCCCAAAGAATTGATACTTTTGAACTGTGCTGTTGGAGAAGACTCTTGAGAGTCCCTTGGACTGCAAGGAGATCCAACCATTCCATCCTAAAGGAGATCAGTCCTGGGTGTTCATTGGAAGGACTGACGCTGAAGCTGAAACTAAACCAATATTTTGGCCACCTCATGCAAAAAGCTGACTCACTGGAAAAGATCCTGATGCTGGGAAAGATTGAGGGCAGGAGAAGAAGGGGACAACAGAGGATGAGATGGTTGGATGGCATCACCAACTCAATGGACATGGATTTGGGTGGACTCTGGGAGTTGGTGATGGACAGGGAGGCGTGGCATGCTGTGGTTCATGGGGTCGCAAAGAGTCAGACATGACTGAGAGACTGAACCGAATCATTAGCGAATACACAGCTTAATCTTTCCCTGCCTAATTTAAATCAGCACCACAGAAATGAGTGAGATGTATACAGTCTTCCAATATTCTTCTCTGCACACAGTAACAAATGTTAAGCAAGAAATTAATCAAGTCTGATTTTTTAAATTGAAGTATAGTTGATTTACCATGTTGTGCCAATATCTGCTGTACAATAAAATGACTCACATATATACATTCTTTTTTAAATATTATTTTCCATTATGTTTATCCAAGGAGATAGGACATAGTTACATGTGCTATACAGTAGGGGTCTGTTGTTTATAATCAATTTTTATCATTACCAGACTGTCAGCATATGGGAGAAACAGAATCTCAATGTCTATTAAATGTAATTTTGTCAGCAAAATTCACCTTCAAATACAACTTAACCCTCTTGAACATATTCTGATTGAAATGGAACACTTCTGTAATCCTGATCACCTAGTTTCAAATTATTCCAAGATGTGGATATTCTAAATTTATCAGAGTAGTATCAATTTATAAATTAAGAATGTGTAGTATCAACGGCATCAACAGACAGAGCTATGTAGAAATGTCAAGTAATTAGAACATCATTTGACTGTAAACAACCAAAAAGGTTTAAAAGTCTGAAAGAATTTGATCCAAAAATTAATAGCTTTAAAAAAATTTTGAAATAGAAGAAAATTAATAGAGCTTTTAAGAATTCCATCTGTAAATCTAAAATTTTCTACAGTTCTTAAGAACATAGTAAGTTACCTATTAAAGCATAAATCAGATCCATTTCAGTAAATATTTTAGCATCTTTGTGCTAACACCTGGAATGCAAAGGAGTCTACATCTAGTAGAAAATACAGGTATATATACAACAGTGTGACAGTAATAGCAAACATATCAGTTCAGTTTTGTTCACTTGCATCCGACTCTCTGCCATTCCACGCACAGCAGCACGCCAGGCCTCCCTGTTCATCACTGACGCCCGGAGCTTGCTCAAACTCGGGTCCATTGAGTCGGTGATGCCATCCAACCATCTTATCCTCTGTCGTCCCCTTCTCCCTCTGCCTTCAATCTTTCCCAGCATCAGGGTCTTTTCTAATGAGTCAGTTTTTCCCATCAGGTGCATATGTATATAAAATATAAAATACTAGAATGGAAGTGATCCTAGGAAATGTAATGGAGGATGACTAAGAGTTTGTTTTGTAGGAGGGCAAGACTGCAAAATATACCCCATGTACAAGGGCAAAGGAGAAGCCCCAGCAAGAGAGTAGAAGGGGGGAAATCGCATTTACAGTCAAATTCCATACCTGCCAGAGACACTCAGAGGGCTCACACAAAACCTTGTGTATGTGCACCCGGAGACTCCACAGAGACAGAGCCAGACAGGCCTCGGCGGGTCTGAGTGACTCCTGAGGAGGAACGGGTCAGCAGGGGCCTGCCGCAGGGGCAGGGGCTCTGGGTGCAGCAGACCTGGGTGGGGCACAAGCCCTCTTGGAGGAGGCCATCATTCACCCCACTAGAGAGCCGCTAGAACGTAACACAGGACCAGGGAACACACTCTTGGAGGGCACAAACAGAACCTTGTGTGCACCCAGGAGAAAGGAGCAGTGACCCCACAAGAGACTGACCCAGACTTGCCTGTGAGTGTCCGGGAGTCTCCAGCAGAGGTGTGGGTCAGCGGTGCCCTGCTGCAGGGTGAGGGGCACTGAGTGTGGCAGTGGCAGCAGGTCACCATTATCCACATTACCTCCATCNACCCAGGAGAAAGGAGCAGTGACCCCACAAGAGACTGACCCAGACTTGCCTGTGAGTGTCCGGGAGTCTCCAGCAGAGGTGTGGGTCAGCGGTGCCCTGCTGCAGGGTGAGGGGCACTGAGTGTGGCAGTGGCAGCAGGTCACCATTATCCACATTACCTCCATCATAGTGTGGCCTCCACTCAAACAACAGGGAGGGAATAAGGCCTGGCCAACAACAGAAAATTGGACTGAAGGTTTACTGGGAATGGCCCCGCCCACCAGAACAAGACCCAGTTTTCCCTTCTCCCATCAGGAAGCTTCTATAAGCCTCTTATCTTTATCCATCAGAGGGCAGACAGACTGAAAACTACAATCACAGAAAACTAACCAACATGATCACATGGACCACAACCTTGTCAGAAAAACTATGAGCCACGCCCCATAGTGCCACCCAAGCGAGACATGTCATGGTGGAGAGTTCTGACAAAATGTGGTCCACTGGAGAAGGGAATGGCAAACCATTGCAGTAATCTTGCCCTGAGAACCCCATGAACAGTATGAAAAGGCAAAAAGATAGGACACTGAAAGATGAACTCCCCAGGTCAGTAGATGCCCAATATGCCACTGGAGATCAGTGGAGAAATAATTCCAGAAAGAACGGAGNATGAACAGTATGAAAAGGCAAAAAGATAGGACACTGAAAGATGAACTCCCCAGGTCAGTAGATGCCCAATATGCCACTGGAGATCAGTGGAGAAATAATTCCAGAAAGAACGGAGACAGAGCCAAAGCAAAAACACCACCCAGTTGTGGATGTGACTGGTAATGGAAGTCAAATCTGATGCCATCAAGAGCAATACTGCAAAGAAACCAGAAATGTTAGGTCCATGAATCAAGGCAAATTGAAGTGGTCAAACAGGAGATGGCAAGAGTGAACACAGACATTTTAGGAATCAGTGAACCAAAATAGACTGGAATGGTTGAATGAATTTAACTCAGATGACCACTATAACTACTACTACGGGCAAGAATCCCTTAGAAGAAATGGCGTAGCCATCAGTCAACAAGACAGTCTCAAAAGCAGTACTTGGATGCAATCTCAAAAACGACAGAATGATCTCTCTTCATTTCCAAGGCAAACAATTCAACATCACAGTAATCCAAGTCTATGACCCAACCATTAACTCTGAAGAAGCTGAAATTGAACGGTTCTGTGAAGATCTATAACACCTTCTAGAACTAACATCCAAAAAAGATGGCCTTTTCATTATAGAGGACTGGAATGCAAAAATAAGGGAGTCAAGAAATACCCAGAGTAACGGGCAAATTTGGCCTTGGAGTACGGAATGAAGCAGGGCAAAGGCTAACAGTTTTGCCAAGAGAATGCGCTGGTCATAGCAAACACTCTCTTCCAATAACACAAGAGAAGACTCTACACATGGACATCACCAGATGATCAATACTGAAATCAGACTGAATATATTCTTTGCAGCCAAAGATGGAGAAGCTCTATACANTCCCCTGACCCTCCCCCACCCCCGCAAGCTCAGACAAGCCTTGATCTAGTCAATCACCTTCTGATTTTACGTCCAAGGCTTCCTCTCCTGCCCATCGCAGCAGCCAGAAGCCTCTCAGGGCTGCAGTTTTCTTGTTCACATAAAGCAGAAAGAGAACATCTCTATAGGTAGCTGCTTTCCCAGGAGCCAGAAGAAATATCCTTATGTCACACTGGCCCCATGGATAGTCACTTACTTATTCCTAAACAGCGGCTGTGGCCAAGAGGACAGGTTATGTTAATTGCTTAAGTCAATTATAAAATAGTCTTGGAATGACCCCCAAATAGTACATATCCCTATGATCATCTTTATCAAAATTAAGGACCCACATGTCTCTTCCCAGTTCAAAGAGTTTTATCAGAAACAGAGATTGACGTTCATCTAATGCCTCTTCAGCATCTATGCTCTCTTTCCTGGCATCTTTCTTCAGTTAATTATAATTGTTTCTACACTTCAAGATCCTCCAAAGGGATTCTTCTTAGAATTTCTTGCAATACCTTGTAGAGCTCTTTTACCCAGGAGGCATTCAATAAATACCTCAAACATTAAAAAAAAAAAAATCCATCTGGGATCTGGCCTCCTAGGAACCTGGGAACTAACAGGGGCCCCAGTAGCCCAACAGCTTTAAGTCTATGGGACAACACGTTAGCTTTAAAAACATTTGTGTTGACTATACATATATGTTTAATGTTGTCCTAGCCTGTGATGCCAAAAATTTTACGAGCTCTAAGTCGATAGGACAACACCTTAGCTTTTAAAAAGTTCATGTTGAATATATAAATACTTAATGTTATCCTAGCCTGTGACACCAAAAACATTAGGAATCCAAGCTACCCCTTCAACCTGGTTTCTAAACAAGCTGAGCCTGGTTGCCTGTGCCGTGTCCTGCAGAAACTCGAGTGGTGTCCACCACTGCATTAAGGCTCCTGCTCCCCAAATGCCGCTTCCCATGTCATTGCATGTCCTGTTTATTTATGAACTTGTCTCCCCTTTAAGCTCATTTAGGACAGGCTTTCTGTATCTGATGTGCATTTGTGTCAAGCTGAGCAGAATACTTGTGTTTGAAGACAATATTTACCGGAAATTATTTTACTCAGAAACATTTTGAAATATCACCTTTCCAGCCATGAATTTCTAGGTCGCTGGCTGGACCTAAGCAAAACATTCAATACATGAGGGAGACAATGATTTGAGTTTTATTTTCACTTGGATGTTATTGTATCCTCAGACAGTACTCGGCTCTCCTGGGCCCCCCAGGAAATACTTTAAAATTATGCCTTCTGTTGGTTCAAAGTTTTAATGGGGTCACTGTAAGTTTCATCTATCAAAAAATTTCCAAAACTCAAACCTCAGTTTGCTGGTAGACGTTGTAGGTGGAGACATTCAGCTTTCACTGTATCATCGCTGGGCCAAGGTTGCTTCAGGTTTGATCAACAATAAATTATCAGCTGAGAAATGGGAGAAGCAGACATGTCACTGGCAGAAGTTCGTGGAAGTTGCTTAAGCTACGGACCAGTGTCTGCAGGTAGAGATCATTCTGCATGTCCATTATTCCTTGTCTAGAGTTATTTAGAAAAATACTATTTCCCTGGCTTGGGACCTTGTGCATGTCTTTGCATCAGACATTGTGTGATTCTGAATCCTCCTTGGAAATGCGAGCCTAAAATGTATTCCACAGACATCTAATGTGTAACTGTCATTTCAGATCACAGTGGTGATAAAGGAACATGTGCACTGGGGTAATGGGTGGTGGTAAATGTGAAAATGTGACCCTAATCAGCAAACGTGTTTGTACTTCTCATTTCTAGAGATTAGCCATGTTTGTTTGCCTTGATGGAGCCAAAGACAGTTGGGGAATTGTGCAATCATTGGATACATTTTGGATTGTCTATCTGAACATCCTAGATGGTGAAAGAAGATTTTCAACCTCTGCCTGAATCTGTTTTAGTTCAACCTCAACCCTCATTCTTTTTGCCCACATTTAAGGTCATGTGTTCCCTCCCAGGATTTTTCAGAATCACTGGAATTTGTACAGTCAATAGATCCATAGAAATCAGAGCTGCACTGGACCTTAGAGAGCCTCATCCCACAGAAACGAACCCAGGTGAGCATCCAGACAGACCAGGTAATTTACAAAGTTTACACACCTGGTTAGCACCCAAGGCAGCACCATTAGTCTAGTCTCCCCATCCCAAGAGGAATTCTCTCCACAGAGACTCAAAACTGTTATTTCAGTTTGCAAGGACCCACGTCAATCACTAATGACTTTTGGTCACGTAAGAATCAGTGATTTTGCCACTGATCTCCTACCAGCCCAACATGGATTCTTTGGAAAAGTGTCCATGTGGTTTTGCCAGTTACACATGAAGCCACATCTGCTGATGGATGACAAGTCACCCATCAGAAGAATTAGACTAATGTGTTACTTTATATTCTCAGCCCTCCCTGGGATTACACGTGGTATTGTTTCCACATTATTAATTGTTCTCACCTTCTGAGAGTTAAAGTTCTCCCCACTGGGTTCTCTAAAAACAAAATCAGCTAAACATTCCCCAAACCAAGTCCAAGAAGAAAAATGTGAGGGCTTTAAACAAAATTTTTCCTGTTTTTATGCCAGAAAATAAGGAACTTTGGTTTGTAGGGAACCTTGTCAAGGGCCAGGCAGAGGTTGGCTCTAGAATAAACATGATCCCAAATGTTGGGGTGCCAATTCTATGGAAGTTGTGTTCAGAACTGGTTATTGGTAAGGTTTGACCCCCTTCAAAAAAATGGTTGTTCTTGGGGTCAATCATCCAGGAAGGAAACTGGAAAGAGGACCCATAGACTCTTGCTTTTCATCTCTTGGCTTTGAGGAGCTGAGATATCCAAGTGTGTGGGACTCACTTATAGGGGCTAAGGTTGTACCTACCACTTGGGGATACAAATGCATCTTTGAGAACCTCATAAAAGCTGTAGACTCCATTCCCGGAAAAATGCACAGATGCACATTCAGTTACAATTTTAGGGCATCAGTGGACCTTGCTAAAGTTCAACCATGGACCTCCCAGTGTTCACCCAGGATCTGATATAACAGCAAGCTGGGGCCTAAGGGGAGGAGTGCATCTTCTGCAGAGCACCCCAAGAATAAACGAAAACAAAGCCAGAAGGAAACCATACATCATGGCCAGACTATCTAGGTTCCTTTCAGCATCTGTTTCCTTCGTACTGTCCAAAAGACTTCAGGAAAGTTTTGCTGAGTGTCAGACTTTTTCAAATATACAATTAAGGATTAGGGCTATGTCCCTGTTCAAGCCAGAACATGGGTGAGAAGTCCTCAAGAAGGTTCCTCTTGGGAGGACAAGATCTGGGCTGTGCCGTCCAGTTACCCCCCCACAACAGGAAATATACTCCTTGGACAACCCAGGTTTATTTTTTAAATAAATGGTTTATTTTTCCATTTAGGAAGATGCACACGTTTCACCACTGACTGTGAAATCTCTCCACATCAGTGAGGAAACCTCAACACATCCTCAGCAAACTGGTCCTCTAAGTTGAGCTGATTCTTCATAGAAGTTCAGACTGCAGCTAAAACTGGATCCCTGATTTTAGGTCTTCTTAATCTTATTTACAAAAGATATAATGGATATTATAAAAAATTTTTTTGATTATGCTTTCTGACCTGGGTCTGAAGGTGGGAATTTTAACCACTTACCTCTCAGTTCCTTTGAAGATTCCACTTGGCAGATGAAGGCTTTGATGTGTGGGTGACTCCAGTTTTTATATGTTGTTGGACTGAATTTCACCTAGTGCTTATGGCTTATGTTGCTGGCCAAAATCTTGGCTTTGTTTGCCCACTGAAGTTGAATAAAAAGTATGGAGACAGAGTTTGGAGGAAATAGAAAGGTGACTAATTCTTAGCAGGCAGAGAGGGGAATACAGTAGGTTCATGCCTCAAGAACTGTGCCCACCCCCATGAGGAATCTAGGGGCTTATATAAGATGAGGGGGCTCGCAGTCAGGAGCCAGTGATGAGGAACAAAGGTGGTAGGATCTTGATTTCTTCCTCTTGCATGGTTTCAAAGACAGCCATAAACTGATGTCAGTAACTCAGCGATTGAGTCTGGCAGTTCAGTGGCTCTGCAGCCTTCTTTCTGCTATGTAACTACGAGGTGTTGTAAGGGTAAACACCAGATACAGGATGTATTTAGCATAGAGTCAAAGGAAAAATAGGTGTGAAGTGTATAGCTCCTGCAGAGTTAGAAGGCAGGAAAGCAAACTCAGTTATAGACATGCAGGGTCAGGCCTGCTCTTGTTCTCTTATCTTCTTTGTTCTCAGGAAAGAGAAAGAGAAAAACTCATTCCTCTTTTTTCCTTTCACTGCAACATGTACAACATGAAATTGTAAACAAGTGAGACAAAGCTGAACTAGGGAACATCAGGGTGAGAGGAAATTTGCAGAGCTTTGGAATTTTCATTCAGGGACTTCACTGAATGAAAGGGGTTAAGTCTCTGTGCTTTCATTCTCGAGTCCCTGGTTGCAGGACTAAGATTGAACATGCTGCACAGCCAAAAAATTTTAAAGATTAAAAAAAAAAGTTGACATTTTTGTTCAGTATTTTACTTTATTTTTTCTAATCTTGTGCCATGTACAAACTTTTAAAAGTATTACGGAAAAGCGAGCATGGTAGTCAGGATGGGGTAGGAAAGGTGAAATAAGCCTACCATCCATCATAATGCTACCATTCAGACACAATACAGTTTCTTTGTGCCTGTTTCTTTCCTGTGATTTTTCTAGGTGTTTTGAGTAGAGTTGAGATAAAACCCTACAAAGCAATCACCATCCAATGAATATTTATGTAATAACTTCCAATATCATTAAAAGTATAACATAAAACATTATTCTTAGGAATCACATGATATTCTTCTGCCTGAATGTTCCATGATTTACTCAGCCATTAGCTTAATGACAGGTATTTACGTTTTCAACTTCTCATGTTTTATACCTGCAGCAGCCACCTTTGCATTTTGGCCATAAATCTGGGCCATGTTTAGGATTATATCTTCAGGAAATATTCTTAGAAAAAATTTATAGGGTCAAAGGAAGTAGACATTCTGAAGACTCCAGACACACGCTGTGAAACTGCTGAGCTGCTTGCTTTGGAAACAGATGGACAGAGAAGACTGCCTTAACATTAATAGGCTGGCTCAGTCATGGGTAATGGAAGCAGGAGGGCTGGGTTCACTCCCCGTCCCAGGAGAAAGGACGGAACCCATTGGAGACAGAAATTGTTCAGTAAACAGAAGCTATAATTAGACTTTCCTATATTTTCCAAGTTTTCTACAGAATATTTATCATCAGAAAAATGATTGCAATTAAATGAGCTTATTTACAAAACAGAAACAGACTCACAGACTTAGAGAATGAGCTTAAGGTTGCTGGGAAGAAGGACGGGGAGAAGGGATAGCTGGGGAGTTTGGGATGGACATGTACACACAGTTATATTTAAAATGGATAATCGACTATGTCCTACTGTATAGCACAAGGAACTCTGCTCAGTGTTATGTGGCAGCCTGGATGGGAGGGGAGTTTAGGGGAGAATGGATAGATCTACATATATGTCTAAGTCCCTTCGCTGTCCACCTGAAGCTATCATAACACTGCTAATCTAATTGGCTATACTTCAGTATAAAAGAAAAAGCTTTTTAAAAAAGGCTTAAAAATTAAATATATTTTAACATGTAATTAAAAGAATTAAGGGAAATATTTATAAATTGTGAATGAGGTTATATTCTATAATAAAATTTAGTATGTTTATTAATCAACCACTTATTAAAGAATAAGAAAGTGAATTGTGTGTTAAATTTTCTATTTAGTTCTATGTATGTGTCTATTTATATAAGATATATATTTATATAAGATATATATTCTTATATATCTTATATAAGATATGAAATATATAAGATCTTATGTATTTATAAGATCACTATCTTATAAATAGTGATCTATTTATAAGTTAAACAATGGTTTATGAAAACTTATGATTTTGAATTTCTACCATACAAAAACTGACTAATAATTTTAATCCAACTGCGGGAAGTTGTAAAATTCAAATTAATATCTAACATGGATTTTTCTTTTCTTTGAGAAGAAGAGTAAAAGATAAGAAAGATTTAACTTGCGCCAACTCAACGTGTTCTTCCTCATCCTATCTTTTTTCCACCACTATTCAAATAAACAACATCCTTTATAAAGAAAATAAAGTCATTGTGATTATTTAAAGCTGCAAAATAAGGACACTGTCCTTGCTTCTTAAGCAATAAATAGCAGGAGAAGAACCCCTGCCCACCTGACCTAGTACAGTTGACATGGTTTATAAACCTCCCTCCCTCCCAGAGTGCTTCCTTAAGGGATCCTCCCCACTACTGCTCAGCAGCCCAGGTATCATTATGCCTGTCATCCAGATGGAAAGACTGGGGCTCCCCAGACTGAAGCATCTTACTTAATAAATGGATGAGAAAGCCTTGTGGACAACCAGGTTCCAACAGAACTGACATTCTTTGCTGTTGGGAAGATCCCCTGGAGAAGGAAATGGCAACCCACTCCAGTATCCTTGCCTGGAAAATCTCAGGGACAGAGGAGCCTGGTGGGCTGCAGTCCATGGGGTCACAAAGAGTTGGGCACGGCTGGGCAACTAACACTTACTTACTTACTTATGGAAACAGAGCCCCGGTAGCCCCCAGCGTTGTATGAAGCTGAAGACAGAAAGAATAAGTACATCTCTCCTTCATTCCTGCCTTGAGCATTGCCCAGTGAGGGACCAGCTGTGTTCCGGACACCCCCTTCTTTGACTTGGAATAGCATGGCAGTGGGCTATGGGTGGGCTGCTCTTTGTAATATATTCTTCTTCCCCCTGGGCAGAAGTGATTGTCAGTATTAGGGTTAGATGTGGTTAGATATAGAATAGCCCCAGGGAAGGACAATGGCTTATCACAGCCCTGTGTCCATGGGAACCCCAGAATGATGTTAATAAGTGTCCACCAACTCAGGTACCTTTCTCTGATGGGAAACACCATAATCCCTAAAATGTGTATGAACATGTCGACTCCTTTAGAGACAAGACTGCTTCGTACATTTTGAGCTTGTGAGGTCGGTATTGTGACCAACTTCATCCCCAGAGCAGACATGGAGGCCATGTGTGGCCGAAGCTGGCTGGCGGCTCTCTCTGAGTACTCAAGGAGACAAACTCTCCCAGACTCCTCTGTGGTTAGGAAGGGGCAGCTGCTTGGACAGAAGGATTGTGAGCAGAAAGGATAGAGTCTCATTATCTCCGGCACCATTCCCCAGGCCCTCTAGGCAAATGAAGAGGATGTGATCAAGGATTCCAAGGAGGCTCCAGAAGATGGAAGCTAAGTGGGTCCCTGAGTTACAATGCGGAAGAGGGCCACGTGCTGTTCACTGGACTGTAACATGAGTGAACAATGAACACCAGGGAAGGGAAGTTGTAAGAAGCCTTGTTTGTTTTGCAGCATTACCTGGCCTAGCGCAACACATACAAAGTGACTGGCTCAAGATCACCTGCAGAGGACACTCAGTTTATGCCATCCTCTTGCAACTCCTCCTGTGGAGCTTTTAAAGAGGATTAGGAAATTTTGTCTCCAGTCTCTTTGCAGCCCATCTCTGCTCGTGCTGGAGTAGCTGGAGGCTGGGAGCTGGAATCATCTGACTCCGACTCCCAGACATGTCTGGAGGTGGAGGTTGGTTGTTGGCTGGGACTTCAACTATGGCTGCTGGCCAAAATAAATGAAACACAGCTTCTCCACGTGGTCCCTCTATGTCCCACAACGTGGTGACTGAGTTCCATATGCGAGCACCCCAGGAGGACCAGATTCAAGCTGCACCATTTTTTATGATCTAGCCTCAAAAGTCACACAGTGTCAGGGGCTCCCTGGTGGTCCAGGGGTTAAGAATCCCCCCTTCTGATGCAGAGGACGCGGGTGATCCCCTGGTCAGGGAACTAAGATCCCACATACCGTGGAGAAATTAAGCGCCTTTGACACAACTAGAGACACCTGAGAACGGCAATGAAGAGTCCATGTGTTGCAACAACAACAACAAAACCAGCACAGCCAAAATTAAAAGAAATAAATAAAAGGTCACATGGTGTCACTGCCAACAAAGTCACAAGCCGGTCCAGATTCAAAGGAAAGGACGGGAATCCCCACATCTCAGTGTCAGGGCATTTCAGTGTTGCAGCCATCTCCGGAAATACAGCCAGTCAGCCATTGCTAACAAGACATACACAACCTGGGATAAGAGCTTTGGTCACATTTCCCTTTTTTAACAAGAAAAAAAAAAAAAGTGTGTGTGTGTTTAGAAATGTCTTGTAAATGTTCACAAGAAACAGTTGACAATAATTTCCTCCAAGAAATGAGACTGGAAATCCAGGGTGGAGGAAAAAACTACATTTCCATCACAGACCTTTTTACAATATGAATTGTTTCTCACATTTGTGTTATTTTCCTAACACTAATAGAATTTTAAAGTGACAAATGGGGATATTCTGAGTTGATTATACACATTTTTCTTTTTTTTTTTTTTCTGTTGAAATTATTAGATTCTTTTGGAGGCCAACCAAATGATGCAAAGGAGGAAAAAGAGAATTTCTTTGAATTTTCAATCAAGACATCAATTTTCACTTTGTGCTCACTAGACGACAATTGGGCAAAATCAGAATCACATTCACACATGCAGGAAATTCTTAATTTCTCTACAGCAGCGGGTACCCAGCAGGATGCAAACTCTGGGCACCTGGAGAGCCATACAAAACAAGATTCTCTGGGCTCCACAGCGGACTTGCTGCATTCCAGCCAAGAATCTGCACCTGAAAGCTTGTGCCTGTGATTCGCTACCATCAGCCCAGCCCGGGGCTTTTCAACTTGGCTTTGGGAAAAGCACAAATGGTGGCCCTGGCCCTAGGTTGTGACCCATGCGGACTCCAGTTCTCCGGGCTCCACAGCGGACCTGCTGCATTCCAGCCAAGAATCTGCACCTGAAAGCTTGTGCCTGTGATTCGCTACCATCAGCCCAGCCCGGGGCTTTTCAACTTGGCTTTGGGAAAAGCACAAATGGTGGCCCTGGCCCTAGGTTGTGACCCATGCGGACTCCAGCCCCACATTCCAGGGGTGGGCCGCCTGACCTTATCAGGGATGCTGTCTCAGGTCCCATCCAAAGCCACCGAATTAGAATCTACGTTTTAGAGAGATTCCATCAGTAATTCTCGGGCATCGAGTGCAAGAAACACTTATGCAAAGTACATAATGCAAAGAATAGAGAACAAAAGCGTGCTAAGTTTCTTCAGTCATGTCCGACTCTTTGCAACCCTATGGGTCACAGCCCACATCCCACGAATAAACCCTCATGGGATTATTCAGGCAAGAACACTGAAGTGGGTTGCCATGCCCTCCTCCAGGGGATCTTCCCAACCCAGGGATCAAACCCACATCTCTTGTGTCTCCTGCATTGGCAGGCGGGTTCTTTACCACTAGTGCCACCTGGGAAGCCCTATCTACATGAAGCTTATTTTACTTGGGGGAGATTAACAGTAAATGGTAGAAATGAACTTATTTACAGAACAGAAACACTAGCAGATTTAGAGAACAAACTTATGGTTAAGGGGATTGGAGGAGATGGATAGTTAGGGAGTTTGGGATTAACAATTTACATTGCTGTATTGAAAATGGATAACCAACAAGGACCTGTGGAATAGCATAGGAAACTCTATTCAATATTCAATACTCTATTCAATATTAGGTAACAAACTAATTGGGAAAAGAATTTGGAAAAGAATAGATACATATATAGGTATAACACAACGTTGCTAATCAGCTATGCTGCTGCTGCTGCTGCTAAGTCGTTTCAGTCGTGTCCGATTCTGTGCAACCTCATAGATGGCAGCCTACCAGGCTCCGCCGTCCCTGGGACTCTCCAGGTAAGAATACTGGAGTGGGTTGCCATTTCCTTCTCCAATGCATGAAAGTGAAAAGTGAAAGGGAAGTTGCTCAGTCATGTCCGACTCTTCGTGACCCCATGGACTGCAGCCCACCAGGCTCCTCCGTCCATGGGATTCTCCAGGCAAGAGTACTGGAGTGGGGTGCCATTGCCTCCTCCATAATCAGCTACACCTCAATACAAATTAAAAAGCTTAAAAAATTACAATTAAATTAAAAGTTCAAAAAATAGTGATAAGTATTATATATGATATATCTAAAGACATAGCTATAATGTATTTATATAAGTTACATGTAAATCGGGCTTCCCAGGTGGCGATAGTGGTAAAGAACCCACCTGCCAATGCAGGAGCCGTAAGAGACGCAGTTTCAATTCCTGGGTCGGGAAGATCTCCTAGAAGAGGGCACGGCAACCACCCCAGTATCCTTGCCAGGAAAATTCCTGGGACAGAGTAGCTTGGCAGGCTACAGTCCATAGGGTCACACAGACTTGGACACAACGGAAGCGACAGGGTAGCCAAGATTCAGACACCCCTGAAGTGACTTAGCACGGCAAGGCAGGGTGAGGTGGGGGCACCTGGGGCAGAGGGAGGGGTGGCTTTGAGGAGATGTGATGTGATCTCGTGATGTCGTCAAAGTGTCCTTCTGGCTGCTGTGGGTGGGCTGTAGACACAGGCACCCAGGCCCAAAGCTACTGCAATAACCCAGGGGAGGCAGTGTGGGCCGGAGCAGGGGGAGCGTGGGGCTGTGAGAACTGGCCAGATGCCCCTTCCTGTTCCACATGGGCGGTGGGTGACAGCCCCTCTCCCACCCCTAGGAATGAAGGACAGAGCCGGCCTTGTCTGTGACCCTCCAAAGTGTCGCACAGGCCACGGGGCCTGGGGGGCAGGGAGCCATGCAAAGCTGAGGTCATGAGTCACAAGAGAGCTAAGGTTGTGTCTCCTTTTCCCGAGTTTCATCAGCATGCTGCTTACGATGGCACCACTGTCTGACTGTCATTAGCAGAGGTTAATGTGCCCTGTGGTTTTACTCTTCTGTATAAAGCACCATAATGGTGGCCAGCGGGGGAAATTAGAGTCCCTGCAAAGTGCAGAGGTCGTAAAAAGCACAGTTTAGTTTCCAGGAAGGTTTGGAAGAAGACCCTGGGTGACTCACATGCAATTTCTCCTTTCACTCATTTGGGAGCTGAGTGACTACCATTAATCTCTATCAGCAAAGATAATTAAGTAGCACAGTGTGGCAGGGAGGTGCCTGGAGGAACAGGCAGAGAAAACAGGAAGCATCTCCATTCAGTTGTACCTACCCTCCCACGGACGGGCTCGCTGCCCACACGTTCATCACTATGTTCTTTCCCTCGGGTTTTGCCCTCTCCCCACCACCAGGGACCATCCTGGTGCTTACCCTCTTCTGTCTCATGCCCTGAAGCTGATGCCGTGAGTCAACAGGAAGAACCCTTCCAGAGGGACCATAGGAACAGACAGATGCCAGAGAGCTGTCGCCACGGGGAAGGAAGGGGCAGCACCACACGTGGGCTGAAGTGAAGTGCGGGAGGCTGCCCAGGGACAGAGGAGAGCACAGACCCACAGACAGACACAGGGACCCATGCCGCTCCCTGGTCTCACCACCAGGAGGACAGTGAAGCCTGGGAAAGCAGGCTGACTTGATTAAGGTGACACAAGGAGCTGGTGCCCAAACTGGGGGTTAAACACTGCACCCATCGCTCAAGATGCCGCGTTGATTGTGCATCTGAATGATGCGGGGTTGTTCTCCTCGGACAGTCAGGAGCTGCGTCCTCCATGATGTATTAAAATTACCACTTGCCTGGGGACCCTAAAGGCTAACCCCCATATCTGACATCACCCTCGCCTCACTTTCCATCAAGAGGTATTAGGAGAAAATGCTACTTCCATCCAGGGTCCAGGTTACCATGTCTTTCCTCTGACCCACCCCAACCCCTTAGGGTGAGCCAGGTTTTTCTGCTGCTCAGTTTTTATTTTCTTGAGCTCCAAAATCACTGCAGATGGTGACTGCAGCCATGAAATTAAAAGATGCTTGCTTATAACACGTATTTGAAATAAATCTAAATGCCTCTGCCCTGTTAAGCTTTGTCTGTTTAATTTTCAGATCCAGCCCAGGACCCTAAGAGGGTCAGTCAAAGAAAACCTTTCCCCCCTCTCTGCTCCCTTATACTAGTTACCATCTAAAATACTAGAGAATTAACATAGCCCTTATATTAATTTCCTCCTGTCTGTCTATTCCCCTGAGATCCATGAGGGCAGGGATCTTCGCCTGGTTGTTCACTGATTTCTCACAAGCTTCTCTGAGCTTGGCACACAGTAAGTGTTAACTCAAGTCCCAAAGCACAGTGTGGCCAAATAAACTGAACTGTTGGAATTTGGAGCAGAGAAAGGTTTACTGCAGGGCCATTTTTCATGCCTAAAAAGCCCTGACCTCTTTCAAGGGGTTTGGGTAAAGCATTTTTAAAATCCAAGTGAGGAAGGAGAGTGGCAGAGTCTGTGATCAGCTTGTACACAGTTCTCTGATTGACTGATAGTGAGCAGCAGTGTGGGGTCACAGGGATTAACAGTATCGGTCCTCAGGCCCCAGGAGGCCTGGGACTATGTACTCTTGGTCAAGTAATTAACATCATCCATGGTGGGGGAGGGAAGGATTTTTCCATCTTCAAAACAACTCAGGAAGTTTGCATCAAATACTGTTCTCTGGGTACTTCAGAGAGGAACTAAAGCAGAGGATATAAGTAGAGGCCAGTCACCAGAAGGCCCCATAGGGTCTTGCTTGGCGTAGAGTAGGCACTTTATGAATAGTTGATACATGAATTAATGATGCTTTCACGGTCGGTCGTTTGCATGTCTGTGGATATTTCTTCAGGAGATAGATAAGTGAGCTGGCTGGGCCAAAGAAGGGTGCATTTAAAATTTCAATCAACACAATCAACTTATACTCAGGAAAACATATCCAGTTTACACTTCCAACATCAGGGCATGGTGTCTTTGCTTCCTCACCCGAGATAGTAACTCATAAAAATTCTTACCTTGTTTCAGTATGGGTTTCCCATGCCTACACTGGTGAGATTGAATATTTAGTCTTATATTGATTAGCCATTTATATTTCCTCTTTGAACTTATTATATTTTAGCATTTTAATAGGTAAAACATTTTGGGAAGAATATTATAATTGTTCAGGGAAAAAATTGCCCAAATTTGAGAACAAGCAAAAGTGATCCCCGGGTCTCCCTTCTTTGGCATCTGGATGTTGCTTAGGGGATCTTCCAGGGCTTATCAGATTCTATAGAGATGTGTGCCTTTAATTGACTCTCCACTGACGAGGCTATTTTACATACCTGTAGGGCCAGCAGTTAAATTAAAGACAGCTGGCAGCACTGTTCTCGGTTTCTATCCACAACAATGCAAACAGATTTTGCCCCACAGAGAATATAACTCTGTAACTCACACTCTGACTTGAATCTAACAACTGACTGACTCCTTCAGTAATTAATGAGCTAAATAAAATCTGGGACATCTATTCATGTTGTATTTGTACGCCACGTTTGTAACATCTTGAAAATGATACCTTAGCCAGCTTTCCCTAGTCAGCAGAAAGAACTCAGCTGCCTTTGGGGCTGGGGACTAGGGAGGGGTTTTAGGATTATCTGCAGTGGTGATACCAAGAATTAATGCTCAGAGTCTGACCTTTCCACTGTCTTTCCTGATTCCAGCTCAGAGTTTGTGGGCAGGGATGGGGAAGGAAGGGGTTTATTTTATTTAAATCATTATTTTTGCTCATTGCATTAAAAAAATTTATTAAAATACCCATCTATTTATTTAGTTAGTTGCGTTGGGTCTTCGTTGCAGCATGTGGGATCTAGTTCCCTGACCAGGAATTGAACCCGGGCCCCCTGCATTGGGATCACAGAGCCCAGCCACTGGACCACCAGAGAAGAGCCGCTCATTGCATTTTTATCAAACTTGCAGCATTCTCTCTGTGGCAAAGTTCTAATCTTACAGGCAATTTTCCCTTTATCTTTAGAGAAAGCTGTTATGTGATGTTTAAGTTATGACAACATGAGGGAGTGTACATCCTAAGGCACTCCGTTGTGTCTGACTCTTTGCCACCCCATGGACTGTAGCCCAACAGGCTCCTTTTGTCCATGGGATTCTCCAGGCAAGAATACTGGAATGGGTTGCCATTTCCATCTCCAGGGAATCTTCCTGACCCAGGGACTGAACCCATGTCTCTTACATCTCCTGCATTGGCAGGCGGGTTCTTTATCACTAGCGCCACTTGGGAAGCCCGAAGTTACTACAAAATAATAAGCTCCAAAGCCAGGCTTCATGCAGAGAAAAGGTGATTTTCTCAATTCCTTCATCTCCCTCCCTCAGGAGTCTGGAGGATCTAAGAGAAGACCTTGGAGATGGGGAAGAGAAAGCAGGACAGCCCCAGCGGAGAAAGACGTGTTTCTAGTTCAAGTGCTTTGAGTTGAAGGAGTGGAGGCTATCTGTGTATAAACTGCAGAGAAAGCCAAAGATAGCAGAACCTCAACCTTGCTTCCCTCACAGACTGTGGAAGGAGCCGGCCCCATGCTTACCCTCGGCCTCAACAGGAGTGGGCATGGCCAAATCTACCGAGTTCAAGGTGACTAAGTGCCAGGCAGAAGAAGGAAGCTCTAGAGTTAAAATCTCCCAAGAGCACCTGGGCTCCCATATGGCCCTGTATCTATGACCCAAGCTCCAGTGTGCCAGTGGTGACACACTCAGGAAACAAAACTACAGGCTGCCCAGTTACATCTGAATTTCAGATAAACGATGAAGAATTTTTAGTGTAACTATGAAATATACATTTTTTTCTAAAAGATAAGAACATTTAATAAACATAAGCACACCACCATGACCTTGTCAAAAAACTATTGATAACAATGATTTTATAACAGCAAATATCCACTGTTCTCGATTTCCAATCACTTCATGCTTAAATATTTATTGACTTAAAAAAAAAAACAAATTCCAAATACATTCTACACATTATGATTGGCTGATACATCTAGTTAGTTTCTTTTAGTGTATAGGTTTCTTCTCCATCTCTTTCTTTCCTTGTGATTTAGAAGTTAATTCGGTTGTTTGTCTAGTGGCATTTCCCACTGCTGAATTTGGCTAAACAAATCTTTATGGTGAAATCTGATATACACAGGATTCTGAAATTTGGCTGTAGGCTGCACTATAAAATTTTTGAGATATGAAATATTTGGGACATACTTATACTAAAAAAAGTATTATTTGTTGTTCATCTGGAACTTGAATTTAACCAGCATCCTGCATTTTATCCAGCAACTCCACACGTGGCAGGGATGGAGCCCAGAGTTCCCTGCAGCCTGTCCAGGTGGTGATGGGGAGCGTGCCAGAGGGTGAGGAAGACAGGTGATGAGCTCCTCCTTGTGGGCGAGAGTTACTGGATGGGCACGTGGCTTGAGGACCTAGGGAGACCTCAGGGGAAAGGGACACAGCAAGGACAGCAGTGGGGCCTGGTTAGTCAGAAAGGAGCCCAGGTGCTGCCCAAGCTGAGAGACACAGATACAGACCCAAGCTCAAGGCCAGTGGAAATGGAAACCTCGGGCACTGGCCTCGTGGCACGGGAGACGCATCACTGCGAGGATGAAGGCAACGTCATGGAGGATCCAGACATCAACAGGGAAACCCTCTGTGCATCCTCATCATCGCAAGGTCACACAAGACACTCTTTCGTCCACACTCTCAGCTGCACCTTAGGGAGGAAGGAGGCAGGGATGGAGGAAAGTCTAGGCATCTTACCCAAAAGAGACTGGCATCTAGCTAAAGAAACTGCTTAACGTACTCATTTGTGTCAAGCCTTTTAGAGTGGACAAAACTCGGGGACCCAATTGGATATAAAAGACCGGGCATAGGGAAATAAAGTGGGGTGTACTAATATTTTGTCCACACTTCCGAATATGTGGTAATTTAAGGAGGCAGGGATGGAGGAAAGTCTAGGCATCTTACCCAAAAGAGACTGGCATCTAGCTAAAGAAACTGCTTAACGTACTCATTTGTGTCAAGCCTTTTAGAGTGGACAAAACTCGGGGACCCAATTGGATATAAAAGACCGGGCATAGGGAAATAAAGTGGGGTGTACTAATATTTTGTCCACACTTCCGAATATGTGGTAATTTTATGATACACTCATTTTTACATAACACTGTTTTATCTTCATGATTGCATTTTGGAGTGCTTCACATGGGTATTAATCATTTAACTGCCCCATGTTACAGCTATTTTCTGGTCATTACATTGTTGTAATTCAATGGTTTTGTGCTAACACCTCCACTGCAGTTTTAATTTTCATGTCATCTATCAAGATCTATCAGTTATTTCTTGCCCATTTTGTCTTGCTTAAGAAAATTTTCCTATCTCAAGATTATTAACAAATGTTCCTATATTTTCTCCTATATTTTCGCTTTTATACTTACTTGTACATTTGGCTTCTAATTTATTGTATATAATACATACGATACTTTTCATGATTTATCAATATTTTATAGCTGATAATTCAAGAACCCTATAATACACTTCATCATATGCTTTTTGAAAATCCTGTATGTATTTATAGATTAATTTAGTGAGAATAGAAAAATAGTATAAAAACGGTAGGGTTCTTCACTTACTCAAATCTCTACTGATGACATTTATTGACAGTTTGTAATTTTTTCAGGTAGATCTTGAATGTTTCTTGTTACATTTATTACTAGATATTTTTTAGTTTTATGGCTATGGAATCTTATTTAGTATTACATTTTCTAATTTATTGTTCCTAATGTTAAAGACATCTTTTGATTTTTTATGTTGCTCTGATACCAGACCACTTCATGGACATCTGTTGTTTAGTCACTAAGCTGTATCACCAGGCTCCTCTATCCATGGGATTTTCCAGGGAAAAATACTGGAGTGGGCTGTCAATTCCTTCTCCAGCGGATGTTCCCGACCCAGGGAGGGAACCCACGTCTCCTGCTTGGCATGCAGTTTCTTTGTCACGGAGCCATCAGGGAAGCCCAGTGTAGAAATCTACCTACTTCTAATCATTTGTCGCTTGATTTTCTTTGATTTTTCTGGGTAACCATATCATCTCATCTTTCCCTCTCTTAGTGCATTGACCTCTAGTATAATGTTTAATAGTCGTACCAATTTTTCTACGCTTGTCTTGTTTCCAGCTTTGATGGGGACGCTACAGGTGTCCGGTAAATATCACGATATTATGTCGTTGTGTCAGTAGCTCATCAATCCATAATATCAGCAGTTACCTGGTACCCCACCCTCTTTCCTGAGTCCACACTCTCTGCTCCCACCTGCCTGCTGTGCTTGGCTGCTTTGGGAACATGCTATCCATCACCTTGACAGGTGACCCCAAGAATCCCTCTCCCCCAGCCTCCTCAGCCTTAAGCTTGGAGCTCTCCTGGAGTCCTCCTGCAGCACACCTGAGCTGTCCCTACCATTTAAAGAATTTCACCTGCATGGGGTTTCGTTACTGAACTCCACTATCAATCAGATTTCATTTCCCTTCTGACTTTCATGCATTCCTCATAATTTCAGGTCCATGAAAGGTAATACATGCAATTTTATAGATGTGTAATGGATGTGTTTTATGTCTTTTCTGTAATTTCTAGAGATCTCATACAAAAGGGGTCCTGGTTTACAGATATACTCATTCTGGTACTTTTATCCTGTCCCCTCTTTTCCCTCTTCTCCTGAGACAGGCTGGGAGCTGGGATCTGAGACCCTTCGCTGCTGTGCTTGCAGGACAAACAACTCCTTGAGCAACAAAATACAAAGAAACTATGGGGGACTAAAAATAACTGCATGCATATTGTAGTTGGACTGCAAGGAGATCAAACCAGTCAATCCTAAAGGAAATCAGTCCTGAATATTCATTGGAAGGACTGATGCTGAAGCTGAAGCTTCAATACTTTGGCCACCTGATGCGATGAGCTGACTCATTAGAAAAGACCCTGATGCTGGGAAAGGTTGAAGGCAGGAGGAGAAGGGGACGACAGAGGACAAGATGGTTGGATGGCAACACTGACTCAATGGACATGAGTTTGAGCAAGTTCCAGGAGTTGGCAAAGGACAGGGAAGCCCGGGGTGCTGCAGTTCACGGGGTTGCAAAGAGTCGAGCATGACTGAACAGCAACAACAATATTGCAGTTGAGGCAAATTAAGAACAAAATACAAAAGGCCCAAAAAACCCCAGTCGCCACTTCTGAAGAGTCTGGAGGAAAAGCAAGGTATTGTGCATGACCCTACACAACACCACTAAGGGGGCGGGCAAACCACCTAAGCCACCGGCTGGCCCAACCCCTGGACAAACCCCTGCCTTCACTCTAAGGAAGGAGCCAACTTGCCGCCCTGGCTCAGGGAGCGAGCGAGGGAAACTGTTATCCTGTTCTCGCCTCTTTCTGCTGCAGCAGGGGCCCAGTAAATCTTTGGTGACGTTTTTGTCTGGCCTCTTATCAATTTCCATTGATTAAGAAAGAACCCTTGGTAACACTCCCTTCATCAAAGACTTGTCCACTTCTCAGCGTGTTATCAAGAATTTCTGGTACTGGATACATTCTCTGACTCTGCTGGAGTCTCTGGAATGAAAAAGGCTGCCCAAGCCTCCCCCTCCCTCCACCCCCCGATCCATTACGAAAGCTATTTAGAGATGGGCTGGATATTTGCATCACTGCTGTTAAGTTCTGTCCTCAAAGTTACCTTCTCAATCAACATTGGTCCAGAAAGAATGTAAAAAGAGATAAGATTTCATGCTGGTGGCTGAAGTTATAAAAGTCTATTTTAGAAGCTCAGAGAAGTTGAGACCTGAGATCAACTAGGACCTCACAGAGAAGTTTTAAATATCATTGGAATATTACTCAGCCATTAAAAAAGAATGAAATAATGCTATTTGCAGCAACACAAATGGACCTAGAGATTGTCATATTGAGTAAAGTAAGTAAGAGAAGGAGAAATAGCCTATGGCATTCCTTATATGGTAAATCTAAAAAGAAATGATACAAATGAACTTATTTACAAAAGAGAAATAGACTCAGAGACTTAGAGAATGAACTTAGGCTGGGGGTGGTGGTGGTGGGGGAAGGTAAATATGGAGGGAAGGGATAGTTAGGGAGTCTGTGATGGACAGGTCCACACTGCTGTCTTTAAAATGGGGAACCAGCAAGGACCTATGGGACAGCATAGGAAAGTCTGCTCAGTGGTATGTGGCAGCCTGGCTGGGAGGGGAGTTTAGGGAACAGTGTATACATGTATACGTTTGGCTGAGTCCTTTTGCTGTCCACCTGAAACTATCACAACATTGTTAATCTAACTGGCTATACTCCAATATAAAATTTAAAAAAATTTTTTTAATCACTGGGATAAAAAACTGTCCAAGAAAAATGTCCTTGTAAGGTCTTTTGGTAATCGACTGTGCTACACAAGGGACAATTTACTTCTGGTTATTTAGAATCACTTTTGATCTTAAAACTTCATAATTATATATTGCCTGACTTTTTTGATGCACATCTGCTGTTTTCTAGGTCCATCTGCTGGCTTGATCTGAGTTGTCTACTTGGGGATCAGTTAGCAGGAACGATTCCATCCCGTTGACTCTTCTCTCTAAGGAGCTGTGGAAGAGTCAGGCTCAGAAAGAGAAACTAAGAAAAAACAAGGGAGCTAACACATTGCTTTTACTCACATGCACCAAAAAGTGTCAGTCTTGTGTGCAGACATATTTAACTGCCCCATGTTACAGCTATTTTCTGGTCATTACATTGTTGTAATTCAATGGTTTTGTGCTAACACCTCCACTGCAGTTTTAATTTTCATGTCATCTATCAAGATCTATCAGTTATTTCTTGCCCATTTTGTCTTGCTTAAGAAAATTTTCCTATCTCAAGATTATTAACAAATGTTCCTATATTTTCTCCTATATTTTCGCTTTTATACTTACTTGTACATTTGGCTTCTAATTTATTGTATATAATACATACGATACTTTTCATGATTTATCAATATTTTATAGCTGATAATTCAAGAACCCTATAATACACTTCATCATATGCTTTTTGAAAATCCTGTATGTATTTATAGATTAATTTAGTGAGAATAGAAAAATAGTATAAAAACGGTAGGGTTCTTCACTTACTCAAATCTCTACTGATGACATTTATTGACAGTTTGTAATTTTTTCAGGTAGATCTTGAATGTTTCTTGTTACATTTATTACTAGATATTTTTTAGTTTTATGGCTATGGAATCTTATTTAGTATTACATTTTCTAATTTATTGTTCCTAATGTTAAAGACATCTTTTGATTTTTTATGTTGCTCTGATACCAGACCACTTCATGGACATCTGTTGTTTAGTCACTAAGCTGTATCACCAGGCTCCTCTATCCATGGGATTTTCCAGGGAAAAATACTGGAGCGGGTTGTCAATTCCTTCTCCAGAGGATGTTCCCGACCCAGGGAGGGAACCCACGTCTCCTGCTTGGCATGCAGTTTCTTTGTCACGGAGCCATCAGGGAAGCCCAGTGTAGAAATCTACCTACTTCTAATCATTTGTCGCTTGATTTTCTTTGATTTTTCTGGGTAACCATATCATCTCATCTTTCCCTCTCTTAGTGCATTGACCTCTAGTATAATGTTTAATAGTCGTACCAATTTTTCTACGCTTGTCTTGTTTCCAGCTTTGACGGGGACGCTACAGGTGTCCGGTAAATATCACGATATTATGTCGTTGTGTCAGTAGCTCATCAATCCATAATATCAGCAGTTACCTGGTACCCCACCCTCTTTCCTGAGTCCACACTCTCTGCTCCCACCTGCCTGCTGTGCTTGGCTGCTTTGGGAACATGCTATCCATCACCTTGACAGGTGACCCCAAGAATCCCTCTCCCCCAGCCTCCTCAGCCTTAAGCTTGGAGCTCTCCTGGAGTCCTCCTGCAGCACACCTGAGCTGTCCCTACCATTTAAAGAATTTCACCTGCATGGGGTTTCGTTACTGAACTCCACTATCAATCAGATTTCATTTCCCTTCTGACTTTCATGCATTCCTCATAATTTCAGGTCCATGAAAGGTAATACATGCAATTTTATAGATGTGTAATGGATGTGTTTTATGTCTTTTCTGTAATTTCTAGAGATCTCATACAAAAGGGGTCCTGGTTTACAGATATACTCATTCTGGTACTTTTATCCTGTCCCCTCTTTTCCCTCTTCTCCTGAGACAGGCTGGGAGCTGGGATCTGAGACCCTTCGCTGCTGTGCTTGCAGGACAAACAACTCCTTGAGCAACAAAATACAAAGAAACTATGGGGGACTAAAAATAACTGCATGCATATTGTAGTTGGACTGCAAGGAGATCAAACCAGTCAATCCTAAAGGAAATCAGTCCTGAATATTCATTGGAAGGACTGATGCTGAAGCTGAAGCTTCAATACTTTGGCCACCTGATGCGATGAGCTGACTCATTAGAAAAGACCCTGATGCTGGGAAAGGTTGAAGGCAGGAGGAGAAGGGGACGACAGAGGACAAGATGGTTGGATGGCAACACTGACTCAATGGACATGAGTTTGAGCAAGTTCCAGGAGTTGGCAAAGGACAGGGAAGCCCGGGGTGCTGCAGTTCACGGGGTTGCAAAGAGTCGAGCATGACTGAACAGCAACAACAATATTGCAGTTGAGGCAAATTAAGAACAAAATACAAAAGGCCCAAAAAACCCCAGTCGCCACTTCTGAAGAGTCTGGAGGAAAAGCAAGGTATTGTGCATGACCCTACACAACACCACTAAGGGGGCGGGCAAACCACCTAAGCCACCGGCTGGCCCAACCCCTGGACAAACCCCTGCCTTCACTCTAAGGAAGGAGCCAACTTGCCGCCCTGGCTCAGGGAGCGAGCGAGGGAAACTGTTATCCTGTTCTCGCCTCTTTCTGCTGCAGCAGGGGCCCAGTAAATCTTTGGTGACGTTTTTGTCTGGCCTCTTATCAATTTCCATTGATTAAGAAAGAACCCTTGGTAACACTCCCTTCATCAAAGACTTGTCCACTTCTCAGCGTGTTATCAAGAATTTCTGGTACTGGATACATTCTCTGACTCTGCTGGAGTCTCTGGAATGAAAAAGGCTGCCCAAGCCTCCCCCTCCCTCCACCCCCCGATCCATTACGAAAGCTATTTAGAGATGGGCTGGATATTTGCATCACTGCTGTTAAGTTCTGTCCTCAAAGTTACCTTCTCAATCAACATTGGTCCAGAAAGAATGTAAAAAGAGATAAGATTTCATGCTGGTGGCTGAAGTTATAAAAGTCTATTTTAGAAGCTCAGAGAAGTTGAGACCTGAGATCAACTAGGACCTCACAGAGAAGTTTTAAATATCATTGGAATATTACTCAGCCATTAAAAAAGAATGAAATAATGCTATTTGCAGCAACACAAATGGACCTAGAGATTGTCATATTGAGTAAAGTAAGTAAGAGAAGGAGAAATAGCCTATGGCATTCCTTATATGGTAAATCTAAAAAGAAATGATACAAATGAACTTATTTACAAAAGAGAAATAGACTCAGAGACTTAGAGAATGAACTTAGGCTGGGGGTGGTGGTGGTGGGGGAAGGTAAATATGGAGGGAAGGGATAGTTAGGGAGTCTGTGATGGACAGGTCCACACTGCTGTCTTTAAAATGGGGAACCAGCAAGGACCTATGGGACAGCATAGGAAAGTCTGCTCAGTGGTATGTGGCAGCCTGGCTGGGAGGGGAGTTTAGGGGACAGTGTATACATGTATACGTTTGGCTGAGTCCTTTTGCTGTCCACCTGAAACTATCACAACATTGTTAATCTAACTGGCTATACTCCAATATAAAATTAAAAAAAATTTTTTTAATCACTGGGATAAAAAACTGTCCAAGAAAAATGTCCTTGTAAGGTCTTTTGGTAATCGACTGTGCTACACAAGGGACAATTTACTTCTGGTTATTTAGAATCACTTTTGATCTTAAAACTTCATAATTATATATTGCCTGACTTTTTTGATGCACATCTGCTGTTTTCTAGGTCCATCTGCTGGCTTGATCTGAGTTGTCTACTTGGGGATCAGTTAGCAGGAACGATTCCATCCCGTTGACTCTTCTCTCTAAGGAGCTGTGGAAGAGTCAGGCTCAGAAAGAGAAACTAAGAAAAAACAAGGGAGCTAACACATTGCTTTTACTCACATGCACCAAAAAGTGTCAGTCTTGTGTGCAGACAAGTGGATTTGTAAGAATGAAGAATCCTCCCTAATTTGCTTTGATTGGAATCATCCCATGGCTGGCTTTAAATTTTCAAACTTGACAGTGGAAACAGTTCAGAAGCCACGTGGCTATGGAGACTGCTGGATTCAGGGAGGGGGATGTTAGCTTTTTGAAGACTGAGTCATGACTAGAAAAAGACTTTCAAACCCCTAGCACAGTGAGCCTGAAATTTATCTCCCACACAGTAAGGAAAAGAGGATAAATTCCAACAGATATGACCAAGGTTTTGCTGCCACCTACATTCCATCCCTAGATCAGGCCTGACCTTCAAACGTCACACGGCAGCCAGCACCCTCTTCAATCCACATTGCTGCTCAAAGTGAAGGTAGTGGCTGGGAGCAGGCAAGAAACTTGGGGGACATCCCATAGCAAGCCACCCGGACACCTGGTGTACCTGGTAACTCAGCCGCACCTGGACAAGTGGCCCATAGTGGACCCAACTTCAAGAGCAGGCTCCCCATGTGCCTGATGTGAGAAGAGAATGTAGACC
Organism: Oreotragus oreotragus; assembly: GCA_006410675.1. Lineage (NCBI taxonomy): Eukaryota > Metazoa > Chordata > Mammalia > Artiodactyla > Bovidae > Oreotragus > Oreotragus oreotragus. Next base: position 89,553 of record SJYX01021297.1, on the reverse strand, counting down.
TGCAGGATATTCGGGTGTCTGGTTTTGATTCATTCACTTCAGCTGGGATCCCCTGGAAACTGAGCCTGAAATGAAAATTTGAGTGTAAGTAGTTTATTTGGAAGCTGGTCCCACTACAGGAAGGGGGATAGCAGGCCAGGAAGGGAAGCACCCAATAAAAAAAGCTGAGATGAATCAGGACACGCCGTGGGCAACCAATGGTCCGTCACATCGAGCAGTCGGGGAGACACAGCGCAACAGGACACAGAGCTGTCCAGGCTTTGCGACAAGGGAGAGGACGTGAAGTGTATCCATCACACGCCATCATCCAGGGGACACTGACGTCCACCTGCCCACCTTAACCAAGCACACCAGAGAGCGCCCTCTGGTGGCTCCAGTACTTGCAGGAGGCAGCCCCCAGCACACCCAGTGCCCAGGGCACTGACCCCCTCCTGCAACACCGCGAGATGGGCAAGCTTCGACAGCTGAGTTTTTTAAGTCCTCTGCGTAACACATCTACCCTTGTCTCCCCCGTGGGCGGATGCAGCCCAGCACCATTTGTCGGACACCATAGTGGCCTGGCTCAGGCCATTCCCGTGCTCTTCTGCAGTCTCCCAGGTTGTGGCTGTGGTTACTGGGGCCTCCTAGGTCATGCCTGTGGTCACTGGGGTTTCTGCAAATGAACTGGAGTCTGTAAAGGAGGAAAACATTTTCCTCAACTCTCACAGGGTCCCTGGCTGGGTCCAAAAGTTAAACTGACAAAGACAAGTTAACAGGAGAAAAGCAGGCACATTTAAACACATTTTTTTGAATGTTCACATGTACATGGGAGCTTTCACAAAAGAGGGAAGACCTGAAGAAGTGACCAGAGCAGGAGAGCAGGCAGCTTTCACACCTCGTAGAAGAAGAATCAACACATCAGTGAAGAATCGACCAGACCAAGAGGTTTGGGCTGGGGCAGCATGCGGTGAAGAAGTAAGTGGCAAGATGAGAGTGAGCTCAACGAGGTTTGTTTGCACGGATTTCTTGACTCCCAGTTTCCCTTTTCTGGTGCTAAAAATGTCTGCCTTCCTCCTGGCGGAACGTGGGCATCTCTCACACAGGAGTTTTCTGACCTATTTCAGGGAAGAAGGGAAGGCGGCCTCTGAAAAGGTCAGAGCACACTGCCTGCTTCTCCCGCTTCTCTAGTTCCTCCAGCTTGGGAGGGCCTATATGCCAGGGTGCAGTTTTCTGGGGGAGCGTGTCCTGAACCCCTGAATCACATCAAATAGTAAAGTCAGCCTCCCAGAAGAAAACCGTGTCCTGCAGACCCAGGGGGAGAGGTCATTTCAGACTCTCCACCACAGCTTTCATCATTACATCACTTAGAGAGGGTTCTACCCCTCAGGAAAGTACCAGGGTTTCTCATCCAGCTGGGGCATCCAGCCTCGACGTGACTGTGAACGTTATGGAGCCCAGTGTCCTATGCGCCACTCTTGATTCTAAACCTTGTCATGGCTTCCCATTCCCTGAAGAGTAAGGTCCAGCCCCTGAGCCACCACAATCCACACCCAACCTGGCTTCCCAGGCAAGGAGCCAGTCAAGCAAGCTGCTGAAACGTGGACAGACGTTTCAACACCCACCCTTCAACACCCACTCCTTGGAATACCCACTCTCCATCTCTCCGCCCAATAAAAATCTCTCATTTAAGGGATAAGGCAAAACTCACCTCCTCCAGGAAGCCCTCCCAGATCACCCCAGCCCACAGGGAGTCCCAGAGATAGGTCTCATCTGCACCACCCATGTGAATTTGGAGCATGTTTTTGTGCTGCAGCTTATTACTATTTTATGTACGTTTTCATGGCCCATTGGGATGATGAAGTCCTGGAGTGGGTGAGCAGTGTCTCACACTTTCTTCTGCTTCTCTGAGTTCCTAGCAAGAGCCAGTGGGCACCTGCATTTCTGTTGACGCTGCTGGTGGAAGAAGAGACTCCACCAGCCTTCTGTCTGACCTGGGCTCCTAGGACAGAGCAGGAAGTCGATCACTGCTTGCTTGAGCAATGAATTAGTTTGTCAGTCAACCTCTGTCCTTGGCATTGATGGAATCTGAAATAAAAGCATTACTTGGTCCTCATCCAATCAGTTCAGAGTCTTATTCACATTTTGTCTTTTTATTTGGACCTCTCCACCCACTCTAAATGTCACTATGCCCACAAAGGTAACTTGCAAAAGAGAATTCTATGACTTTGTTTTTATTTTTCCCTCAGTAGAACATAACCTTTGAAGGGAGAAAGCAAATTTAGGTGGCTTTTTTTATTTTCTCCTTTGGAACTAAAAGCATGGAAATTCGGTACATGCGGGACCTGGCATTCATTGTTGCCATGGCACCCTGTCATTTGAGGGGTTGGAGGATCTTCCCACAATGCAGCTCTCTACAGACTCGCGGGGACTGGGTAGATGGAGCACAGAGCCGGACCCTGTGCTGCTCATCTCTGTCTGACTGAACCTAGCCATGGGCTCAGCAAACACGAGCAAGTTGGCCCCAGATGATGGCTTGTGGCCCATTTTACATCACAAACCGAGGAAAGCGACTCTGGGAAAGCAGTTCTGTGCATGACAACGTGGTGGAAAATGACAGAAGTGGACTCCAGCATCAGTAGCACAGGAGGCCCGGCATCAGGCTCCAGGGAGCCCTGAGCAACAGCAGCCGGGCTGCAAAAGGCTGGGCTGGAGCCCTAGAGACCCAGGCAGGATTCCTTCTCACTCTTAGCCCTGCGTCTCTTTCTGTGTGTGTGTAGCTCGTCTTCTCTGTGAGCCATCGGGCCTCCCCCTCCCCCACCACCCTCAGAGACAGACACTCGCACAGTCTGGGCTTGGCAGTCCTGCCCCAAACTCACACACCCCAATCAGATCCACCAGCCCTGAGAGGTGGGGTCATAGCGGACAGATATGGCTGGTACAAGTCACCTCTGGGGTGTGGGAGGGGGTCTAAAGAATTCACGGTGCCCTGGAAACACACCCTCAACAGGAGGCAACAACACACGCCCTGCGGGGGAATGAATACCCAAGGGGCGGCTTCACAGCCAGGAGCGGCAGGATGCAGGAAAGCATGGTCCCCATCCATGAACGCTGGCAGAAGAGCCTCACGGCCCAGGCCCGGTCATAAAAGACCTAGAGCCCATCTAAGTTGTTTGCTCCTCATGGGGACACTGGAGGAGGTGGGATCTCCTCTGAGAGCAGAGTGCTGTTTTTGTGACAAATGTGTTTTCCACCAGCCTTTGAGCACTGCTCCAAGGGAGAAAGAGCCCGTGCGAGAAGCAGGTAGGAATGGCAAAAGGTGGGCAAGTCGTCTCCAGGTGAACCCTCCTCACCCAGCGGCTGCAGGAGAGGTTTGTGCTCTGTCCCTGACACACCCCAGGCCAGGGGAGCAGCTGGGAGCCTTGTCAGGTGAGCCCAGTCCCAGAAAGAGGTTCTCTCAGCATAAATCTCTGGTTATCTGCTGTTGCTCGGCGAAACAGTGACTTAAATCCACCAGTCAAGGGCATTCTCTGGTCGTCTGGTGGTTAGCAGTGGTTGAAAGGGTTGCGGGTTTGATCCATGGTTGCAAAACTATGATCCCACATGCCTTGGGGCCAAAAAACCAAAACATAAAACAGAAGCCATGTTGTAACAAATTCAATAAAGAATTTTAAAATGGTCGACATTATACACACACACACACACACATATATATATGTGAAAGCAAAAGTCATTCAGTCACATCTGACTCTTTGCAATCCCATGGACTATACAGTCTATGGACTTCTCCAGGCCAGAATACTGGAGTGGGTAGCCTATCCCTTCTCCAGTGGATCTTCTCTACCCAGGGATCGAACCGGGGTCTCCTGCATTGCAGGCAGACTCTTTACCAGCCGAGCTACCAGGGAAGCCCATATACATATAAATCACCAGCCAACTGTGTTGCTCACAAACCTGCAGTCTGGACAGGGTGCAGCAGAACAGCTTGTCTCTGTTCCATGCAAGCCTGGGGGTGGGGATGAGGCTCCCCCTGTTATACAACTCCCACGGTTCCCCGGCAGGGCTCCTGCCAGCTGGGAGCTCAGCCAGGTGCAGTCAGAGGCTTTGGCTCTCTCCCCCGGCCACCCCTAGGCCTCTGGGCTTCCTCACAGCAAGGCAGCTCGGTTCCCACAGCAGCACCCCAAGAGGCGGGGAAAAGTGTGTCCCCACCCCGGCCTCACCCAGGGACTCTGGTCGACCAGAAGTCTTGGACAGACAGGCAGACAGATGGCAGCAGAGATGCTGAGTCATTTCCAGGCCAGGTGGGAAGACTCCTGCATCTCTTTGGGGTCCTCATGGGACATTGGCCCTGGGGAAAGCAGGCAGAATTAGGGGGGTGGGGGTGGCAAGGGACAGCTGTCATTTAAAACATCTACCGCCCTTAGACCACCAAGCTGAAGAGGCTACCAATACAGCTGAGCTCCCAGCTAGCAGCTGGGGTTAATGAAGCTCCCAGGTGGACCCAGAGGTGGGCCGAGGGGACATGGCTGAGGCACCAGCAGCCTCTGGTACCCGAGAGGAGGTTTTAGGAGCTGACATTGTCCAGTCACGAGAAGACACAGAGGTGAGGTCTGGAGTCAGGACTTTCAACCTGAGTTCTTGCTGAGCATCCTGACCCGGGCAAGTCACTTCACTTCTCCAAGCATCAGTGTCGGCATCTGAAAAGTGTGGGTTAAAAATAACCCTTTCAGGGGCAAGCCTGAGGAATGGAGGGTGTTTTCCTGGTCTCAGAGCATATCCCCACGAGACACATGTGAACTCCAAGAGGGAAATAGCCACTTTATAGTGAAGAAGCCTGGCAGACAGCACCGTACCCAAGTGATCAAAGTCAACTTCTCGTAAACAGACAGATCTACATCGCTGCTTCCCGGCGTTGCACCCTGAGAAAACACACCCGCACGTCTGCAAGTCCCTGCCAAGAACGCACAACCCGAGTTTCATCTCGGGGGAAACATCAGAGATACTCAGAATGGGAAACATCCTACAACGTAATTGGCCTTCACGCTTCTGAAACGTCAAGGTGATGAAAGACAAGACTTCTGAAGTCTGCTACCAACTGCGAGAGGTTTAAGGGACTGACAACAGATTACAGTGTCTGAGCCAGTATTTTTTTTTTTTCTACTACAAAGGACAGAAATGCAATGATGCCTATATACATTCTAGTATTTTATAAATGTATACTTTACCAACTTTTATAATGGGGTAGTGATTCTATATTTTTGTTTTGGAGAAAGTGAAAGTGAAAGTCGCTCCATTGTGTCAGACTCTTGGCAACCCCATGGACTGTATTATACAGTCCATGGAATTCTCTAGGCCAGAATACTGGAGTGGGTAGCCTTTCCCTTCTCCAGGGGATCTTCCCAACCCAAGGATCAAACCCAGGTCTCCTGCTGTTTTGGAGAAATATACCCTAAACTTTAAGGTCTAAAGAAAAATGGGGCAGAGGGATATCCTGTCTGTAACATGCTCAAATAGTAGGGAAAAACATTCTTACACCTTTTCTATAGATCTGAGGTTGCGTCAAAAGTTTCCAGTCAAAAGAAAAAACAGGAACCACCTCATGGCATTGCGGTGGTTCATTTTATTTGACTTACTTATTTTTGGCTGCCCCGGGTCTTCGTTGCTGTGCAGGCTTTCTCTAGTTGCTGTGAGCAGGTGCTACTCTAGCTGTGGTGTGTGGGCTTCTCATCCCAGTGGCTTCTCTTGTTGTGGGGCCTGGACTCAAAGCACGTGGACTTCAGGAGCTACAGCGCAAGGGCGCAGGAGTCGTGGTGCGCAGACTGAGCTGCTCTGTGGCACGTGGAATCTTCCCAGACCAGGGATCAAACCGGTGTCCCCTGTATTGACAGGCAGATTCTTAACTGCTGGACCACCAGGGAAGTCCCTTGCTGTTGTTTTTAAAGGGTGAAGCCATTGCAACACCTCCATCTCCAGAGCTCCCCTTCCCGCTGAGACGGCTGCATCCTCTCCTGTCATCCCGCCCCAGGGCTCCAGGACCTTCTTGGCCCCCTCTTCCTGGCCACTCTGCCTCTGGATCCTTCTCATGCTCCATCTCCACTGGCCAAAAAGATTCTTCTAAAAGGCAAATCTGACCCTAAAGGCACTGTGGTCTGAGACTGCACGCTGTACGATTTCTAGTCTTTGTTAAGGGGTTTTTTACACCCCAGAGTGTGGTCTGTGCTGATGACTGTTCCACAAGAACTTGAGAAGAACGCGTGTTCTGCTGGTGCTGAGTAAAATTGCGCACAGAGGGCACTGTCTCCGGTTCACTAATGCTACTACTGAGTTCTAACTATGCCTTGATTTTCTGCCTTACAGATCTGTCCATTTCTGATGGAGAGTGTTAAACTCTCCATGTAACAGTGGATTCATCTAGTTCTCCTTGCAGTTCTGCCAGTTATTGCTTCATATAGTTTGATACTCTCTTTTTATACGTGGCTGGACTTCCCTGGTGGCTCAGATGGTAAAACGTCTGTCTACAATGCAGGAGACCCGGGTTCGATCCCTGGGTTGGGAAGATCCCCTGGAGAAGGAAATGGCAATCCACTCCAGGACTATTGCCTGGAAAATCCCATGGACAGAAGAGCCTAGTAGGCTACAGTCCATGGGGTCGCAAAGAGTCAGACACGACTGAGCGACTTCACTTTGCCTGGTGGCTCAGACAGTAAAGCATCTGCCTGCAATGCGGGAGACAGCTTCGATCCCTGCCTGGGTCGGGAAGATCCCCTGGAAAGGGCATGGCAACCCACTCCAGTATTCTTGCCTGGAAAATCCCATGGACAGAGGAGCCTGGTAGGTTACAGTTCCCGGAGTTGCAAAGAGTCGGACATGACTGAGCGACTTAACCCAACCCAAACATTAAACAGGGCCGTGTCTTCTTGGAGAACTGATGCCTTCTTTACTATGGAAACTTCTTTATCCTTGATGATTCTCCCTGCTCTGACGTCTGTGTGTGCTGCGTGCTAAGTGGTTTCGGTCGTGTCCGACTCTTTGCGATCCTACGGACCGCAGCCCACCAGGCTCCTCTGCCCATGGGGTTTTCCCGGCAAGAATACCGGAGTGGGTTGCCATGTCCTCCTCCAGAGGATCTTCCCAGCCCAGGGGCCAAGCCCACGTCTCTTGTGTCTCCTGAATTGGCAGGTGGGTTCTTTACCACGAGAAGCTCTAAACTCTACTCTGTCTGAAGTAAATGCAGCTATTCCCACTTTTCTTTGATCAATATTGGCATGCTATATCTTTCTCCATCTTTTTACTTTCAGTCTTTATACACCTTTATATTTAAAGTGGACTTCTTATAGACAGCATATAGGTGGGTCTTGTTTTTTGATCCACTGAAAATCTCACCTTTCAATTGGCATATCTAGATCTTTGCACTATAATTGGTTCACAAGAGAGTTCAAGAAAACACCCACACTATAAATCCTGAAATGAATTTTCAAAGAGGTACAAAACTGGCCAATGTCCCCTGAGCAATAATTAATTACACCTCCATCAGATACAATTTATTTATATTTCTGTGGACAAGAATCATTTGAATTATTATAGTTTCGCTTAACTTATAGAGCTGCAAGATAGCTCTAAGACAATAAAAGACAGAGATAGCCAGGAAGGGTGGCCCTAGACAGGATATTCAGTGATCTTTCTCACCAATTCCAAAGCTTTCCCAATTTCCCCTGGCACAATTGAACAGATAACTGTTTCTATTTTTCTATGACTTGCTTTAATTTTTACTTTAAGTCCCCATTTAGCCTAGATAGCAAAAACATTACCTTAGTCAATTTGGGGTCACTTCTTTCCCATGGATATCATATGTAAGTTTCAGAGGTTAAAGCAGTGCCGTTACTGGGGAAGGGGCTATCTGGTCTTTGGTGTCATCTCTCCAACTTGCAAGACACTCAGGTAAACATCGAATTGTGCATGTTGCCATGGAGACATCCCTTATCCCCATCAGTTGCTCCTTTATATCTACAAGTTCTTGATGCTATTTCAGGTGCCCTTTTTAGGTATATATAAAAGTTCATGTCAGTGTATGGCAAAACCAATACAGTATTGTAAAGTTAAAAAATAAATAAATAATAAAGAGCAAAAAAAAAATGTGAATTATAAAAATAAAAAAAAAGTTCACCCTCTTAAACTGTGTGTAGGAAAGTCCATTTGGGCCTCCAAAGCCTGGCGTGCCCAAATGTTCATGGGGCCATTTCTACCCTGGGAATTTTCTGGGCCTCTCCCTAGAAGCAGGCTCCAAGACCACCCTGTTCTCACAGTCCACACAGCCATCCAGAGGTTCCAACACCTCCTAGGACATGACCCAGAAGGCAGGGCCAAGAACCTTCACCCTCAGTGATCCACCCTTTTCCCTCCCTCCTCTTCTGAAAATCTGTGTCTAAAGGAAGAATGGAAGGGACTTCTCCACCTATGAAGTGTTTTCCTAAACCTTTTATCCATGTTGGATGTCCTTCCTATCTCCCAAAGTATCTAAGCCCCCAAAACTCATGAGCCAATAAGAGAGATTCTTGTTTCGTATTTTCTGCTGCCCAGGTCCTTCTGAGTACAAAGGGCTGGCTCAGAAGGGAAGATAAATACACTGGGGAGAGACACTGGTTATTATTGCAAACATTTTTTTCCACCCCACCCACCACGTATGTCCCCAGTACAGGGGCTGTCAGGCACCTCTGGTTCCCACAGCACTTGGCACAGGGCCTACACACAGTACGAGTTCAGTATGGGCCAATACACGTGGCATTTAGCACAATGACATTTAATTAATGTCAGATTCCCAAAAGGAAATTGATGGACATTATGGTTTTGAGTAACAGCTCTGAGTTGTATAAAAGGGGGTTCAAATCTTAATCCTTCCATTTTCTAGTTTCGAGACTGTGGGCAAATAATATGCCCTTGCTAAATCACAGCTTCCTTACCTTAAAATGAAGGAAAGAGTCCTGAGTTCACAATGTTATTATGAAAATTCAATAAGATGTTATATGTAATGTACTTAGCATGATGCTTGGCATACAGTAGGTGCTCAATGAATGTTGGTTACTGTTACTGTTATCACCATTGTGAAAGTGAAAGTGTTAGTCGCTCAGTCATATCTGACTCTTTATGACCCCATGGACTCTATAGCCCGACAGGCTCCTCTGTCCATGGGATTCTCCAAGCAAGAATCCTGATGGGTAGCCATTCCCTTCTCCAGTGATCTTCCCAACCCAGGGATTGAACCTAGGTCTTCTGCACTGCAGGTGGATTTACCATTACTCAAATTATGCTGCCCAGGACCTAAGAAGCCTAGATCTTCTGTAACAGTGGGTTCCTATAGTGAAGTGGCGGCTATTGTAGGGGAAAGAGACCTGGCCTGGCATCATCATATTACCTGTTCCCTCATCCAGGTAAGGTAGGCCTCTGGTGGACTCCCAGAGGTAAGAAAGCCCACCCTCTACTGTGCTGTGACCACAATGCAGAAAAGTGTCCACCCCAGTCTCATCACAGGGCGCCAATGTAGGCAGCCTTCCCAGCTATGTGGTCAGAGGACCAGGCAGCAGCAAACTGCAAAGGGCACAGTCTCCAGAAGCCAGGCCTGTGTCTAGAGAGAAATTCCGTTCTTGAGACTCTAAAGTCAGGGCTCTGTCCAACATGAAACAGAGGAACACAGGTAATGAGTCATTCAGCTCCACACTGAGACACAAGTTGGGCTTAGATTTGAGATATTTCTTGCTAGTAAAACCCAACCACTGAGATAGGAGTGGAGTAGAAGAAATCCTTTCCTAGATCAACTAGATAAGACAGAAAGCAGGCACTAGGGCAATGATTGGTGAGCTTTAGTCTGCATCAGAATCACCTGGAAGGCTCCTTGAAACACACTTTGCGGGGTCCCAAGCCTGGAGTTTCAGACTCTATAGGTCCGGGGTGTATGGTTACCAGGTTTGTTAACAAAAATACATGACTTTAGATTTAAATTTGAGCTAAGTAATCATTTCTTTAGTACTTAATCCCAAATAGCACATGAGACACTCTTAGACTAAAATAATCATTCTTGTTTATCTGACATTCTCATTTAATTTCATTATTATTCCAATGAGTCAACTCATTAGGGAAAACCCTGATGCTGGGAAAGACTGAAGGCAGAAGAAGAAGGGGGAGCAGAGGATGAGATGGTTGAATAGCATCACTAACTTGGTGCACCTGAGCTTGTGCAAACTCTGGGAGGTGGTGAAGGACAGACAAGCCCAGTGTGCTGCAGTCCATGGGGCCGCAAAGAGCCGGACACAACTGAGCGACTGAACAACTCATTTAACTGGGGCATCCTGAAGGTTATCTGGCAACCCTACTGGGGTGGGGCCGGAACATTGGTGTGTCTAACAAGTTCCCTGGTGATGCTGTTGCTATGGTCTGAGAACCACTGAATAACTCAGACACCCCCTTTGGCAATTTCCAGATCAACTCTGAGTACTGCTGGCTGGAGCTTCCCGCCCCGGAGGCAAGTGCTCAGGGATCACAGACACCTTCACATATCCAGGTATTTGCCTCCAGGTTGGGAAGCTGGTGACGGAAGCCCAGGTAGAGTAAGTGTCTTCGGCAGCTCTTGACTGTCTTGGTCACTGAGAGGTGGGTTTCAGAGACTCACCATTTAACCCAAAGGATTATAATAATTTCAACACCAGAGCTAATCCTCTATGGACAGGGCACTTGATCTTGGCTAAGTCTGTGCAGACTACCTTGAGAGGAGGAGACACAGGTTTCCCTGTGACAAGGAGCTGCTCCTCTGCATTTGGGAATCAATCCTCGCCTTTGTTTCCTGCAGCATCACCGTTCAGAGCGCTGATTCCCCTGCCTTTGCTCAAGGTCACAGGTGCTGAGAGATTCAGGGCAGCCCCTAGGTCCTTCTTTATTTGTGTTGAGCAAGCACTTGTTTGCTTTCATCCGCACACCCAGGCCCTAGATGGCACGAGAGCTGTGGATTGCTGGGGTGGGAGGTTATTCTTGTCATCTGCCTTCCAGGTAAGCAACTCTTGTTTCCCACTGACTCTATGTGTTTACATGCAGACAGCATATATAAAGACAAAGAGGAAAGTACTGAATAAAAAGAACACTAAAGAAAACATTTAGATGAAATGAGCAACTACTCACAGCTGACACATGAGCTTGGGATTGTCCTGTCGCCCCTCCTTGTGTTTTAATCAGTGACAGTGGCCACTGGCTTTCAAGTCCACCATCACTGTGTACCCCTGCCAGAGAGGCTAATTTATTTGGTCTGGTTGTAGACTGAGCAAAGGGAGTTTTCATGCATATATATGGAATCTAGAAAAATGGTACTGCCGAACCTATTTGCAGGGCAGGAACAGAGATGCAGACACACAGCGGGGTGGGGAGGAGGGATGAACCGGGAGATCAGCACTGACACATGTGCACCATCAGGCTTCCCAGGTGGCGCTGGCAGTAAAGGACCTAGCTGCCAGTGCAGGAGACATGAGATGTGGGGTCAATCCCTGTCGGGAAGATCCCCTGGAGAAGGACACGCAACCCACTCCAGTATTCTTGCCTGGACAAAGAGTCAAACACAACCGAAGCGACTTAACATGCACGCATGCATATATCACGTGTAAAGCAGAGAGCTAGTGGGAAGCTGCTGTATAGCACAGGGAGCTCAGTCCAGGGCCCTGTGATGGCCGAGGGGGTGCGATGGTGGGGGATGGGGAGGGAAGGGCAAGAGGGAGGGAAATATGTGTATGTATAGCTGACTCACTTCATTGTAGGGGAGAAGCCAACACAACACTGTGAAGCAACTATAATCCACTGATTAAAAGTTTTTAATTAAAAAACAAAACTCCCCTGGTGGTATAATTAATATAGCAAAATGTTGAAGTTGAACTGTCATCCTGCGTGGTCATGACAAACCCTGACATCATGAATCCTGCATCCCTGCTCTGGGGGAAAATACACGCTTAGGTTCCCATGAGCCTCTGGTCCCAACAATGCCAGCAGCCAATCAACACATAACCTGGGGCTGTGTGTGTTTCTGTCTCAGGACACCTTATCTGACACAGACACTTGACTCATTAGCCTTGAACTCAGCCCACAGTGTGATCACTCACGCCCCAGTGAAGCTCATCTGACACATGTGTTTTCTCCACAAGACAAAGCACAGCCTCCTGAGCTTAGGAAGACAGACAGCACTCAGGCCAAGGCACTGAAATTACCAACAAAACCCGCGAGGTATGGCACTGAACACACAGTGAGAAGGGCAGTGTTTACAGTCTAAGAGCTGAAACAAGCAGGCAGGGCATGGCCTCATCCGCCCTCAGCCAGGAGGGGCTGCTCCACACGTGCCCTCGAATGGCCACAAATGTGGGCGAGTACTGACTTCTGGGACCACAAACCTATTGTAGCAAATAGGCAAATTTGAGGTACAGAATCCTCGGATGATTAGGACAGACTGGACATCTATCATCAGCCCCAGAGATCATTCCACTGCGAGACTGGAGAGAACAGGTCCCCCCAAAGGTAAGTGAAGAATGCCCACCATAGCATCCTCAAAACAGCACAAACACAAGAAGACATGAGGAGTTGAGGAAAAAACTGTAGTCGTAGGACCTCAATTTGGGCACGATGCCCACTACACTGTGAATGGTGTTGAGCTATTCACCAACCCCTAGTCTGGTTTTCCAGTTGCTAAGTGGGTTTTAGCAACCCACTTAGTGAGAGACTTTATTTTGGGGGGCTTCAAAATCACTGCAGATGGTGACTTCAGCCATGAAATTAAAAGATGCTTCCTCCTTAGAAGAAAAGCTATGACCAACCTAGATAGCATATTAAAAAGCAGAGACATTACTTGGCCAACAAAGGTCTGTCTAATCAAAGCTATGGCTTTTCTAGTAGTCATGTATGGATGTAAGAGTTGGACTATAAAGAAAGCTGAGTCCTGAAGAACTGATGCTTTTGAACTGTGGAGTTGGAGAAGACTCTTGAGAGTCCCTTGACCTGCAAGGAGATCCAACAAGTCAATCCTAAAGGATATCAGTCCTGAATATTCATTGGAAGGACTGATGCTAAAGCTGAAACTCCAATACTTTGGCCACCTGATGCAAAGAACTGACTCATTTGAAAAGACCCTGATTCTGGGAAAGATTGAGGGCAGGAGGAGAAGAGGACAGAGGATGAGATGGTTGGATGGCATCACCAACTCGATGGACATGAGTTTCAGCACGCTCCAGGAGAAAAGAGCCAGGCACAGTCTGGACATTCTGGCCAGGATCATTGAATAAAGGCGTTCCAGAGGGGAAAAAGTTGTTCTGACAGGAGACACCAGGTTCACTGCTTAAAGACAGGAGCTAGGGTGGGGCTTCCCTGCAGGCTCCCTGAAAAGAAAGTGCCTCCAGCTGTCTAGGATTATGGCTTTTAGGGCCAAAGAATGTAGGGAGACTTCAACCAGTTTGATTTCAGGAGCTGAATCAGGTACCTCCTCCCTTAAAAGCAGCCAGTTCATCAAAGAGGACGTACAGATGGAACCAAGTTTTGAAAGCACATGATGAAAAGATGCCCCACGTCTTAGCCAACAGGGAAGGTGAATCAAAACCACGGTGAGCTACCACTGCAAAATCATCAGAATAGTGAAAATAAAAGAGTGACAACACCAAATGCTGGCGATGACATGGGGAACCTGGATCACCCACGCGTTGCTGGCAGGAAGGTGAAATGATACATCCAAACTGGAAAACAGTTTGATAGCTTCTTATAAAACCAAACACGATGATCCACAACCCAATGATCCAGAAAGCGTACTCTCAGGCATTTATCCCAGAGATATGAAAACTTATGTTCATACAAAACTCTGTGTGTGAATGTTCATAGAAGCTTTATTCATAAGAGCCAAAATTTAGAAATATCCCAGGGGTCCTTCCACAGGTGTGCAAACTGTGGTGTATCTACACCTTGGAACATGCTTACAATAAAAAAGAATAAATTATTGATACACACACCAGTTTGGACAAATCTCCAGAAAATTATACGGAGTGGGGAAAAAAAAGTCAGTCCCAAAGGTTATATACTGTGTAATTTCATTATAAAAGTGGATACCAGACTAGTGTTTACCAAGAGTTAAGGATTTGTAGGCAATGAGGGGAAGGGCACAGGGGAGCAATGGGAATTTCTGTAACAGGGAAACACAAGAGATCTTTGTGGTGATGGAAATGCCCTGTATCATAAGTGGGCTGGTGGGTTCACAAGTCTATACATGTGATAAAATTGCACAGAACTAAATACACACAGAATTGAGGACAAGAATAACTGGGGAATCTAAACCAGAGGGGTGGGTGGGTTCCACTGGTATCAGTATCCTGATTGTAATATTGGATCATGATTTTGCAAGGTGTTCTCATGGGGGGAAATCAGACAAAGGGCACATGAGCTTTCTCTGTGTTATTTCTTAAAACTGCAGATGAATCTACAATTGACTCAAAATTAACATTTTAATTTTTTTATTGATACAAAAAAGAACAAATATACATTTAAAAGACTGATTCAAAATCCTGGAAACAAAAAAATATAGCCCTGGGGAGAAGAAGGATAGATAGAACAACCTCGACTGGACAGAGTCAAGGGAATAAGCAAAATCGAGCCATCAGTCGTTCAGTCACTCGGTCACGTCTGACTCTTTGCGACTCCACGGACTGGAGCATGCCAGGCTTCCCTGTCCTCCACCATCTCCCAGAGTTTGCTCAACTCAGGTCCATCGAGTCGGTGATGCCACCCAACCTGTCTGTCATCCACTCAACCCACCACCCATCCAACTCTGTCATCCCCTTTTCCTCCTGCCTCCAATCCCTGAACCAGGAAGACTGCCTGGTCCAGGAGGTGAAGACTCAGGTCTGTGGGAGTAGGAAGTCTCGGAGTGAGTGAGGCGGGATGACAAGGGACCACAGGGAATGGAGAGGACATCCTTTCAAAAGAGGCAGCCACTGCTTACTTACCTCCGAGACGTTTTTGCCAAGCGAGAAAGCAGACCCAGTATCACCAGGCTTTCTAAATTTTTTTGGAATGGTAAAATCTGAATTTTAATAAGAAATCTTCCCATTTTTAAACGTTAGCAGCTAATTTGAAAAATTCCAAAATACTATGCAGGTCAAAGGAAATTAACCATAACTTGTATTCAAGCAACCAGTTTTTGATCCTCCATCTAGTCCACTCCATCTGCATTCTACTCACCCTCCAGGGCTTAGTGAAAGTTTTGTCTCCTCTTTGACCCTTCCCTGAGTCCCAGGTGGAGCTAAATGCCTTTCTCTGTACTTACCCAACCCACTCCACCTCCTCATCAGTCCCTGTCTTCCAAGTATTCATCCCCCTGTGTTGAAATGTCTGCTCGCCTGAGAGTTTTGAGCAGCTGACTATGGCCACAACGCTGTGAACCAAACAGGTCAGCTGGGAACAGGCTGGTCTGGGCTGGAGGCTCTGCTGACCTTCGCTTTGTTGGCGCCTATGTCTGAGTTAACTGGGGGTCGGCTGGTCTGGGTGAACCGTAGCTGTCGCTGTTCTGCTCCGTGCATCTCTTCTTCCTCCTGGAATCAGGGGGTGTGCTCTTTCATGACAGTAACAGAGCGCAGGAAGGAAATGTGCCCGGGCACGCTCAGAACTGGCACCCCGTCATTTCCACCACGTTCTATTTGATAATTCTATTGCAGACTGGGGAAACAGACTATGTCCTCACCTCTTTAGTGAGAGGGGCTGCAAGATCAAATGCCAACTGGGTGGATTAGACATTGAGCTGGGTGAGGAACTGCGGTAGTGATGCAGTCTGCACATGCTCCTGAAGTTCATGGCCCTGACTTACTTGTCTCTAGTCCCTGGAGCCTATCCTTGGGCCAGATGCACAGTAAGCGCTTAATAGCTTTTGGGAGCGGGGGCAGTTCAGGAGAGAAGGAATGAGCCAATCAGTTCAGTTCAGTCGCTCAGTTGTGTCCGACTCTTTGCGACCCCATGAATCGCAGCACGCCAGGCCTCCCTGTTCATCGCCATCTTCCGGAGTTCACTCAGACTCACGTCCATCGAGTCCGTGGTGCCATCCAGCCATCTCATCCTCGGTCATCCCCTTCTCCTCCTGCCCCCAATCCCTCCCAGCATCAGAGTCTTTTCCAATGAGTCAACTCTTCTCATGAGGTGGCCAAAGTACTGGAGTTTCAGCTTTAGCATCATTCCTTCCAAAGAAATCCCAGGGTTAAGTAACCTTTTATGGGTGAGGGAACACTTCCAGGGGGATGCAATGACTTGCCCAAAGTCACCCAGTATGGAAGATTCAGAAATAGAATTCATGTCTTCTGTCCCTTTCCACCATCACGAGATGCTTAGAAATGAAACTCCCTTGGCCTGGCACTCACCCCTGTGCACCATGGGTCCGCCGAGGCTGGTATCTGGGATGGACACCCACAGGCCAGCCCAGAGCCCCTATACAGCAGGGCCCTGGGATGTGAATTCCCCCAGATTTGGGTCTGGCTGTTCCCTGCTCACACAAAAGGGGAAGGAGAGACTCTGCCAGCAGAAGGGGCACAGGGCATCACTGACTTCCCCACTCCTTACACGCTGATCTCCCATCAGGGGGTCGGAGGAGGCTGCTATTTTAGGGCAGTTTCCTGCAGTCTGATGCTTGTGTTTCTAATCATTGTTGCCACTTGCTAGCATCCCCTTTGGTATAGGAGCAGTTTAAGCCACGTGCATTTCCTGTGCACGCTCATACTGTGGAGGCTGCTTAAGGTGGAATATGAAATTTTATTTGCCTGGAAAACTCAAGCCCCTTTCTCCTCTCAAAAGGAACTGGTGGCTGTGGCCTCACGAGCAGCGGGGGTGGGGGATGGGGGAGGCTGAAATATTGTGCAACCCCTGCTGCAAAAGAGAGGGCAGTCAGCTGGGGTCTCTCACTGCCCCTACCTGACGAATAAGGAGGAGCAACCAGGGCCCCAGCTCTGTGCATCTCCATCTTTCTTGGCTGCAGGTTAAGAAAATCGGGTTCTAGCACCAGGCTGTGCTGCCTTAGAGAAGCTACCGGCCTTCCCTGCACCTGAATCTGTAAAACAAAGGTGGCGACTAGAGGTATGTTTCTGAGAAACAGGCTCAGATCCCCCAGAGGTTCACCTCTGAGCAGCTGGCTGTGGAGGGTGGGAGTGGTGGTGGTGGTGGAGGAAGGGGGGATGGCAGAACTTTAGGGAAAATCATGAGCCCACTGGTGGGCTGCTTCAAGCCACACCCTGAAAATTCGTATGTTGAAATCCTAATCCCTGACCTGATGGTATATGGAGACAGGAGGTCATCAGGTCATGAGGGTGGGGCCCTCACAGTGGGATTAGAGCCCTTGTTAGAAGAGACGTCAGAGAGGCGGCTCTCTGCCTCTCTCTGTGTCTCTGTGTCTCTGTCTGCCTGTCTCTCTCTCTCTGTATGTCTCTGTCTCTCTGCCAGGTTGACGACACAGTAAGACGACAGCTGTCTACAAGCCAGGAAGAGGCCTCTCACCAAAACCTGACCAGGCTGAACCCCATCTCCGTTTCCAGCTTCCAGAACCGTGAGAAATTTCTGCCACTGAAGTCCCCAGTCCACGGTCTCTTTACATCCATGGCAGCCCGCAGCTTCCAGGAGGACCAGCCATGAGGACTCTCTGAGAAGGTGGGCTGGGGTGGGGATCCACGCGGCAGCTGAAGCAATCGACGGCCTCGTCCCCCCTGCAGTGGGCACTGGCCTGTTTCTGTCAGCTCCTTCCTCCACAAGTTGAAGAAAACAGCACTTCTGGGAACAATATCTGCCTCTTCTCTAGCCGGGTTCCATCAGAAGCACCGGTTTCTAAGTTCATCCTGAGTGAGGGCATGTACTTTAGAGCTGTGGACAGAGTGATCTATTCCTGTGACCTGCAGCAGACGTGGGGTGAACTGTTCAGATCCCCTTCAAGAAAGGACACATGCAGGAGTGAGCAGTGTGGTCGGCTAAGCCAGGACTGTCTTCACGGCCATGTGACCCACTCTGTGGCTCAGCCCATTCTCAGAAGGCCCCACACTTGGCCGAATGCCCTGCTGTCACCATCTCTAATTTCTTAGTAATTTTGAACCAAGAGGCCCCATTTTCATCTAGCCCTGGGCCCTGCTTACAGCCTCCAGCTTTGACTGCTCAGGTCAAGCTGAGTTCACATCCAACCAAGAATGGAGCAAGGGTGGGCCTAGACATTTCTCCTCGGATGGTCAGAGGGGTTGGTTCAGACTTTGCCAGGTCTGCACCTGCTTCCTGGAGAACACAACAGTTCTGCCTTGTGAGATCCGCCCCCCTCACCCAGCTGGATCCATATTCATATACTTTTTATTCATTTATTTTTAGTTAAGTATTTTATTTTTTCTTTTAAAACTTTTTATTTTATATTGGCATACAGTTGATTAACAATGTTGTGATAGTTTCAGGTAGACAGCAAAGAGACTCAGCCATACATACACATGTAGCCATTCTCTCCCAAACTCCCCTCCCATCCAGGCTGCCACATAACATGGAGCAGAGTTCTCTGTGCTATACAGTAGGCCCTTGTTGGCTAACCATTTTTAATATAGCAATGTGTACCTGTCCATCCCAAACTCTCTAACCATCCTTCCCCTTCCTTTTGAATGGCTGAGTAATATTCACCTGCGTGTATGTACCACATCTTCTTTATCCATTCCTCTGTCCTTGGACATTTAGGTTGCTTCCACGTCCTGGCTATTGTAAACAGTGCTGTAATGAACATTGGGCTGTATGTATCCTTTCAGGCTATGTTTTTCTCTGGATATATGCCCAGGAGAGGGGTTGCAGGCTCATCAGTTCAGTTGCTCAGTCATGTCTGACTCTTTGTAACCCCATGAACCGCAGCACACCAGGCCTCCCTGTCTATCACCAACTCCTGGAGTTTACTCAAACTCATGTCCATTGAGTCGATGATACTATCCAACCATCTCATCCTCTGTCGTCCCCTTCTCCTCCTGCCTTCAATCTTTCCCAGCATCAGGGTCTCTTCAAACGAGTCAGCTCTTTGCATCAGGTGGCCAAAGTACTGGAGTTTCAGCTTCAACATCAGTCCTTCCAATGAACACTCGGGACTGATCTTCTTGAGGATGGACTGGTTGGATCTCCTTGTGGCCCAAGGGATTCTCAAGAGTCTTCTATAACACCACAGTTCAAAAGCATCAATTCTTCGGTGCTCAGCTTTCTTTATAGTCCAACTCTCACATCCATACATGACTAATGGAAAAACCATAGCTTTGACTAGATGGACATTTGTTGGCAAAGTAATGTCTCTGCTTTTTAATATGCTGTCTAGGTGGGCAACTTTCCTGCCAAGGAGTAAGCATCTTTTAATTTCATGGCTGCAATCACCATCTGCAGTGATCTTGGAGCCCCAAAAAAATCAAGTCAGCCACTGTTTCCACTGTTTCCCCATCTATTTGCCATAAAGTGATGGGCCTGGATGCCATGATCTTAGTTTTCTGAATGTTGAGTTTTAAGCCAACTTTTTCACTCTCCTCTTTCACTTTCAT
>SJYX01021297.1:0-69718 GCA_006410675.1 Oreotragus oreotragus | reverse complement strand
GTGTCCGACTCTTTGCGACCCCATGAATCGCAGCACGCCAGGCCTCCCTGTTCATCGCCATCTTCCGGAGTTCACTCAGACTCACGTCCATCGAGTCCGTGGTGCCATCCAGCCATCTCATCCTCGGTCATCCCCTTCTCCTCCTGCCCCCAATCCCTCCCAGCATCAGAGTCTTTTCCAATGAGTCAACTCTTCTCATGAGGTGGCCAAAGTACTGGAGTTTCAGCTTTAGCATCATTCCTTCCAAAGAAATCCCAGGGTTAAGTAACCTTTTATGGGTGAGGGAACACTTCCAGGGGGATGCAATGACTTGCCCAAAGTCACCCAGTATGGAAGATTCAGAAATAGAATTCATGTCTTCTGTCCCTTTCCACCATCACGAGATGCTTAGAAATGAAACTCCCTTGGCCTGGCACTCACCCCTGTGCACCATGGGTCCGCCGAGGCTGGTATCTGGGATGGACACCCACAGGCCAGCCCAGAGCCCCTATACAGCAGGGCCCTGGGATGTGAATTCCCCCAGATTTGGGTCTGGCTGTTCCCTGCTCACACAAAAGGGGAAGGAGAGACTCTGCCAGCAGAAGGGGCACAGGGCATCACTGACTTCCCCACTCCTTACACGCTGATCTCCCATCAGGGGGTCGGAGGAGGCTGCTATTTTAGGGCAGTTTCCTGCAGTCTGATGCTTGTGTTTCTAATCATTGTTGCCACTTGCTAGCATCCCCTTTGGTATAGGAGCAGTTTAAGCCACGTGCATTTCCTGTGCACGCTCATACTGTGGAGGCTGCTTAAGGTGGAATATGAAATTTTATTTGCCTGGAAAACTCAAGCCCCTTTCTCCTCTCAAAAGGAACTGGTGGCTGTGGCCTCACGAGCAGCGGGGGTGGGGGATGGGGGAGGCTGAAATATTGTGCAACCCCTGCTGCAAAAGAGAGGGCAGTCAGCTGGGGTCTCTCACTGCCCCTACCTGACGAATAAGGAGGAGCAACCAGGGCCCCAGCTCTGTGCATCTCCATCTTTCTTGGCTGCAGGTTAAGAAAATCGGGTTCTAGCACCAGGCTGTGCTGCCTTAGAGAAGCTACCGGCCTTCCCTGCACCTGAATCTGTAAAACAAAGGTGGCGACTAGAGGTATGTTTCTGAGAAACAGGCTCAGATCCCCCAGAGGTTCACCTCTGAGCAGCTGGCTGTGGAGGGTGGGAGTGGTGGTGGTGGTGGAGGAAGGGGGGATGGCAGAACTTTAGGGAAAATCATGAGCCCACTGGTGGGCTGCTTCAAGCCACACCCTGAAAATTCGTATGTTGAAATCCTAATCCCTGACCTGATGGTATATGGAGACAGGAGGTCATCAGGTCATGAGGGTGGGGCCCTCACAGTGGGATTAGAGCCCTTGTTAGAAGAGACGTCAGAGAGGCGGCTCTCTGCCTCTCTCTGTGTCTCTGTGTCTCTGTCTGCCTGTCTCTCTCTCTCTGTATGTCTCTGTCTCTCTGCCAGGTTGACGACACAGTAAGACGACAGCTGTCTACAAGCCAGGAAGAGGCCTCTCACCAAAACCTGACCAGGCTGAACCCCATCTCCGTTTCCAGCTTCCAGAACCGTGAGAAATTTCTGCCACTGAAGTCCCCAGTCCACGGTCTCTTTACATCCATGGCAGCCCGCAGCTTCCAGGAGGACCAGCCATGAGGACTCTCTGAGAAGGTGGGCTGGGGTGGGGATCCACGCGGCAGCTGAAGCAATCGACAGCCTCGTCCCCCCTGCAGTGGGCACTGGCCTGTTTCTGTCAGCTCCTTCCTCCACAAGTTGAAGAAAACAGCACTTCTGGGAACAATATCTGCCTCTTCTCTAGCCGGGTTCCATCAGAAGCACCGGTTTCTAAGTTCATCCTGAGTGAGGGCATGTACTTTAGAGCTGTGGACAGAGTGATCTATTCCTGTGACCTGCAGCAGACGTGGGGTGAACTGTTCAGATCCCCTTCAAGAAAGGACACATGCAGGAGTGAGCAGTGTGGTCGGCTAAGCCAGGACTGTCTTCACGGCCATGTGACCCACTCTGTGGCTCAGCCCATTCTCAGAAGGCCCCACACTTGGCCGAATGCCCTGCTGTCACCATCTCTAATTTCTTAGTAATTTTGAACCAAGAGGCCCCATTTTCATCTAGCCCTGGGCCCTGCTTACAGCCTCCAGCTTTGACTGCTCAGGTCAAGCTGAGTTCACATCCAACCAAGAATGGAGCAAGGGTGGGCCTAGACATTTCTCCTCGGATGGTCAGAGGGGTTGGTTCAGACTTTGCCAGGTCTGCACCTGCTTCCTGGAGAACACAACAGTTCTGCCTTGTGAGATCCGCCCCCCTCACCCAGCTGGATCCATATTCATATACTTTTTATTCATTTATTTTTAGTTAAGTATTTTATTTTTTCTTTTAAAACTTTTTATTTTATATTGGCATACAGTTGATTAACAATGTTGTGATAGTTTCAGGTAGACAGCAAAGAGACTCAGCCATACATACACATGTAGCCATTCTCTCCCAAACTCCCCTCCCATCCAGGCTGCCACATAACATGGAGCAGAGTTCTCTGTGCTATACAGTAGGCCCTTGTTGGCTAACCATTTTTAATATAGCAATGTGTACCTGTCCATCCCAAACTCTCTAACCATCCTTCCCCTTCCTTTTGAATGGCTGAGTAATATTCACCTGCGTGTATGTACCACATCTTCTTTATCCATTCCTCTGTCCTTGGACATTTAGGTTGCTTCCACGTCCTGGCTATTGTAAACAGTGCTGTAATGAACATTGGGCTGTATGTATCCTTTCAGGCTATGTTTTTCTCTGGATATATGCCCAGGAGAGGGGTTGCAGGCTCATCAGTTCAGTTGCTCAGTCATGTCTGACTCTTTGTAACCCCATGAACCGCAGCACACCAGGCCTCCCTGTCTATCACCAACTCCTGGAGTTTACTCAAACTCATGTCCATTGAGTCGATGATACTATCCAACCATCTCATCCTCTGTCGTCCCCTTCTCCTCCTGCCTTCAATCTTTCCCAGCATCAGGGTCTCTTCAAACGAGTCAGCTCTTTGCATCAGGTGGCCAAAGTACTGGAGTTTCAGCTTCAACATCAGTCCTTCCAATGAACACTCGGGACTGATCTTCTTGAGGATGGACTGGTTGGATCTCCTTGTGGCCCAAGGGATTCTCAAGAGTCTTCTATAACACCACAGTTCAAAAGCATCAATTCTTCGGTGCTCAGCTTTCTTTATAGTCCAACTCTCACATCCATACATGACTAATGGAAAAACCATAGCTTTGACTAGATGGACATTTGTTGGCAAAGTAATGTCTCTGCTTTTTAATATGCTGTCTAGGTGGGCAACTTTCCTGCCAAGGAGTAAGCATCTTTTAATTTCATGGCTGCAATCACCATCTGCAGTGATCTTGGAGCCCCAAAAAAATCAAGTCAGCCACTGTTTCCACTGTTTCCCCATCTATTTGCCATAAAGTGATGGGCCTGGATGCCATGATCTTAGTTTTCTGAATGTTGAGTTTTAAGCCAACTTTTTCACTCTCCTCTTTCACTTTCATTAAGAGGCTCTTTAGTTCTTTTTCACTTTCTGCCATAAGGGTGGTGTCATCTGCATATCTAAGGTTATTGATATTTCTCCCGGCAATCTTGATTCCAGCCTATGCTTCATCCAGCCCAGATGTCAGCTTGATCAGCTTGCAGGGTCATATGGTAACTCTACTTTTTGTTTCTTAAGGAATCTCCATACTGTTCTCCATAGTGGCTACACCATTTACATTCCCACCAACAGAGGGGTTCCTTCTCTGCACATCCTCTCCAGCATTTATCATTTGTGGATTTTTTGATGATAGCCATTTTGACTGGTGTGAGTCAATATCCCATTGTACTTTTGATTTGCATTTTTCTAATAATTAGCAATGTTGAACATCTTTTCATGTGCCTCTTGGCTATCTATCTGTATGTCTTCTTTGGAGAAATATCTGTTTAGGTCTACTGCCCATTTTTTTTTTTATTGGATCATTTGTTCTGATGCTATTAAGCCTTATGAGCTGTTTGTAAATTTTGGAGACTAATCCCGTGTCAGTCACATAATTTGCAAATATTTTCTCCCAATCTGTGGCACATTCATACACTTTTAAAAGCTTCCACTAATCTCAGTTTTTTTTTAAACTACAGGATTTTCATCTGCAACCTACCGGAACTTTTAGTTTTCCATAATTGATGGGTTTTATTGTAAATTTTTATAAACTCTATTAAACAATTAATCATAGGGTCCCATATACCCGTCATTCGAATTTATCTGGTAATTTCACTGCAGACCTGCCTTGGGGACAGCGCTGTTCCCCACCTGGTGTACTGTACGGTCCTCATGGGCCTGGCCACCTCTAGGTCAGCAAGGGCTCTGGCAGCCAGTGTTATATGCTCTTTTTTCTCAGGGGTGCAGCAAGATCGGTAAACTATCCCCACGCCTCAAGGTGAGATCAAAAGAGCTCATCAACCAGGTAAGCATCTCTGTGAAAAGTTCAGGGTCCTCAGAAAAACTTCCCAACTCACCCTCTGCCAGACTTAGATCAGAAAAAAAGCACATGAACTCTTACTGGTTTTATATTATCAGAAATTTCTCTTGGAGGCAGAATTGTAGGGGCGGTTGGTGGTAATTTGTGACGCTGCGGGTGCCAGTGAGGTTGAAGATGGGCCCTTGGTAGCTTAAGATACAGAGAAGGAGCTCCTGCATGTGGTGAGGACCTTTGATGAACGGGTGTGCGGTGCTGTGCTCAGATGAATGGATACATGTTTGAAACGGGCATCCCTCTTCCTCATGCAAAGAGCTGGATTCCAAAGGAAAGGGTAGTCAGGGGAGAGGGACTGTCCCTGGACTGCCTTCCTAACTTCAAACTCCTCCTCAAAGTCCCCCAGAATCCCGCCCCACAACGTGCCTGTGCTTCAGACCCACTTCCGGAGAGACACCCGTGTTTGAAGGGAGTCCTCAGGCTTCCCTGTTAGCTCAGATGGTAAAGAATCTCTGCAGTGCAGGAGACCCGGGTTCAGTCCCTGGGTTGGGAAGGTCCCCTGGAGAAGGGAACGGCTACCCACTCCAGTATTCTTGACTGGAGGATCCCATGGACAGAGGAGCCTGGTGGGCTACAGTCCAGGGGGTCTCAAAGGGTCAGACATAACTGAGTGACTAATGCTTTCACTCAGGCTGCACAGGAGTTTTGAGCTCACAGCCTCTACCAGGCTTTGATCCTGTTGTGGGAGCATCTGAGGATGAAAATAAACTTGCTCAGCTTAAAAGCTAGGGGACTCTTTTATCAAAAAAACTTTTAAGTCACACTCTTTATTGGTGGAAAGTAAGAGAAAAAACGCAGTCTCTCCCCTCACTGGCTAAAATCTTGATTAATATATGTCATTCCCTGGAAACAAGCATGAACATCTCCAGAAAACATCAACCATTAATAGCACTTAACCTCCTCAGGCTACAAAACAGCCAAAAGAGCCACTTAGGGGTAAAGCACCTTCTGATTAGTTCTTTAAGGGAAAATCTCTCCTCGGTAGGAAATGGTCCAGGGGTTGCCAGATGGAAATGTGGAAATACCCACCAACCGACGGTCCAGCAGGCCAAGCAGCCGCGCATCCCAGCATCCTCCCCGACTCCTCCCCGGCTGCATCACTGTAGCCCCTCCATGCCCCCCCTCCACTGAAAGTCAGGGTCCCCTGCCCACCTGGCTTCACGGGCACCTGCAAACCCCATCCTGGGCTTGGGGAGCCTGCAGCTGTTCTTGAGAGGTAACCAAACATCCATTTAATTACACTGCGGGCTGTATAAATATTGTGGTCCACAAAATGGCACGAAGCAGATATTTTAAGGGGGTCGCAGATATTTTTAGGGGGTCACAGTTGTTTCATGGGATTATCCGAGTCACAGGTCTGGAAGAATTTTTCCTCCAAAGAAAAAGAAAAGCACGTCTCCAATATCTGCTGTGGGGACTCTCAAGGGCGCTCAACTCCTTCCCATCGTCAGTTTCCTTCTGAAACCCAGCAGGTGAGCTATAAGCAAATGGAACAGATCCAACACCAGGCTAACCAGACGCCTGACCCCAACACGGGCTGCCTCCCCACCCTGGACCTGCCTGGCCTCCCGATTCATGATTCACCCTGCAAACACTCCTTGCTAAGCACCTACTGGGTGCCAGATGCCACACCACAGCTGTCACTGCAAATGTGGACGAGATGCTAACACACGCTAAGTGGTAGAAAGGGACTTCTGGTCACAAAGATGTACAAGGTTCACAGCATCCCTGGTGGAAACTGCCCTCAACTAGAAATAATTCAGATACCACGGACACTGCTCAACAGGAATGCGCGTGAACCACATCGTCCCACAAGCATGCCTGGGACTCAGACACAGGAGGAAGAAGATGATGATGGGGTGAAAAAGCCGTTTACCTGAAATACACAAGCAGGCATCAGCATGATGTCAGAAGTCAGAACAGCGGGCACCCTCGAGGAGGGAGGAACAGAAGGGGCCTGAGGGGGGCTCCCGAGGTACTGACACTTCCTGTTTCCCAAGTCATGTACTGGCTACAAAGGTTTGTTTCATTTGAGAAAATCTGTGGAGCTGCACACTTATGGTTTGCAGATTTCTCCAGTTAGAGGTGTATTTTAAAATAATAAAGAACAGCGATGTGCTGTCCCACAGTCAGGAAATGGCCAGGGCAAGACCCAGCCCCAGGGTCCAGGCTCTCACCCTTGGGTTCTGCTGTCCCCAGCAATCAGAGCTCCAGGTGGGGTGGCTGGGAGTCCGCCCCCGCTGTGCTCCAGTCTCTGGGTCTCGCATGACTGCCTCCCCCATCTTCTCTAGCTGACTGTAGCCGCCTGTGGGCTTCTTGGGTGTCTGCAACCCACTGTGCCTGGGAGTCAGCACATTGTCCCAGGAGCAGCCCCTTTGCAGCCCCTGTCCTGGTGTGACGCCCTCAAGCTGCATCCCTGGCATCTCCCTGAACTCCTCTTGAGTTGAGCTCAGAGGGGACCTGCTCAGATGCAAACCCTGCACCTCCTGCTGTCCTTCCCGGGCTCACATCCCAACACCCCGACTGGTGGGACCACGACAGGACCCCTCACACTCGAGGGGCAGCAAATCCCCCTCAAGGCTTTTGTTGTTCAGTAGCTTAGTCGTGTCTGACTCTTTGCGACACCATGGACTGCAGAATGCCAGTTTTCCCTATCCTTCACCCTCTCCTGAAACTTGCTCAAACTCGTGTCCATTGAAGCAGTGATGCCACCCAACCATCTCATCCTCTGCCGTCCCCTTCTCCTCCTGCCCTCCATCTTTCCCAGCATCAGGGTGTTTTCCAATGAGTCAGCTAGTCTCATCAGGGGGTGAAAGTATTGGAGCTTCAGCATCGGTCCTTCCAGTGAATATTCAGGGTTGATTTTCTTTAAGATTGACTGGTTTCAAGTTAGACGGAGGATTTTCTTTAAGATTGACTGGTTTCAAGTTAGACGGATCCATTTCACCTCCTTCACTTGTAAAGCAGTCCATCATCAGGACCTCCCTAAAGGACACAGGCAACTATGAGAAAAGTTTCAGTTGGGTAGGTCAAGTATAACCTTTGACCGTTCAGGAGGGCATTCTTTGGAGAAGAGATCTATGTCAGACCTTACGGAATAAGTTCAAATGCAAGGTGGAAAAGAGCATCTGAAATTGGTGGTCATTCCTGCAGAAACAAGGTGAAAAGTGGCCTATGTCCAGTGGGGTGTGTGCCCATCTGGAAGAACACACAGAAGCTGGTTAACTGCGGGAGCCTCTGGGTATAAAAACAGGAGAAGGGGGCCAGGAGAGGGATGGAAAACTGAATTTCCTCCATGCTCCTCTGTACTATTTGGATTTTTTTTTATGTGCGTGTTTTTCAAAAAAAAATATTAAGGAGCTCATTTATTCATTCAACAAGCAATATTGGTATGTACAATGGGTACTAGGCACTAAGAAAATGAGATCAAGTGACAGCAGGGAGGCCCTGACTGATTCCCACCTTCGGGGTGGTGCTGGGGGCTGTGCAGCGGAGCCCTGTAACCTGTCATCCAGGCTGAGGCCTCTGACCGAGGGGGTATCACAACCTGAACATCAAGACAGTGGTGTGGAAGTGAGACCCAGACAGGATAATGCCCACCCACAACCAGAACACAGGGCTGGAAAAAAAGGGAGGCCATAGAACCTTGGGAAGATGACAGCTGAATGGGGGCAGCTTCCTGGAGGAGTTGAGGGAAGGACTTAGATGATGGGTTCAGGGGCAGGCAGAACTCTGGTCTCCAAGAAGACGCTACTCCCCACACCCCAGAACCATGGCTCGGATGATACATCACACCAACGAGTACCCAGCCTGTCTCAGCTGGGGCTGCGGCAACAAAGCACCGCAGACGGAGTGTCCTAACAGCAGACACTTACTCCTCCAGTTCTCGAGGCTCCAGTCAGGTTCTGCTGAGAACGCTCTTCCTGGTTTGCGGATGGCACCTTCCTGCTGCGTCCTCACATGGTGGAGAGAGACAGCGTGTGTGAATCCTGGTGGAGGGGGTCTAATGGTTCAGTCCACGTGACATTACCTTACACAGCCAAAGGGACTCCACAGATGTCATTAAGGTTACCGATGGGTTGACATGAAGAGAGAAGATTCTCCTGGGTTACCTGGGTAGTAATCACCCAAATCCTTTCAACCCAGAGGCAGAGATGAAGGCAGAAGGGTTCGGAGAGCACACTGAAGCCTGAGAAGTCCTCCTCATACTACCGCAGGCTTTGCAGAGGGAGGGGCCTGGTGACCAGGAAGGTGGCTGGCTTCCAGGAGCTGAGAGAGCTGGCCTGGCTGACAACCAATGAGGGTACGGGGACCTCGGTGCTACCACCATGAGGAATTGAACTGACCCTTTCCTGGGCCTGCAGATGAGAGAGCCCAGTCTGGCCAACACCCTCACTTCAGGCCTGTGAGATGGAAGCGGGGAACCCAGTGAGCCCTGCCCCTACTTGTGACCTACAGATGCTGTGAGAGTGTGAATGGTGCTGTCGGCCGCTGCTGAGTTTGTGGTGAGCTGAGCACGCATGTGATTCCACACAGGGACACTCCACTGAGGTGACCGATGCCATGGGGAGCTGGGGCCTGAAGGCCAGAACCCACAGGCCCCAGCAAAGCAGGCCCCCGGAGAAAATGACCACCTAGGCATGATGGCAGGGTTCCACCGACACAGCCAGAAGGTCCAGGAGGCAGAGCACAGGGTGGGGCCTGCCTGCCTGGAAGGCCCACCGAGGCCCGCATCCCCCCAGCCTGGCAGGAACAGGGCCCAGTGTGACCAAATGACCCAACTCTCCAAGAGAATCCAGAAACTCAATTTTTACATGAAATATTGTCATTCCAATTTTAAAAACACTGTGCTGGCCAACCTTGAGCAGAACAAGCAAATGAGAAGTATCTTGAGCCAGAGGTGAGCTTCTGGGGCATCCACCAAGTGTGAGAGGTCAGGCAGAAGAGCACCCAAGTGGGGGCCTTTCCAGGAGGCCATGGGGACCCAGTCCTTCCTACCATGCAGAAGAGGAGGGACTCACACTCGTGGAAGACCCCAGCCCCAGTGCCCTGTGGGGGACCCACTCCCAGCCCCTGACAACCAGACATCTTAAGGGCAATGGGCCTTTTTCCAGAGGCCGCCACTGAAGCCAGAACGGGGACCCCCAAGACATGAGCTGGTGACTCTGTCTCAAAACTACACTTCCAATTCCGAAATCTAAGTCTGTCCAGCCACTCCACCTGGCCTCCTGGCATCGCGAGACTTTGCTCTTTTGATGGCACAGGGGTTTGCTGTGTGTTCCCGAGGCCTGGATTCTTCACCCCTCGCCAGTGAACCAGCCCCCTCCTCACTCAAGGCTTGGCTGTCCTGTCTAGCGCTCACCATGGCAGCCACCCTTCCGGCAGCCCAGCCTTTTGGATCCTGTTCCCTCACCCCTGGTAGCTCAGGGTCTCAGCTTCCCAGCCCCGAATTCCTGAGAAAGTACTCTACCTGGTGTGAGTCATGTTTCTGCCCCAAGTGATGCTGGGTCAGAGGTCTCTAGCCAAACCATGGGGTGGGCTTCCCTGTGGTCAGATGTTAGTCCAGGCAGGACCCCTCTGTAACCCTTCCCTCCTTCCCTCACACCCCTCCAGACCACCTACCCCATTTCTAAGCAAAGTCATCTCAGGGCCAATCCCCAGAGGTATGAGGAGGACCATCAGGGGACAGGCTCAGGCCAGTTGTGACAGCAGCCCCCCAAACACCTGACATTCGTAAATGCAGGTCAAACAGCAGTGCCTGGACTAGGCATGGTAAGCGCTGGTATCAGTGGTCTCTCATATCATCCAAAGACTCTGAGATGCCCACCGTGACCCCAGGCGGGCACTGGCAGCAACACCACACCATTTACCTCCTCATCCTCTTCATCCTCTACGCCCCACTCCCAAACCATCGGTGACTCCTGACCACAGAGCTGAGAGTCAACTCAGCCAAGGGTCTCTTCACTTCCCTCTGAGAAGATGAGATTTTGACAGCAATGAGCTCCTTCTCTGCCTCATTCCGACATGGAGAACTTCGGAAACCTGCGCAGGCGCCACAGGTCAGTGAGGAAAACAGACACACGATGAGGTCGGAGGATGACTCGTGCCCAGGGGAGGCTTGAGTCTTAAATTCTCTTTATAAAAACTTCATTTTGTGTGAAGCAATTATCCTTCGATTAAAAAAACACTTCATTTTGAATGGAGGGCAGCAGGCTATTAAGACAGTGCTGTTGAGTCTACAGGGCTTCCTGGTGGCTCAGATGGTAATGAGTCTGCCTGCAGTGCGGGAGACCTGGGTTCGATCCCTGGGTGAGGAAGATCTCCTGGAGAAGGAAATGGCAACCTACTCCAGTATTCTTGCCTGGAGAATCCCATGGATGGAGGAACCTGGCGGGCTCCAGTCCACTGTTTTACTGACACATAGTAAACTGCCTATGTGTATGTAAGTACACAATCTGATCTATGAAAAACATAATGCCTGTGAAACCGTCACCACCCCCAGGACAATCAATGCATCCACCACCCCAAGTTTCCTCCCTACTCCCCACCCATCCCCGTCTCCTGGCAACCACTGACCTTTCTGCCACTACAGTTTACATTTCTGCTACGTTACACGAGTAGGTCATAGGTACATACTTGGTTTTCTCTGGCTTTGCTCACTCTGCACAGTTCTAACACTCATCATGTGGTTGTGCCCGCAATGAAAATTCAACCCCACTTATTGCTGAGTAGTATTCCAGGGTAGAACATCCCGTGATCTGTCAACTGTTGATGGACATTCAGTTTATTTATAGTCTGGGACAATCCCAAATACACTGCCATGAACATTCACGTACAAATTTTTATACTTTGTACACTTTTATCTTGGGAAAATACCTAGGGAAGGACTAGCTGGATTGTTTGGCAGGCATGTGTTTAAGGATGGCCATTTCCAAGAAGCTCCTGGGTGGCTTTTGGAGGGTCCACACTGTGTGTATTTAACCTACAAGATAAGGTGCACACTGGTCACGAGGAACTAATGACCCACACACTCACCCACAGGGAGGCCTCATCAGGCTGCAGCTGCTTCATTCCATGTGTGGAGGGTTTCCCAGAAGGGAATATCTCCCAGCATCACCTCTGATTTTGTGAAATGCTCAGCACACAAGCTCCTGACAACAGAAATGGCCTACGAAAGGGCTGTGTAATCTGTCTGCGGGAGACCCTCGACATGCTGGAGCATCTCACAGGTCTAGAACAAATCAGTTGTGATCTTCCCTGAAAGCTGGAGTTCACAGACCACAGCAGGGGTTCTGCAAGGGCGGTCCCACCAGCACCACCCGGGAGCTGGGATAATCGCACATTCCTGCCCACCCCCCGACCTACAGAGCTGAAACTCTGAGTGGAGCCCAGCCACGCGGGCTTCCAGGTAATCGGATGCATGTTCCAATTGAAGAACCAGCAGCCTAGAACATTTTTAAAGCCCTTCGACTCTACTGGAATTAAATCCATCAGAAGTCGTGTTACATCAGGGGCACACCCCCTCCATGGCCTCATTTCATCCCCACAGCTGTGGAAAGAAAGTGAAAGTGTGAGTCGTACCCAACTCCCTACTGACCCATGGATTGTAGCCCACCAGGCTCCTCTGTCCATGGGATTCTCCAGGCAAGAATACTGGAGTGGGTANTTACATCAGGGGCACACCCCCTCCATGGCCTCATTTCATCCCCACAGCTGTGGAAAGAAAGTGAAAGTGTGAGTCGTACCCAACTCTCTACTGACCCATGGATTGTAGCCCACCAGGCTCCTCTGTCCATGGGATTCTCCAGGCAAGAATACTGGAGTGGGTAGCCATTCCCTTCTCCAAAGGATCTTCCCAACCCAGGGATCAAACTTGGGACTCCTGCACTGAAGGCAGATTCTTTACCGTCTGAGCCACCAGGAGTTCACCCTTTTAGAACACTGCAACCCTGTGTTAAAGCCTCCTCAAAAAGCCAGGCTGCCAAGTGGAATGCAGAAATGCAAAGTGATGGTCTTCACTTCTTTCCCAAAGACCAGACTCTAAACAAAATGAAAGTTCCAGGAACTCAATCACTGAAGCATTTAAACCCAGCTGTCAAAACCACCTGTGTGTCTACCTGGGGCTTTCACCTTAGCGTTATTATGACATAAATAAATCTAAGGAAAGAAAAAGACAAAGATTTTAGGTGATACACTGCAACTCTCTTTACTGCTCTAGAACCCTCGCTCCAAATTAACACATCAGCAGGAACATTAATCAAACTTGAATAGGAAGAATTTGAGTAAAAATATTGAATACTTTTTGTTTTAATCTTCAGCTTAAGCATGATTGTTGCTTGACATTATAATTGGAGAGAAGCTCTGCTCATTTTCCTGATATTTCGGCAGGCTTACTACTTAGCCCAGTCCTTGAAAACTCTCTCCAGCTTCTGGCCAAGCAGAACTTTCCCGCTCACTTTGAACTTGCCGGCAAGGAAAGCCTTCTGAGGGTTCATTTTGCCCAAAATCAGCTCCATGAAGACAGGCTCGGGGATGGTGAAGACGGTGTCCGCTGGGAGCCTAGCAGGTCCTAGATACATGTCCCCAGAGCCATTCTTCAGATCAATGGTCCACTGGTAGACAGTCTTCCCATCTTTGGTGATGTCCAGCTGGAAGATGGCATTGACTTTCTTCACCAGCTGGTCCCCCACTTCTTTGACGTGCTGGCTGATGTCCTCTAACACTGGGATGGTCTGGAATTCCGACAGCGAGAGAGGGTGTGGCACGGCAGGTTCCCGACCGGGACCCAGTTCCTTGAACTGGCCTGTCTGCGGCCCACCCCCTGCCTTGATCTTGAGCTGATGGTCAATTCTCTTCCACATCCTACTGCACTGGTCCTCCTGACCTTGCCGACTGGTGTGTGAGCAGCTGCGGCCAGGCTTATATCCACAAGGTCAGATTGTGACATCAAAGGCAAGGCCAAGCAGGGACTCAGGCTCTATGTGGGGGGGCACAGTCTCATTGGCCAAATGGCTGCTAAACATGTGACATGGGGTTAGTGCTGGGCCAGGTCATTGTGGCACAGATCCATGCCACCACTCCCCTAAACCACAAGGTCCCACAAGCCCAGCCCAGAAAGGTCTGGACCCCGGGCCGGGAATAAAGGAAACTGGCCCACAGAAGGTTCTCTGGTGACATGAGCTCTGTCTTTTCAACAGCCCTACTGAGAGGGCACTCATTCTGATTCTTTCAAAAGCAGAGATCCCTAAGGTCCAGAGACTGGTGCTTCAACTACCTACTGGGGAGTGGGGAAAACTGTTAGAACAAAATAGCTGGTGGAGGAGGGCTCAGCACCAGGGCCTGCACTGGAAGCTTCCAGAAGCAGAGTGAGAGGGGAAAAGGAAAGAAACAAATATCCCTGAGGTCGGCAGAAGATGCTGCTGGTCTCACAGGATAACTGCAGACACTATCATAGCCCTCACTCCGAGCCATAACACCGCTGTAGGCGGTGTATTTTATTAACACACTTAACTGTCCATATAACTGTCTGAGGTGGGTACTGGTACAGTCCTCATTTTACAGATGAGGAAGCTGAGCAAGTAGAAGGGAAGTGACTTTCCAAAGCCACCCAGTGAGTCGTAGGGCAGCCAGGTTTAAACAGACTGCAGAGCCCACTTTGGGTCTGCCTGGTGCTTTCTCATGTTGAGGTTGAAGGCTTGGGCAGGAACGCCACCACAGGGATCGTGTGCCTTCGCCCTGCATCCTATCGGGCTCTATGGTGCCAGGATGTCCCACCACAGTGATGCTGACCTTGATTCCTTGGTTAAGGTGGCGTCACTGGGTGATGGGCAGCTCCCTGAAGAGTTACTGCTTCTCCCTTTATAATGAATAAGTGTCTTGTGGAAGATGATACTTTGAGACTCTGCAAATACCCTGTTTTGTATCACACTCCAGCCCACTCCTGTCTGCCCCCATCCTTGGTCCACTGGTGTGATGTGTATGAAATGCCCATCACTCCTTTTAGATTTAACGACTGGAATTCTGCTGGAAGGATGAGCTTTCCCCCATTTTTTTTTTTACCTGTTCAATCATTTATTTATCCCAATATTGACTCATGGATATTGTTTTATTCTTATCATCTGTTATGATGATTATTTATTTTCTCACTCAGCTTGTCCCAGATTGGGTCATTGGGGGCTCTGGCCAGGTGGGCACTTGTGTCTTTTCCCCACCATGGGGTTCTTAAATGTAAGTGAAGCTGGTAGGGAGTTGCTGGCAGCTCTTTTCTCTCTGGGAGGAATTCAGAAAGTACAAAAGTTTTCAGTACATTTTCTTTGGTACCTGATGGATGAGCTGATATTGTTAACATGGAGCAGTTAAACAAAATCCAATGGGCTCCAAAACCAAGTCTTTCCCCTGAGGCCACCAAGTATCCAACTAATACATTATGAGTTTAAAGTGAAGAGGATGGACTGCCCCAGTAAGAAGGAAGTGACAAACCACTCAGGTACTCTTGCCTGGGAAATCCCATGGACAGAGGAGCCTGGTGGGCGATAGTCTGTGGGGTCACAAAAGAGTCGGACATGCCTTAGGGACTAAACAACAACAATAATAAGCACTGGCAAAGGCGTGGGGAAAAGAAGCCTCCTACACTGTTGACGGGAATGCAAACGGGTGCAGCCACTGCGGGAAACAGGATAGTTTCCCTAAAAGCTAAAAAGAGATCTATCATTTAACACACCCTTCAGCATATGTCCAGAAAAGATGAACCCTCTAACTGAAAAGATATATTCACCCAATGTTCACTGCAGCACTGTTCACAATAGCCAAGACGTGTTAAGTTGCTTCAGTTGTGTCCGACTCTGTGCGACTCCATGGACTGTAACCGGCCAGGCTCCTCTGTCCATGGGATTCTCCAGGCAAGAATAATGGAGTGGGGCGCCATGCTTCCTTGGTGGCTCAGATGGTAAAGAATCTCCCTGCAGTGCAGGAGACCAGGGTTCGATCCCTGGTCGTATGAAGACATGGAAGTAACCTGAACATCCACTGACAGATGAATGGATAAAGAAGTCTGTATAATCTCCAAATTCACATGCTGAAACACTAACCCCACCATGTGATGGTTTAGGAAGTGAGATGTGATTAGGCCTAGATGAGGTCATAAGGGGGAAGCCCTCATGAGTGTGGTTAATGCTCTAATAAGAGTCACAGGAGAACTTGCGTCCCCTCTCTCCTCCCTAACTTGAGGATACGGTGAGAAGTCCATAGTCTGTAACCTGGAACAGAGCTCTCCCAAGAGGCTGGCACCCTAATCTGGGACTCCAGATGAAGAACCATGAGAAATAAATTTCTGTTGTTTATAAGCCTCACAGTTCATGGTATTTTTATGATAGCAGCCCAAGCTAAGACATGTGTGCACACAGAAAAGGGCAAAGATCAATAATGGTATTAATCCACCACACCCATGGGAAGACAGTGCCAAGCCCTGAAAGCCTTTCTCACTGGAAAAAGAGTTACTGCACTATACCAACTCATGCACAAATATATTTGTAAAGTCCCAGTAACTTAGATTTTATATATATAGAACAGAGATCATCCCTCCCAGAGGCATCACTGGCTAGTGTAAGGGCATTCCTATTTCAACACAGCTGAAGACAGGGCCGAAGACAGGCAAATAGTTAAAGTAAAACAGTTATACTTATCTTTCCATATGTTATATGCATGCCCAAGTGGTAACTTTTTTAATTAGATAAAATGTGTAAGATATGCCTGCCCATAAATTAATAAAACTGATTGTGAATAAAATAACAGATAAAGTTTCTAAGAAAAGTGGTGCTTTTTTCTGATGTTCCTGACGTCATTCAAAATGTTTTTCAGAATACCTCTTTTATGACCACTGTTACAAACCAAGGCTCAGCTGGTAAAGAATCCACCTGCAATGTGAGAGACCTGGGTTCGATCCATGGATAATAAAACTGATTGTGAATAAAATAACAGATAAAGTTTCTAAGAAAAGTGGTGCTTTTTTCTGATGTTCCTGACGTCATTCAAAATGTTTTTCAGAATACCTCTTTTATGACCACTGTTACAAACCAAGGCTCAGCTGGTAAAGAATCCACCTGCAATGTGAGAGACCTGGGTTCGATCCATGGATTGGGAAGATCCCCTGAAGAAGGGAAAGGCTACCCACTCCAGTATTCTGGCCTGGAGAATTCCATGGACTGTATAGTAAACAGGGTCACAAAGAGTCGGACACAACTGAGTGACTTTCACTTTCACTTTTCACTTCACTTTCACAAACAAAAGGCGAGTTCTTTTATTGCCTATCATTCAGGATGCTTTCAGCTATGAGCACCAAGAACAGCCACAACTCTACAGGCTTCAACCCTTCAACTGGATAGTCTCCCTTCCCATGAAGAGAACTGTTATTTCCCGTTAAAGAAGTCCTGAGGCGGGGCTAGAGGTACCAACCACAGGGCACAGCTCTGGACTGGGGTTTTCCATGACCGAGGGGTTTCTCAGAAGGTAGGACCTTCAGTGCTAAAGCCAGAAAGTCCAAGACAAGCAGGAGGAGCTGGCCACTCCAGGGTTGGTTCCTCAAGCAGCTCAGTGAGTCTTCAAGGACCCAAGGTCCCTCCTTCCATTATCCTGCTAGATGTTCTTCTAAGGCCAGTGACCCTTGTGAAGGCAACACTTTGGGGCATCATTCAGTAGAACAAAAAAATGAGCCACCTTCTCCTACATGTACTCTTTACCAGAAGGGCCTATTCTCCCCAAGTCCTTCAGCAACTTCATGCCTGTCTCATGGCCAGGACCATGCTCACCACCCTTGGCAGGATCAGCTTCTGTCTGTGGCTGAAAAATGTCACTTGTCAGATCTGTAAACCAAAGGTGTTATGGCCATCAAGCCCTCAGCCACCTCTCAGTGTGTGCCCTGTGGGGATTCAGGATGGAAAAAAGCAGGATACTGGCCCTAGGTAGCTGGGGTGCAGACCAAAGCAATGATTTCAGTGAACCCAGACTCTCCCATCTTCCCAAACACAGAAAAGCAGCTAAATTCATTAACTTGAGGCATCATGTTTTCTTAATGAACAGTAACATTCTGATGTTCCACTGCTGGGTTTTGTCCACAGTTACAGTGACCACAGTTAAATAACACACTGTTCCAAAGACATCTTTCTGAGATAGGCACAGCTCCTGCTTGTCTGGCAGAGATCTTGTTCTTTGGTCTGCACCCCCAGCCCTCTCCTGGCTCAGGGTTGATGAATCTTTCAAAACAGGTTGATGAATCTTTCCTGGTGGCTCAGCCAGTAAAGAATCTCCCTGCAGTGCAGGAGACCCAGGTTCGATCCCTATGTTGGGAAGATCCCCCTGGAGAAGAGAATGGCTACCCACTTCAGTATTCTTGCCTGAAGAATTCCAGGGACAGGGGAGCCTGGTGGGCCACAGTCCACAGGGTCACAAAGAGTCGGACATGACTGAGCGACTAACTTTTTCGGACTTCCCTGATAGCTCAGATGGTAAAGAATCTGCCTGCAATGCGGGAGACGTGGGTTCGATCTCTGGGTCAGGAAGATCCCCTGGAGAAGGGAGTGGCTATGCACTCCAGTATTCTTGCCTGGAGAATCCTATGGACAGAGGAGCCTGGCGGGTTATAGTTGGGCTGCAGAGTCGAACAGGACTGAGCACACACAGAACTCCTGCATATCCTGGCTCCTTTTCAAAGCTGTCCCTCAGAGCCATCTGAGAGGCTGTCTTTCCAGCTTATGGTTCTCAATTTTTAGGTTGTGCTTTTCTCTTTTTTTCAGTCCAGAGGTTCACAGAATCACCCTTGAGGCCAGACTCAGCCACCTTTCCCTAATTTTGGGGTTGCCTAGAGGAGCATGGAACCCGATAGAGGTGCTAGAGAAACAAAAGGAGGAACTAAGAGTGAATGGCGCTCATCCTTTGAGGTAGGTGTCCACTCAGGAGTCCGCTGAGAGGCAGGGGTAAGAATGACGCAGGCCAGGGACCTGTTAGAGGGATTTGACCTTCCTCGTGGGGGGAGGGCGCTGGCTACATAGTTTCCCTGCAGATGCTGTTTGCGCCTGGGCAGGGCCTTAGGGTAGCTGAGCGGCAGCCCAGCCCAGAGGTCGGGGAAGCAGTGGGCAGGTGAGGAAGCCCGCGAAGTGACCGGCCAGGCGAGCCAGCGGACCCCAGATGCTCCCGACGGTCTACAGCGCCTGGGTAGCCGCACCCACCTTTTCCCCCAGTAGAGACTCCGCACTGTGTCGTTTCTGCCTTCCAAGGCTCAGGGGAGGTCAGTACCCCGTGCTCACCCTGGAAGTCTGCAGGGATGGGAATTCTGGAAAACATAGTTCCAGCTCCACTAGTTTATTCAGGAGCAAAGCTGGAGCCACATTGAGTGCTTTGATTTTTAGAAACAAAAGTCATGTACACACTGCTATATTTACAATGGATAACCAACAAGGACCTATCGTACAGCACAGGGAACTCTGATCAATGGTACATGCCAGCCTGGATGGGAGTCGGGGTTTGGGGGAGATCAGATACATGTACATGGATGGCTGAGTCCCTTCACTGTTTACCTGAAACTATCACAACATTGTTATTTGGCTATACCCCAATACAAAATGAAAGGTTTAAAGTTTGAAAAACAAAAAAACCTAAAACTAACTCTAAGGATAAAATGGCCCAACAGGCTGAGCACCGGCATTTAGCTATGGTGGAGGAAGTGTCATTTTATTCTCATTTTTCTTTCCTTCTTTCCCACTCACTGCTGTGGACTCTGGTCAACCCGCCAGAGCAGAACAAAGCAAAGTAAGGACAACTTGCCATGTCCCCAGCCACTCCCTCTGACACACGGTTTGGAAACCCTGACGACCCCCATGGAGAAAAGTGATGCAGTCAGTCGCAAGAGCTGGGTCAGCCCCTAGGTCTTTCTGAACTCAGTATGTCAAGAGCACTATGCCTGTGGAACAAATTCTGACAAGTTCCTCTGGCTGTTTTGAAAGATTCATCAACTCTGAGCCAGGAGAGGGCCGGGGGTGCAAACCAAAGAACAAGATCTCTGCCAGACAAGCAGGAGCTGTGCCTACCTCAGAAGAATGTTTTTGGTAGTGTGTTATTTAACTGTGGTCACTGTAACTGTGGACACATCACAGAAGCCCGAATGCTGATGGTAAAGAGAGCCTGTAAAGATCTTAAAATTTTTTTGTTTAGATGGTTTTGTAAAAAAATATGTTTAATTGGAGGCTAATTACTTTACAATATTGTATTGGTTTTGCCATACATCAACATGAATCCACCACGGGTGTACACATGTTCCCCATTCTGAACCCCCCTCCCACCTCCCTCCCCGTACCATCCCTCTGGGTCACCCCAGGGCACCAGCCCCAAGCATCCTGTATCCTGCATTGAACCTGGACTGGTGATTTGTTTCATATATGATGTTATACATGTTTCAATGCCATTCTCCTAAATCATCCCACCCTCTCCCTCTCCCACAGAGTCCAAAAGACTGTTCTATACATCTGTGTCTCTTTTGCTGTCTCGCATACAGGGTTATCATTACCATCTTTCTAAATTCCATATATATGCGTTAGTATACTGTATTGGTGTTTTTCTTTCTGGCTTACTTCACTCTGTATAATCGGCTCCAGTTTCATCCACCTCATTAGAACTGATTCAAATGTATTCTTTTTAATGGCTGAGTAATACTCCATTGTGTCTATCTCTTATACACATCTCGATGTGTATAAGAGACAGGTTCAATCAGTTCCAGTTTCATCCACCTCATTAGAACTGATTCAAATGTATTCTTTTTAATGGCTGAGTAATACTCCATTGTGTATATGTACCACAGCTTTCTTATCCATTCATCTGCTGATGGACATCTAGGTTGTTTCCATGTCCTGGCTATTATAAACAGTGCTGCGATGAACATTGGGGTACATGTGTCTCTTTCTATTCTGGTTTCCTCGGTGTGTATGCCCAGCAGTGGGATTGCTGGGTCATAAGGCAGTTCTATTTGCAATTTCTTAAGGAATCTCCACACTGTTCTCCATAGTGGCTGTACTAGTTTGCATTCCCACCAACAGTGTAAGAGGGTTCCCTTTTCTCCACACCCTCTCCAGCATTTATTGCTTGCAGACTTTTGGATCGCAGCCATTCTGACTGGTGTGAAGTGGTATCTCATTGTGGTCTTGATTTGCATTTCTCTGATAATGAGTGACGTTGAGCATCTTTTCATGTGTTTGTTAGCCATCCGTATGTCTTCTTTGGAGAAATGTCTATTTAGTTCTTTGGCCCATTTTTTGATTGGGTCGTTTATTTTTCTGGAATTGAGCTGTATAAGTTGCTTGTATATTTTTGAGATTAGTTGTTTGTCAGTTGCTTCATTTGCTATTATTTTCTCCCATTCAGAGGGTTGTCTTTTCACCTTGCTTATAGTTTCCTTTGTTGTGCAGAAGCTTTTAATTTTAATTAGATCCCATTTGTTTATATTTGCTTTTATTTCCAGTATTCTGGGAGGCGGATCATTGAGGATCCTGCTGTGATTTATGTCGGAGAGTGTTTTGCCTATGTTCTCCTCTAGGAGTTTTATAGTTTCTGGTCTTACATTTAGATCTTTAATCCATTTTGAGTTTATTTTTGTGTGTGGTGTTAGAAAGTGATCTAGTTTCATTCTTTTACAAGTGGTTGACCAGTTTTCCCAGCACCACTTGTTAAAGAGATTGTCTTTACTCCATTGTATATTCTTGCCTCCTTTGTCAAAGATAAGGTGTCCATATGTGTGTGGATTTATCTCTGGGCTTTCTATTTTGTTCCATTGATCTATATTTCTGTCTTTGTGCCAGTACCACACTGTCTTGATGACTGTGGCTTTGTAGTAGAGCCTGAAGTCAGGTAAGTTGATTCCTCCAGTTCC
Source organism: Oreotragus oreotragus (assembly GCA_006410675.1). Taxonomy (NCBI): domain Eukaryota; kingdom Metazoa; phylum Chordata; class Mammalia; order Artiodactyla; family Bovidae; genus Oreotragus; species Oreotragus oreotragus. The sequence continues at coordinate 48,219 of SJYX01021297.1, read as the reverse complement.
ATTCTTCTTTCTCAAAATTGCTTTGGCTATTCGAGGTTTTTTGTATTTCCATACAAATCTTGAAATTATTTGTTCTAGTTCTGTGAAAAATACCGCTGGTAGCTTGATAGGGATTGCATTGAATCTGTAGATTGCTTTGGGTAATATATTCATTTTCACTATATTGATTCTTCCAATCCATGAACATGGTATATTTCTCCATCTATTAGTGTCCTCTTTGATTTCTTTCATCAGTGTTTTATAGTTTTCTATATATAAGTCTTTAGTTTCTTTAGGTAGATATATTCCTAAGTATTTTATTCTTTTCGTTGCAATGGTGAATGGAATTGTTTCCTTAATTTCGTTTTCTACTTTCTCATTATTAGTGTATAGGAATGCAAGGGATTTCTGTGTGTTGATTTTATATCCTGCAACTTTACTATATTCATTGATTAGCTCTAGTAATTTTCTGGTGGAGTCTTTAGGGTTTTCTATGTAGAGGATCATGTCATCTGCAAACAGTGAGAGTTTTACTTCTTCTTTTCCAATTTGGATTCCTTTTATTTCTTTTTCTGCTCTGATTGCTGTGGCCAAAACTTCCAGAACTATGTTGAATAGTAGCGGTGAAAGTGGACATCCTTGTCTTGTTCCTGACTTTAGGGGAAATGCTTTCAATTTTTCACCATTGAGGATAATGTTTGCTGTGGGTTTGTCATATATAGCTTTTATTACATTGAGGTATGTTCCTTCTATTCCTGCATTCTGGAGAGTTTTTATCATAAATCGATATTGGATTTTGTCAAATGCTTTCTCTGCATCTATTGAGATGATCATAAGGCTTTTATTTTTCAATTTGTTAATGTGGTGTATTACATTGATTTGTGGATATTGAAGAATCCTTGCATCCCTGGGATAAAGCCCACTTCATGGTGTATGATCTTTTAAATGTGTTGTTGGATTCTGATTGCTAGAATTTTGTTAAGGATTTTTGCATCTATGTTCATCAGTGATATTGGCCTGTAGTTTTCTTTTTTTGTGGCATCTGTGTCAGGTTTTAGTATTAGGGTGATGGTGGCCTCATGGAATAAGTTTGGAAATTTACTTTCCTCTGCAATTTTCTGGAAGAGTTTGAGTAGGATAGGCGTTAGCTCTTCTCCAAATTTTTGGTAGAATTCAGCTGTGAAGCCATCTGGACCTGGGCTTTTGTTTGCTAGAAGATTTCTGATTATGGTTTCAATTTCCGTGCTTGTGATAGGTCTGTTAAGATTTTCTATTTCTTCCTGGTTCAGTTTTGGAAAGTTGTACTTTTCTAAGAATTTGTCCATGTCTTCCAAGTTGTTCATTTTATTGGCATATACTTGCTGATAGTAGTCTCTTATGATCCCTTGTATTTCTGTGTTGTCAGTTGTGATCTCTCCAATTTCATTTCTAATTTTATTGATTTTATTTTTCTCCCTTTGTTTCTTGATGAGTCTGGCTAATGGTTTGTCAATTTTATCTATCCTTTCAAAAAACCAGCTTTCTGCTTTATTGATTTTTGCTATGGTCTCTTTTGTTTCTTTTGCATTTATTTCTGCCCTAATTTTCAAGATTTCCTTCCTTTTACTAACCCTGGGGTTCTTCATTTCTTCCTCTTCTAGTTGGTTTCATTGTAGAGTTAGGTTGTTTATTTGACTTTTTTCTTATTTCTTGAGGTATGCCTGTATTGCTATGAACCTTCCCCTTAGCACTGCTTTTACAGTGTCCCACAGGTTTGGGGTTGTTGTGTTTTCATTTTCACTCGTTTCTATGCATATTTTGATTTCTTCTGTGATTTGTTGGTTATTCAGCAGCGTATTGTTCAGCCTCCAATGAGGACCTTTACTGATAGACACGACAGGAATGAATATCAAAAATGTTATGCCAAAAGACTGCATAATATATAATTTCCTTTGGGGGAAGGGGGTGGCAGAGGACGAGATGATTAGATAGAATCACCGACTCAATGGACATGAGTCTGAGACAACTCTGGGAGGTGGTGAAGGACAGAGAAGCCTGGTGTGCTGCAGTCCATGGGTCGCAAAGAGTCGGACAGGACTTAGTGACTGGACAACAACAAACACGAAGTTCTAAAACTGGCAAAACTAATCTATAATGGAAAAATTCAAAAGAGTCTTTACTCTGAGGTGTGAGGGTGAGATTAACTGGGAAGTGGCATGAAGAAACTCAGGGGTGATGGGTATGTGCATCTGTCAAAATTCTCCATGGACTGATGTGTACTCATGCTTGCAACTTGTTTTGAAATGCATTAAAAAATAAGAGTATTGATAGATGGATAGATAGACATGTAACAAAACAAATACAGTAATATGTTAACTGTAGAATCTAGGTGGGGAGTATATGAGTGTCCATGAATAGCCTAGTACTGAATTATAGGTAGATGTCAACAAACTGGTGAAAAGATGGGGAAAAGGCTATTAGAAAAGGATTCATAAAAGTTACAGTCATTTAGAAGGCAGGCCAGACATTCAGAATACACAGTATGGTTCACACCATTCTTTTTAAACATATGAAATACAATCACCCTGTTGAACTCAGTTCCTCTCAGTTACTAAGTGCTGGTTAAGTAACAATTCCAAGTTGAACACACACAAATTTTGTCCATAGCACATGAAGAATCTCTACTTATTCTCTATTTGGCATCCTTGTTATCAGTCATCTATAACATAAAATGCTGCATAACAAACCATCACATCTCAGAGGCTCACAGTAATAAGCAATTATTTCTTGCTAACATGGCTTCAGAGAGGTTAGGGATTGGCCAGTCTGGTGGGGGTCCACTGGCCTAGGCTCCAGGCCCTGTGTCTCTCATTCTGCTTGATCAGCAGGCTCCCAGGGGCAGGTTCTTCTCACTATGAAGACCACAGTACAAGAAGGCAAGACCTCCTGCACAAGTACGTGCCAAGACTTTGCTCACATTTCTGTTAAAATTCCACTAGCCAAAGGAAGTAACACACCTAAGCTAAATAATCACAGCCCCTCATTCACCTAGCTCTGGAAATGGAGAATTCCTCTCTTTATTTATCACTGCAAGAGATTCTGGGGCAGCTTCAATTCGGGGTCTAGTGACATGGAGTCTCTGTCTGCTTGAATGGCCCCCTCCACAGCTTCCACTGCATAGGAGAAACAAATCTCAAGCGTGTAACCACACCAACTCCAGTGAACTGTTCTATTTTGCCTCTTCAGCTCCTCTCAAGGTAGAACCCCAAGGGGACAATTACAAATATCAGGCCAAGAGACAGTATAGGGGGCACTTCTTTTTCTGCCACAGGAGAAGTCAATTAGGGTTTCAATTTCCACTGTTAAATGTCACCTTTTTACAACATCCTGGAGGAGAGCTGGCAGCCCTGTCCTTAGCGGGGGGGGAAAAACTTTCAAGGAAAGGCTTACTGTCTAAAAAGACACAGAAGGGTCCAGAGATTAAGGGGCCCACTCAGGCTGTCTGGATTTCCCGGAGCTCTAACTTTCTATTTCCAGCTGAACATCTGGCTCCCTGATAGCTCCCAGTGAGTCTTTTGAGCCTCCCTGCCTCACTTTTCTACCTGTTGCAAAAAGATAATAAACCCTGCTGCCGCGCAATGCATATAAAGTGTCCCCATGGAGTGCGGAAGGAAGGCAGACTTCTCAAAGGAGAGAGCTGTCAGCATGTTTCCTCCTGATCTTCAGGTGTCTCCAGTGTCTGGAACCCCTCATTAGAGCATGTGGTCCTTCCCCGAGAAGTCAGACGAGAGCCAGAATCAATGGAGCCAAAAGACTCCCTTCTCTCGTCTCTGCTGCAAAGGAGATGAATCACACTGCATGATGACCGGTCACTCTTCTTCACTTGCTAACACTCTGCACCTTATTTTCAAAAGAAGCAGCATGTTGTTGGCATGGCTGAAAGGTTAAACACTCCCACTCCATCACTACAGCCACTAGTGGGTATTTTATCACAGTTTCTGTGCAGGAACTTTTTGTCCACCAAAACCCTTCCTCCACCCAGATGGGTGAGACTTTGAGAGTATCTCCAATTTCTAAAGTTAGGTCATAAATCACTCTCCTGCTTGCAGGGTGGTGTTGCCCTGAAAAGACCCCATCTGTTCATAGTCTGCAACTTATTTTGAAATGCATTCAAAAACTAAGAAAGGCTCATGCACTTTTAATTTTTAAAAAATTATTTAAAACTTTTTTTCTGTTTTCAATTATAGGGGAACTCATTTCCTCCCTCTCTGGGTATTTCACCCTCATCTATAGAACAGGAACATTGGCCTTTTCCAAAGTATTAGGAGGAAGGACAAGGGCAGCTGGAACTCTCATAATGCTGCCAACAAGAACGCCAAAGAGTTCCACTCTGGGAAAGAGGTTTCAGTATCTAAAATGGGTAGGTTGTTTTTGTTTTTGTTTTGGATATATCTGTACAAGTGGAATTGCTGGGTCCCAGACAATATTTTCAGGGATATACCAAACAGAAATATCTACATTTTTTCTTAAAAGACACATATTAGAATGACTTTAATCAGCCAAATGTGGTAACCACCCATATGCCCATCAACAGTAGAATGGATAAATTACAGGAAACTAAACAGCAATGAGAATTAACAATCTACATCTATACACAACATAGTGAAATTCACAGTCATCGTTTTGAACAAAAGAAGCCAGACCCTCACCCTCCCCCCACCAAAGGAGTTCATATAGTTTCTAGAGAGCTAGTAATGTTCTAATTCTTGATCTGAGTGTTTTTAATTTGGGAGAATGTATTGAACCATACATCTACGATGCGTGCTCTTCTTAGAGGTATATTACACTTCAATGAGAGGTTTTAAACACATATGCACAGAAAAAGTGTCCACAAATCAGAACAGAAAGTTTTGGAGGAAAGCGTCCCCCCAGCCTTCCACTTTCTCCCTCCCTACCCCTCCCCAGGGGAAAGCTATGGCTGAGTGGTATTGAAAGGGAAGCTGGAACCACAACCACACAGAGCCTGGGTGACCCTTCCTCCTCAGGCTCCCAGGCCCTGCTTTGATCCCCTTGTCTTAACTGCCATGACCTGAAACATGAGAGGCAATGATTCTCTTTTCATCTGGCCAAGCCAGTGGACCTGCTCTGCAGACCCAAGTACCACTGCTCATGGGCACCCCAAGTCCTGGGGGAAGAAGCAGGGAGCCTTGGCTGACTGTAGCATAAACCATGTACTCTGGTCCAGGGCTGCCAGCAACAGAGGTGCTACTCTGACCTCCAATTCCCATGGCTTACATCTATTTCTCAACTGATTCCAAAGATAGAAGAGGAAGACACATGATTAATGATCACCCCTTAAACCTCAACAACATCTTCCTCAGCAGTTAAGAAGGTGAAGATAATAAATGTATTGTTCTTCTTTTACGAAGCATTAAGACCAGAGGCTGGGAGTTCCTAATGGATCCGAGGAGATGGTGATGCCCCTTTGGAACAAAACCAACTGGGTAATTAGAAAAGAAGAATGCGATTATCTAATCTCCTTCCTCTAAGGTTTCCCTGCATTAACAAGAAATCGCTTTTCTGGGTGACTCCTAAACTGGAGATTTAGAGGTTTTGAATGTAATATCAGAGGTTATCCCATTGCTGAGTTAGATGTTCCAGTCACTGGTTACCACAGATGGAAAAATTGTGTGTGTGTGGGGGGGGGTCATGATATTTTTCAGCTCCTTCCATCAAGAAGTGACGTCCATCTCTCCATCCCTTTGGTCTGGGTCTGGCCAAGTGACTTGCTTTAGATAGTGGGATGCAGCAGACTTAAGCAGGAGCTTAAAAAGTGCTTCACCATCAGCCATGCCCTCTGATTATTGGACATATTCCACCACTGTCTGAAGAAGACTGCTGCAGGATGAGAGGCCACATGGACCAAGGCCCCAGAAATAAAAGTGAGATGCCTAGATCACCCAGCCCCAGCCAAGAAGCCCATGTGAGAAGAACCACCTAAACAATCCACAGAACCTTGAGAAATGAAAAATGTGTGTTACCAGTATACAACCAATTAGAACAGCCAAAATCCACAACACTGACAACACCTAATGCTGGAGAGGAAGTGGAGCAACAGGCACTCTCATCCCCTACTGGGGGGATGCAAAATGGTGCAGCCACTTTGGAAGACAGTTTGGCAGTTTCTTACAAAACTAAACACATACTTACCATAGGATCCAGCTATTGTGCTCCTTCATATTTACTCAAATGAACTGAAAACTATATCCACACAAAAACCCACACAAGGATATTGATAGCAGTATTATGCATGATTGCCAAAACTTGTAGCAATCAAGATGGACTTCAGTGGGTTAAAAATGTATGGTACATTCACACAATGGAATACTATTAAGCACTAAAAAGAAATGAACTATCAAGCCACGAAAAGACATGGGGAAACTTCAAAGCATGTTACTAAGAAGCTAATCTGAAAAAGCTACATACTGTGAGTCCAACTATATGACATTCTAGAAGAGGCAAATTATGGACACAGAGAAAAAGATCAGTGCGTGTCGGGGGTTTGGGGTGGGGAGGAATGAACAGGTGGAGCACCGAGGATTTTTAGGGCAGTGTGACTGTTCTGTATGATACTCTCTCAGTGGAGAGTCGTAGTAGTAGCAGTGTTAGTGTTAGTCACTCAGTCACGTTTGACTCTCCGTGATCCCACGGACTGTAGCCCAGCAGGCTCCTCTGTCTACAGAATTCTCTAGGCAAGAATACTGGCATGGGTAGCCATTCCCTTCTCCAGGGGTCTCCTTGAGCCAAGGATTGAACCTGTGTCCCCGTATTGCAGGCAGATTCTCTACCATCTGAGCTACGAAGGAAGCCCCATATCGATGGATGACGATGGTCTAGTTGCTCAGTCGTGTCTGACTCTTGTGACCCCATGGACTGTAGCCCACCAGGCTCCTCTGTCCATGGAATTCTAACAGGTCATCACTTGTCAAAACCAACTGGATGTACAACACCAAGAGTCAGTCCTTATGTAAACCGTAGCTTTTGGGTAATAATGACGTCTCAACATAGGTTCACTGATTTTAACAAATGTCCCACCTTGATGAGATATATTGATGGTATTGGAGGCTATGCATGTGTAAGGCCAGGAGAATATGGGAACTCTCTGCACTTTCTACTCAATTTTGCTATGGACCTAAAACTGCTCAAAAAAAATAAAGTCAATTAAAGATACCATGTGTTATTCTAAGCCACACCGTTTTTAGATGGCCTGTTACACAGCAAAACCTAACTGATATACTGAGTCAACTGTTGAATGGGGAGGAGAATCAAGGGGAATTGAATCTGACACATTACAATCATAGACACAAATGAGAAAACACGACAAAACAGCTGCCATGGAATCCAGCAGTGAGTCTAGTCATGCCTGTAGTTGGGCAAGTTAGGCAGAACCAAATCAAAGTAAGTTAAACCCAGATGACAGGCTGGGTCTGACATTTTACAAGGACACACTTTTTAGGCCCCATTATGTGCTGTTTTTGTTTTCTCCTTACAATTAGGAGAACGGACTCCCTCCACTGAGGTTTGACAGTAACATTCCTATTTCTGGAAGTTTCAAAAGTGGGGCACAAGGTAATAAATGCGATTCCTATGTCAACAACTAAAGAGGCAGAGCATGAGCTGCTTGGACCTGAGCAGACCAGCAGGTGCCTGTCTGCTCCGGTCACCGGATCCCAAAGGGTCTGGTCATCAGCACCAAGGAGGGAAGAAAAGGTAACAGGAGACGGTGGACATGATAGACTACCCAGAGGTAATTTAATCGGTTATCTGGAATGAGTGACTCACCACCCGTCTACCTCCTTCACCGCCCACCCTGCCTTCAATCTCCCCTGTCCCCGCCACACACGCACATACACCAGCAAACAATACAACATCGGGCCCGAGTGTCTTCATTAAAAACCCTGACATCAAAAACCAAGGACTCTCTGGTCATTTGGTATCATGTGCTGAGAATGTGGCCTTGGATGGTAAAACAAGAAAAGTCCCTGCGGATGAAAAACTGAAGCCAGTACTGAGGTCAAATTCTAGCTGCAGCAGCTGTGACTCCTCTCTCAGACTCAGGGAGTCAGGGAGAACACTGGAGTGGGGTGGAGGGAACAACACAGCTCCTTGACAGACGGAGCTGGCCACAGTTTCAATTTAACACCATTTCCTGAACTGCTCAGAATTCCACCAAGGCTGTTAACTGGCTGCTGACCATATGCCTCCCATTTCTGAATGTGCTTCCTGATTTAACATGGAAATGACAACTGAATTACACATCGGTCTTGCTTGACTTGCCGTACCTGAGCCCCTCAATTCACAGTCTCCTCCCACATTCATAGGACGATTGGGGACGTGAAAAAAACATCCTGGATGGGCGATGAGATGGCTCTTCCTCTTCAAAAAGAAGACAGGAACAACCAGGGAGCTATGCCCAAATTTGGAGAGGTTTTTCTAGCTCAAATCAAACAGTACCTTGAAGATTTCCCTAAATTCTTAATCTGTGACCAAACAGGTTCAAAGAATGAGGAGCTAGGGAGAGATAAATTGGGAGATTGGGGCTGACACAGGTAAACTACTATATATAAAATAGGTAATTAGTAAGGACCTATCATATAGCACAGGGAACTCTACTCAATACTCTGCAGTGGTCTATATGGGAAAAGACTCTAAAAAAGAGTGGATATATGTCTAACTGATTCACTGTGCTACACACCTGAAGTTAAATGAGTGAAGTAAAATTTGCTCAGTCGTGTCCAACCAACTCTTTGTGACCCCATGGACTGCAGCCTGCCAGGCTCCTCTGTCCATGGAATTCTCTAAGCAAGAATACTGGAGTGGGTTGCCACGTCTTCCTCCATACCTGAAACTAATACAAAATTGTAAATCAACTATACTCCAATAAAAATTTAAAAAAAATAAGGAGTTGGACTCCAAAGACCTAGGTAACAACTTTTTAAAAACTGCAATGTCAAGGTTTATAAAAATGTGTATGTATGTGTTAATATCCTATTCCCACCCAAAGTCATGTTATGATATTGGATTGTCTGAAAACTATATCCCTTCTTTTACCAACCTCAAAAAAGTGCTGACAAAATCAGTAGGAAGACAAAGCAGTTGGAATTCTCATACACTGCTGGTGGAAGTATGAAATATCAGGTTTTGGTGCTGTTGGGGACAAAGAGTCTGTTGTTCAACATTTACAGTACAGCACTGGGGCTTCCCTCATAGCTCAGTTGGTAAAGAATGCACCTGCAATGCAGCTGACCCTGGTTCGATTCCTGGGTTAGGAAGGTCCGCTGGAGAAGGGATAGGCTACCCACTTCAGTATTCTTGGGCTTCCCTTGTTGTTTAGATGGTGAAGAATCTGCCTGCATTGCAGGAGACCTGGGTTTGATCCCTGGTTGGGAAGATTCCCCTGGAGAAGGGAAAGGCTACCCACTCCAGTATTCTGGCCTGGAGAATTCCATGGACTGTATAGTTCATGGGGTTGCAAAGAGTCAGACACAACTGAGCGACTTTCACAACTACTGGGGGAGCTAGTGAGCATTTATATCATGCAGGGTTCTTACTTGCAGACAAGAGAATCCACTGCAACAAGTTTAAGCAGACAAGGTTTATTCTATTAGTTGTCTCACAAAACACCTAAGGGGGTAGGAAGCTCGGGTGCTTACATGGCCAGGAGTGAGGCAACCGGAGACATGTCCCACCTCCCCACAGTAATGTTCCAGCAGAAACCCTACTGCTGTCACCATACACAGTCTGTGATTTTGGAGGTCTGGATAGTGGAAGATCCCATGCTGCCCCAGAAGCAGCATCCATGTGTCATCTTGTCTCGCGTGGATGGGTCTGCTTGGAGCAATTCAGCCAAGCATGGCTCATCAGCTGCATGGGAGTCTCAGAAGAGGCCCTTTCAGCTTCCCACAATCCACAGCACAGGAAGACATGAGCCAGGGGATTGACAGTGATGGTGTGTATCTGAGGGTGGTACCTGCTACAGGTTTTGGGGGAGGGAGAGCAGATTGAGTCCAGGGGATCTGGGTGGAAAATTCGCAAGGAAGGCTGGAAACAGTGCCCAGTAGAGGAGTCACCTTCAGGACAGGGGCTAAATGTCTCAGAAAGGATGCTGAGAACAAACAGAGCGAGTGAGAGGACCTCTGGGAACACTTTCATTTATGAAGTTAGGTCCAGTGAGACACAGGTTAAACTAAAGTTGCATTTTGCATGAAGAAGAGGCAAAAGGCTTTTTAATGATTGTTTTCACTGTGGGTTGGGGGGAAGCAGAGGCAGTGAGATAAAATAATAAATTGATGATGTTCGGACATAAGTAACTGTCAGGCTCAAAGGGTCCATATATACTCCCTCGGGGGGTGATCAGAAGTCAGTAGGCACCTCCCTGGTGTTCACACAGCACCTCACTTTTCCTCAGGGATACCCCGCCACCCCCACTCCACAAGGTCCCATCAGTAAAAGCGCCCTGCCCACCCCTACCAACCTGAGCAGTGAGAAGACGTCCCAAGTCAGCTCCCCAAGGGACCGGAGTTGTTTTTAATAAGATAGAGCTGACATACAATATAAAGTTGGTTTCAGATGCCCTACGCTATGACTTGCCACATCCATACACCATGAAGTGATCACCACGTTAAACCTAGGAACCACCTGCCCTCACAGAGTTACTGCAGTGTTATGACCATATTCCTTATGCTGTGTCACACTCTCAAGGACTCTGAATCGTGAGGCAAATGACACAAAGACTCACCTCCCCAGCTACCCCCAAATCAGACGAAGTTATCCCAGAGGCCGTTCCCTACGAAGGTTCCTTCAGGGACCCTCAGGGCAGCCCTCTATCCCTTTTTCTTTCCTTGGCTGGGCTGGATCCCTGTGGCCGCGTGCAGGCCTTCCTCTGGCTGCGGCAAGAGGGGGCTCCTCTTCGCTGTGGCGTGGGTCTCTCGCTGTCCGCTGTGGCGTGGGCCTCTCGCTCTTCGCTGTGGCGTGGGCCTCTCGCTCTTCGCTGTGGCGTGGGTCTCTCGCTGTTCCCTGTGGCGTGCGCCTCTCGCTCTTCGCTGTGGTGTGGGTTTCTTGCTGCAGTGGCTCCTCTTGCTGCAGAACTCGGGCTCCAGGCACATGGGCCTCAGCAGCTGCAGCTGGCAGCTCAGTAATTCTGGCTCACAGGCTCTAGGGCACTGGCTCAGTGCCTGCAGTGCACAGGGCTTACTTGCTCTGCAGCATGTAGGGTCCTTCCTGACCTGGGATTGAACCCATGACCCCTGCACTGGCAGGCCGACTCTCAACCACCAGACCACCAGGGAAGCCCCTTCCTATCACTTTTGAGGTCTCAATGAAAAATGCTTCCATCAAGTCTGTGAGCTTCCTAATGCCCTTCTAATGTTTGTTAGGTTTAAGTTAACTAGTGTCTATTTTTACTGTTCATGTGTAAGTGCGGCAGGAGAAAGAGTCCCAGTTTTCTCCTGGTGAGGCATGTGCTTGTTGACCCACACTCGGCAAATGGTGGGATTTGGCAGGTCACTGTGATGATGGACACCAGTGAACATGTGTCCCTTTGCAATGGGACACTGCTGCCCGTCCCAGCAAGACTCCATCCTTGAAGTCTAGGTCTCCACACCACCTGGATCTGGGCTGGCCTTCTGACTTACTTTGACCATTAGAATACGGCGGGTGTGATTTCTGAGTCTAGGCCTTAAGAGGTCTGGCAGCCTACTGGAACCCTGAGGCTGCTACGCTGTGAGGAAGTCCAGGCTCACTGGAGGAGGTAAGCCGGAGAAACAGGCAGTCTGTTGAAGTGGTCATCCAGGTGGGACCAGTTTGGCAGTGACAGCGGATGAAGGCAGTGAACAGGGCAGAGACAAAGCTACTGGCCAACTGGGCATTTGCCAAAGGTCCCAGGAAGCAGTGAAAGTGAAGTGAAAAGTGAAAGTCGCCCTGTCATGTCCAACTCTTTGCAACCCTATGGACTATACAGTCCATGGAATTCTCCAGGCCAGAATACTGGAGTGGGTAGCTGCTCCCTTCTCCAGGGGATCTTCCCAATCCAGGGATCGAACCCAGGTCTCCTGCAATGCAGGCAGATTCTTTACAAGCTGAGCTACCAGGAAGCAGGGAGCCCACATATGAGAAGAAACAGCCCTGGTGCCAACGGAGAAAAAGTCAAAGTGGTCTGGTCAGAAGATCCAATCAGCTAGAACACTGCCTCAAGGAAAAGCCTCCTCTAGAGCCAGGCCTTGCCTCTCTTCCATTCTGGGAAGACTACGAGAGGTGAGGAAGCTACAGGAGAAATGAAGAAATGTGTGAGGCTAGCAGAGATGGGTTCATGAGATTTAAGGAATGACGCCATCTCCATGAGAGAAGTACAAGGCAGAGCAGCAAGTGCTGAAGAAGCTGCAGCAAGTCACAGAAAAGACTTAGCTGAGAAAATGGCTGAAGGTGGCTACACTAAGCAGTAGGCTGTCAATGAGATGAAACACCCTTGGGTTAGAAGATGCCATCCAGGACTTTAATGTCTAGAGAGGAAAAGTTCATTGAATGTTTTTAGCTCACTATTGAGAGCTACTGCTCAGAAAAAAAAAAAGATTCCTTTCAAAATATTACTGTTCATTCACAATGTACCTGGTCACCAAGAGCTCTGATAGAGATGGACATGATGCATGTTGCAGTCATGCTTGTGAACACCGGCCATATCCATTCTGTAACCCATGGAGCAAGGGGTCATTTCTACTTTCAAGTGTTATTTTGGGGGGGGGTCATGATATTTTTCAGCTCCTTCCATCAAGAAGTGACGTCCATCTCTCCATCCCTTTGGTCTGGGTCTGGCCAAGTGACTTGCTTTAGATAGTGGGATGCAGCAGACTTAAGCAGGAGCTTAAAAAGTGCTTCACCATCAGCCATGCCCTCTGATTATTGGACATATTCCACCACTGTCTGAAGAAGACTGCTGCAGGATGAGAGGCCACATGGACCAAGGCCCCAGAAATAAAAGTGAGATGCCTAGATCACCCAGCCCCAGCCAAGAAGCCCATGTGAGAAGAACCACCTAAACAATCCACAGAACCTTGAGAAATGAAAAATGTGTGTTACCAGTATACAACCAATTAGAACAGCCAAAATCCACAACACTGACAACACCTAATGCTGGAGAGGAAGTGGAGCAACAGGCACTCTCATCCCCTACTGGGGGGATGCAAAATGGTGCAGCCACTTTGGAAGACAGTTTGGCAGTTTCTTACAAAACTAAACACATACTTACCATAGGATCCAGCTATTGTGCTCCTTCATATTTACTCAAATGAACTGAAAACTATATCCACACAAAAACCCACACAAGGATATTGATAGCAGTATTATGCATGATTGCCAAAACTTGTAGCAATCAAGATGGACTTCAGTGGGTTAAAAATGTATGGTACATTCACACAATGGAATACTATTAAGCACTAAAAAGAAATGAACTATCAAGCCACGAAAAGACATGGGGAAACTTCAAAGCATGTTACTAAGAAGCTAATCTGAAAAAGCTACATACTGTGAGTCCAACTATATGACATTCTAGAAGAGGCAAATTATGGACACAGAGAAAAAGATCAGTGCGTGTCGGGGGTTTGGGGTGGGGAGGAATGAACAGGTGGAGCACCGAGGATTTTTAGGGCAGTGTGACTGTTCTGTATGATACTCTCTCAGTGGAGAGTCGTAGTAGTAGCAGTGTTAGTGTTAGTCACTCAGTCACGTTTGACTCTCCGTGATCCCACGGACTGTAGCCCAGCAGGCTCCTCTGTCTACAGAATTCTCTAGGCAAGAATACTGGCATGGGTAGCCATTCCCTTCTCCAGGGGTCTCCTTGAGCCAAGGATTGAACCTGTGTCCCCGTATTGCAGGCAGATTCTCTACCATCTGAGCTACGAAGGAAGCCCCATATCGATGGATGACGATGGTCTAGTTGCTCAGTCGTGTCTGACTCTTGTGACCCCATGGACTGTAGCCCACCAGGCTCCTCTGTCCATGGAATTCTAACAGGTCATCACTTGTCAAAACCAACTGGATGTACAACACCAAGAGTCAGTCCTTATGTAAACCGTAGCTTTTGGGTAATAATGACGTCTCAACATAGGTTCACTGATTTTAACAAATGTCCCACCTTGATGAGATATATTGATGGTATTGGAGGCTATGCATGTGTAAGGCCAGGAGAATATGGGAACTCTCTGCACTTTCTACTCAATTTTGCTATGGACCTAAAACTGCTCAAAAAAAATAAAGTCAATTAAAGATACCATGTGTTATTCTAAGCCACACCGTTTTTAGATGGCCTGTTACACAGCAAAACCTAACTGATATACTGAGTCAACTGTTGAATGGGGAGGAGAATCAAGGGGAATTGAATCTGACACATTACAATCATAGACACAAATGAGAAAACACGACAAAACAGCTGCCAGGGAATCCAGCAGTGAGTCTAGTCATGCCTGTAGTTGGGCAAGTTAGGCAGAACCAAATCAAAGTAAGTTAAACCCAGATGACAGGCTGGGTCTGACATTTTACAAGGACACACTTTTTAGGCCCCATTATGTGCTGTTTTTGTTTTCTCCTTACAATTAGGAGAACGGACTCCCTCCACTGAGGTTTGACAGTAACATTCCTATTTCTGGAAGTTTCAAAAGTGGGGCACAAGGTAATAAATGCGATTCCTATGTCAACAACTAAAGAGGCAGAGCGTGAGCTGCTTGGACCTGAGCAGACCAGCAGGTGCCTGTCTGCTCCGGTCACCGGATCCCAAAGGGTCTGGTCATCAGCACCAAGGAGGGAAGAAAAGGTAACAGGAGACGGTGGACATGATAGACTACCCAGAGGTAATTTAATCGGTTATCTGGAATGAGTGACTCACCACCCGTCTACCTCCTTCACCGCCCACCCTGCCTTCAATCTCCCCTGTCCCCGCCACACACGCACATACAACAGCAAACAATACAACATCGGGCCCGAGTGTCTTCATTAAAAACCCTGACATCAAAAACCAAGGACTCTCTGGTCATTTGGTATCATGTGCTGAGAATGTGGCCTTGGATGGTAAAACAAGAAAAGTCCCTGCGGATGAAAAACTGAAGCCAGTACTGAGGTCAGATTCTAGCTGCAGCAGCTGTGACTCCTCTCTCAGACTCAGGGAGTCAGGGAGAACACTGGAGTGGGGTGGAGGGAACAACACAGCTCCTTGACAGACGGAGCTGGCCAGTTTCAATTTAACACCATTTCCTGAACTGCTCAGAATTCCACCAAGGCTGTTAACTGGCTGCTGACCATATGCCTCCCGTTTCTGAATGTGCTTCCTGATTTAACATGGAAATGACAACTGAATTACACATCGGTCTTGCTTGACTTGCCGTACCTGAGCCCCTCAATTCACAGTCTCCTCCCACATTCATAGGACGATTGGGGACGTGAAAAAAACATCCTGGATGGGCGATGAGATGGCTCTTCCTCTTCAAAAAGAAGACAGGAACAACCAGGGAGCTATGCCCAAATTTGGAGAGGTTTTTCTAGCTCAAATCAAACAGTACCTTGAAGATTTCCCTAAATTCTTAATCTGTGACCAAACAGGTTCAAAGAATGAGGAGCTAGGGAGAGATAAATTGGGAGATTGGGGCTGACACAGGTAAACTACTATATATAAAATAGGTAATTAGTAAGGACCTATCATATAGCACAGGGAACTCTACTCAATACTCTGCAGTGGTCTATATGGGAAAAGACTCTAAAAAAGAGTGGATATGTGTCTAACTGATTCACTGTGCTACACACCTGAAGTTAAATGAGTGAAGTAAAATTTGCTCAGTCGTGTCCAACCAACTCTTTGCGACCCCATGGACTGCAGCCTGCCAGGCTCCTCTGTCCATGGAATTCTCTAAGCAAGAATACTGGAGTGGGTTGCCACGTCTTCCTCCATACCTGAAACTAATACAAAATTGTAAATCAACTATACTCCAATAAAAATTTAAAAAAAATAAGGAGTTGGACTCCAAAGACCTAGGTAACAACTTTTTAAAAACTGCAATGTCAAGGTTTATAAAAATGTGTATGTATGTGTTAATATCCTATTCCCACCCAAAGTCATGTTATGATATTGGATTGTCTGAAAACTATATCCCTTCTTTTACCAACCTCAAAAAAGTGCTGACAAAATCAGTAGGAAGACAAAGCAGTTGGAATTCTCATACACTGCTGGTGGAAGTATGAAATATCAGGTTTTGGTGCTGTTGGGGACAAAGAGTCTGTTGTTCAACATTTACAGTACAGCACTGGGGCTTCCCTCATAGCTCAGTTGGTAAAGAATGCACCTGCAATGCAGCTGACCCTGGTTCGATTCCTGGGTTAGGAAGGTCCGCTGGAGAAGGGATAGGCTACCCACTTCAGTATTCTTGGGCTTCCCTTGTTGTTTAGATGGTGAAGAATCTGCCTGCATTGCAGGAGACCTGGGTTTGATCCCTGGTTGGGAAGATTCCCCTGGAGAAGGGAAAGGCTACCCACTCCAGTATTCTGGCCTGGAGAATTCCATGGACTGTATAGTTCATGGGGTTGCAAAGAGTCAGACACAACTGAGCGACTTTCACAACTACTGGGGGAGCTAGTGAGCATTTATATCATGCAGGGTTCTTACTTGCAGACAAGAGAATCCACTGCAACAAGTTTAAGCAGACAAGGTTTATTCTATTAGTTGTCTCACAAAACACCTAAGGGGGTAGGAAGCTCGGGTGCTTACATGGCCAGGAGTGAGGCAACCGGAGACATGTCCCACCTCCCCACAGTAATGTTCCAGCAGAAACCCTACTGCTGTCACCATACACAGTCTGTGATTTTGGAGGTCTGGATAGTGGAAGATCCCATGCTGCCCCAGAAGCAGCATCCATGTGTCATCTTGTCTCGCGTGGATGGGTCTGCTTGGAGCAATTCAGCCAAGCATGGCTCATCAGCTGCATGGGAGTCTCAGAAGAGGCCCTTTCAGCTTCCCACAATCCACAGCACAGGAAGACATGAGCCAGGGGATTGACAGTGATGGTGTGTATCTGAGGGTGGTACCTGCTACAGGTTTTGGGGGAGGGAGAGCAGATTGAGTCCAGGGGATCTGGGTGGAAAATTCGCAAGGAAGGCTGGAAACAGTGCCCAGTAGAGGAGTCACCTTCAGGACAGGGGCTAAATGTCTCAGAAAGGATGCTGAGAACAAACAGAGCGAGTGAGAGGACCTCTGGGAACACTTTCATTTATGAAGTTAGGTCCAGTGAGACACAGGTTAAACTAAAGTTGCATTTTGCATGAAGAAGAGGCAAAAGGCTTTTTAATGATTGTTTTCACTGTGGGTTGGGGGGAAGCAGAGGCAGTGAGATAAAATAATAAATTGATGATGTTCGGACATAAGTAACTGTCAGGCTCAAAGGGTCCATATATACTCCCTCGGGGGGTGATCAGAAGTCAGTAGGCACCTCCCTGGTGTTCACACAGCACCTCACTTTTCCTCAGGGATACCCCGCCACCCCCACTCCACAAGGTCCCATCAGTAAAAGCGCCCTGCCCACCCCTACCAACCTGAGCAGTGAGAAGACGTCCCAAGTCAGCTCCCCAAGGGACCGGAGTTGTTTTTAATAAGATAGAGCTGACATACAATATAAAGTTGGTTTCAGATGCCCTACGCTATGACTTGCCACATCCATACACCATGAAGTGATCACCACGTTAAACCTAGGAACCACCTGCCCTCACAGAGTTACTGCAGTGTTATGACCATATTCCTTATGCTGTGTCACACTCTCAAGGACTCTGAATCGTGAGGCAAATGACACAAAGACTCACCTCCCCAGCTACCCCCAAATCAGACGAAGTTATCCCAGAGGCCGTTCCCTACGAAGGTTCCTTCAGGGACCCTCAGGGCAGCCCTCTATCCCTTTTTCTTTCCTTGGCTGGGCTGGATCCCTGTGGCCGCGTGCAGGCCTTCCTCTGGCTGCGGCAAGAGGGGGCTCCTCTTCGCTGTGGCGTGGGTCTCTCGCTGTCCGCTGTGGCGTGGGCCTCTCGCTCTTCGCTGTGGCGTGGGCCTCTCGCTCTTCGCTGTGGCGTGGGTCTCTCGCTGTTCCCTGTGGCGTGCGCCTCTCGCTCTTCGCTGTGGTGTGGGTTTCTTGCTGCAGTGGCTCCTCTTGCTGCAGAACTCGGGCTCCAGGCACATGGGCCTCAGCAGCTGCAGCTGGCAGCTCAGTAATTCTGGCTCACAGGCTCTAGGGCACTGGCTCAGTGCCTGCAGTGCACAGGGCTTACTTGCTCTGCGGCATGTAGGGTCCTTCCTGACCTGGGATTGAACCCATGACCCCTGCACTGGCAGGCCGACTCTCAACCACCAGACCACCAGGGAAGCCCCTTCCTATCACTTTTGAGGTCTCAATGAAAAATGCTTCCATCAAGTCTGTGAGCTTCCTAATGCCCTTCTAATGTTTGTTAGGTTTAAGTTAACTAGTGTCTATTTTTACTATTCATGTGTAAGTGCGGCAGGAGAAAGAGTCCCAGTTTTCTCCTGGTGAGGCATGTGCTTGTTGACCCACACTCGGCAAATGGTGGGATTTGGCAGGTCACTGTGATGATGGCCACCAGTGAACATGTGTCCCTTTGCAATGGGACACTGCTGCCCGTCCCAGCAAGACTCCATCCTTGAAGTCTAGGTCTCCACACCACCTGGATCTGGGCTGGCCTTCTGACTTACTTTGACCATTAGAATATGGCAGGTGTGATGATGTGTGATTTCTGAGTCTAGGCCTTAAGAGGTCTGGCAGCCTACTGGAACCCTGAGGCTGCTACGCTGTGAGGAAGTCCAGGCTCACTGGAGGAGGTAAGCCGGAGAAACAGGCAGTCTGTTGAAGTGGTCATCCAGGTGGGACCAGTTTGGCAGTGACAGCGGATGGAGGCAGTGAACAGGGCAGAGACAAAGCTACTGGCCAACTGGGCATTTGCCAAAGGTCCCAGGAAGCAGTGAAAGTGAAGTGAAAAGTGAAAGTCGCCCTGTCATGTCCAACTCTTTGCAACCCTATGGACTATACAGTCCATGGAATTCTCCAGGCCAGAATACTGGAGTGGGTAGCTGCTCCCTTCTCCAGGGGATCTTCCCAATCCAGGGATCGAACCCAGGTCTCCTGCAATGCAGGCAGATTCTTTACAAGCTGAGCTACCAGGAAGCAGGGAGCCCACATATGAGAAGAAACAGCCCTGGTGCCAACGGAGAAAAAGTCAAAGTGGTCTGGTCAGAAGATCCAATCAGCTAGAACACTGCCTCAAGGAAAAGCCTCCTCTAGAGCCAGGCCTTGCCTCTCTTCCATTCTGGGAAGACTACGAGAGGTGAGGAAGCTACAGGAGAAATGAAGAAATGTGTGAGGCTAGCAGAGATGGGTTCATGAGATTTAAGGAATGACGCCATCTCCATGAGAGAAGTACAAGGCAGAGCAGCAAGTGCTGAAGAAGCTGCAGCAAGTCACAGAAAAGACTTAGCTGAGAAAATGGCTGAAGGTGGCTACACTAAGCAGTAGGCTGTCAATGAGATGAAACACCCTTGGGTTAGAAGATGCCATCCAGGACTTTAATGTCTAGAGAGGAAAAGTTCATTGAATGTTTTTAGCTCACTATTGAGAGCTACTGCTCAGAAAAAAAAAAGATTCCTTTCAAAATATTACTGTTCATTCACAATGTACCTGGTCACCAAGAGCTCTGATAGAGATGGACATGATGCATGTTGCAGTCATGCTTGTGAACACCGGCCATATCCATTCTGTAACCCATGGAGCAAGGGGTCATTTCTACTTTCAAGTGTTATTTCTTTTTAACAAATACATTCCATAGGCCATAGCTGCCACATAGAGTGAATTTCTCATAGATCTGGACAAAGTCAATTGAAAACCTTCTAGAAAGGATTCACCACTCAAGATCCATTGAGGAATTCATGACTCAGGGGAAGAGGTCAAAATACCAACATTAACAGGAGTTTGGAAGAAGTTAATTCCAACACTTATGGGTGACTTTGAAGGTTTCAAGACTTCAGAGGAAAAACACCTCAGTAGATGATGTGATCTTATATACAGAAAATCCTAAATACTATACAAAAAAAAAAAAAACCAAAACCTGTTAGAACTAATAAACAAATCCAGTTAAGTTTTAGAACAAAAAGTCTATATTCAAAAATCAGTTGCCTTTCTATACACTTAAACTATCAGAAAGAAAAATTAAGAAGACAACCCTATATACAATGACATCAAAACAATAAATACCTAGGAATAAATTTAACAAAAGTAGGTAAAAGACCTATACATTGAAAACTATAAGACACAATGGAAGAAATTAAGGAAGACACAAATAACTGGATGAAAAGCCCATGTTCATGGACTGAAAGAATTAATATTCTTAAAATGTCCATACTACCCAAAACCATCCATATATTAAATGCAAAATTCCATTGGCATTTTTCACAGAAATAGGAAAAACAAACCTAAAATTGATATGGAACCACAAAAGACCCCAAACAGTCAAAGCAATCTTCAGAAAGAGCAAAGCTGGAAGCTTCATCCTCCTGATTTCAAACTATATTATAAAGTAATCAGACTGGTATGATACTGGCATACAAACAGACACAGAGACCAATGGAAGAGAACTGAGAGCCCAGAAATAAACCTAATTTATGTCTGTGCTTATAAAATATGTTCCACTAATATCTGACATGGGAGCCAAGAATATGCAATGGGGGAAGGACAGCCTCTTCAACAAACAGTGTGGGGAAAACTGGATAAACACATGCAGAAAAAAGACATCAGACCCCTCTTCTANAAGGAAATGGCAACCCACTCCAGTATTCTTGCCTGGAGAATCCCAGGGATGGGGGAGCCTGGTGGGCTGCCGTCTATGGGGTCACACAGAGTCGGACACGACTGAAGTGACTTAGCAGCAGCAGCAGCAGGGAGGCCTGGAGTGCTGCTGTCCATGGGGTCGCAAAGAGTCAGACACAATTGTGCGACTGAACTGAATTGAAACTCCCACGCCCTTAACAACATACAAGCAAAGGTAAGTCTTCTTTTGGAGAAGAAAATACATACAAATGTCAACTATATAGAGATGCCAATTACACTTCAATTTAAAAAATGAGAACAAAAAAATGAATGATTAAAGAGCAAAAAAGTTAAAATGTACACAGAAGTCCCCTGTTAGAGGATGTAATAAGTGAAGGGCAAAAATATCCAACAATACAAAGGTCTGTCTAGCTTCCCGGGTGGCACAGTGGTAAAGAATCTGGCTGCCCGTGCTGGAGACACAAGAGACGTGGGTGGATTCAGTCCCTGGGTCCAGAAGAGCCCCTGGAGGAGGAAATGGCGATGGAAACCCATGCCAGTCTTCCTGCCTGGGAAATCCCATGGACAGAGGAGCCTGGAGGGCTACAGTCCATGGGGTTACAAAGAGTTGGACACAAGTGAGCACTCAGAAACATAATATAAGTAGGGGTCCCACAGAGGCCACCTTGGTTTTCCTTCCTGGTTCTCCCACTTACTAACAGCAAGTCACTTACTCTCTCTCTTTAATATCAGCCTCACACAGCTCTGGGCAGGAAGGGATGTAAAGTCTTTAGAACACTGCCTGCACATAGTAAATGTTCACTAAAAGCTATCTGGCTTTACCGTTCTTTAAACTGGTAATACCCAGACTTGGGGATGCTGGCAGTAACCATTGTGGGAGCAAGAACAGGCAAGTGCACTGATGCAGGAGGGGATACATCACTTGCCTCCAAGAGGTGTCCCAAAACAGCAGCCGACTCCCACGGCACAGCCCACAGTCAGCATGTCAGTGTAATAGTATGGCTGCTACTAGGGGACAGACAGAGGAGGAGAGACAGACAGAGGGGGAGAGGCAGACAGAGGGAGAGAGGCAGACAGAGGGGGAGAGGCAGACAGAGGAAGAGAGGCACACAGAGGAAGAGAGGCAAACAGAGGGGGAGAGGCAGACAGAGGGGGAGAGGCAGACAGAGGGGGAGAGACAGACAGAGGAAGAGAGGCAGACAGAGGGGGAGAGGCAAACAGAGGGGGAGAGGCAGAGGGGGAGAGGCAGGAAGGGGAAGGCGGGCAGGAGAGGAAGGAGAACAGGCAAGGAGAGGGGACAGAGAAGAAGAGACTTGAGTCACACAGAATCCATCACAGGGGCCCCATCTCNCAGACAGAGGGGGAGAGACAGACAGAGGGGGAGAGGCAGAGGGGGAGAGGCAGGAAGGGGAAGGCGGGCAGGAGAGGAAGGAGAACAGGCAAGGAGAGGGGACAGAGAAGAAGAGACTTGAGTCACACAGAATCCATCACAGGGGCCCCATCTCCCCAGTGCCATCCCAGGCCAAGAGAAACTGTTAGTTTGGCAAACAGGAATTGATCTCATAGCGCAAAGCCAGACATAGAAAATGAACCCATTAGGTAAATTTACAGAAGGCAGGTAAGCCTAAATGGTCACCAGAGAAGGGGGCTGGGGACAATCGGGGCCAGAAGTATTAACAGGAAAGGGCTTTGGCAAATGGCAAGAAAGAGCCAGCAGCTTCTAAAAGAACACACAGCTCTCTGGTTTAAGAAAGTGAGTAATTCGGGATGTGATTCGGGGTCACTCCCTGAAAGGCCCACCCCCACCCTACTGTTTGACAGAATCAAGGGATTAATCACCAAATTACTCTGAAAACAGGGTTGCTTGACTTTGGCAAGAGTGGTGACACAGGGAGAAAGAAAGTGGGGTGAGTGAGAACATGACGGATGCATCTATTGACCTGTTAAGATCCCTAACTGGGTGCTGACTCTGCGCTGTGCAGCATGTTTACCCAGGACCTGGATAAAGACAAAAAAACTCATCTGAGGATAACACGGAGCTAGAGGAAGAACCAGGATGACACGGAGCCCAAGAGGCCTGAGCCCAACAGGAACACGATTAAGTTCTTCACTGGGTACCTTCCACTGGCCAGATTCTGGTCACACGGGACACATGTGGGGCTTTACCTGCCTGCAGGCTGGTGCGAGCCACAGCAGAGATGCGGCCACTGCAGGAAAGTAGTTTCCGACGCATGGGGTGCCTGATGTGCCCTTGACAACGAGTGCAGCTCTGCCCACGAGAGAGACCAAGGCCTCTGGGCAGGGATGGCATGATCTCAACAGGCTTGAAGTGATCTGCTGCGTGACCTTGGCGTGGCTTCTCTGCTCTCTCTGGTGCTCGGCGCCCACCTCCACTCAGGAAGTGCCTGTATTTGGTCTGTGTTTGTGTCACCAGAAGAGGTCTGTCTCCTATAAAGTAAACCATGGAAGGCAAGATTAAACGGCCCCTGCTATCCGGTGGCACCAGGCAGCGCTCTGTTTAAAGTCCCAGGCCCACAGTCTGCCAAGACCTCTCGGGAAAGCCGTACATGGTATGATTCTCTCCCATCCTCAGTCAAACCATGCTTTAGTGGACAATAAACAGCGAGTTTGATAAATAAGCAGCGAGGAGGAGTCGGACAGGTTGGGAGGGACGTGAAGACTGGGTTTTACAGTCTGTAAGCAGAGCTGCCCCAGAATCTAATTTTAGCCACTTGTCTCACAGTAAGAGTTGGAAATGACCTTCAGGAGAGTAGGCGCCTGGGGAAGGCAGGGATGAACAGCCTCTCTAAGGCAGTTGAGGATGTCGTGGGGTTTCTTCCTCAGCTTTCATGTTTCCATCCTAACCTCGCCTTGCGGTCAGACCTGACCCTTCAGCTGGCCATTAAGTGTGTACACGCACCTCTGCTGCTGCCTGGAGTTGAAAGCGACCTTCCAAGATGATGGAAAAGCACTGTTCCACCCGATGCTACAAAAGCAGCAAACATTTTCTGACATCTACCATCTTCCCTGCACACTGAGGGAGAGGAGATGTTTAAAAACATGGTTGGCTCTCCGTATCTGAGGATGACCACTGCGCAGAGGACTGATTGTCCCACATCATCTTACATAAGGGACAGGAGCACGTACTCTGGTCCTGGACTGTGATGAAAACAAACAGAGCTCTTCCTCCACACAAGCAGGCTCAAGACTTCTGCTCTAGGCTCCCAGCATCACCACCCCCCATCGCATGGTGTGGCTGCATCCATCAAGGCAGCATCTGTGTTAATGACACTTAAACTCTTTGCTCCACTTTTGTTTCTGACTCAGCATCTCTTTCACATCCTTCAGATATTCAGAGTCTTGGTTTTTGCCCCTTCAGCTCATCTCCCTTTATGGTTTTCAGATCCTTCATCGACTTGACCACATGCTACTGCTCACACTCAGGTCTGTCTGAGCTCCTCTGAGGTGGGATCCGGGAACTGGGTTGAGTGATGAGCCTTGTGTTTCATCACTGTCCATATGTCAGGCACACAGGCTCTTCTGTTTGTACAGACAGGCTGCAGCTCTTCACTCAGCATGGGCTGCTGGTGATCAAATGCTATGGCAGGAAACCCCTGACAGATCTGTTCAGCAAGTCCACTGCCCTATAACCGAGTCTACAAAACTGGAGATTCACTCTGTAAAAGCTGACTTAGACAAGGGAAACAGGACAGTTTCCTGAACCTCAATGCCTGTGGGCTGGAGGAATGACCACAAACTGCATCTGGGTCACCAGCATTTCAAACCAAGAGGTTTACACCACTGCAGATTCAAATGGACCATCTGGATACTGAACAATCTGCACTGGGTCAGAATAAAGCAATTCAGCAAGCCCCTTTCCAACTCTGTGTTCCAAGTACTTGAATGTACAGAGGAAATGTGATCTGAGCTTTTTTCCCCCTCATATTTTCCAGCTATGTTATTATTTGAAGCAGACAACTGGATCAGAGTACAGGAGCTGAGAAATTATTATAAAGTCACAGAGTGTCAGCATTACCCATCTATGGCCTTATCATCCTAAATGCAACTCATCTCATCTAATCTCAGAAGCTAAGCAGAGTCAGGCTTGGTTAGGACTTGGATGGCAGATTGCCTTGGAATACCAGGTGCCATGAGATTTTAGAAAAGTTTCAGCATCACCAAAATGCCAAATAAGGATGCCTCTTCTTTACTTAAGCAAGAAGTATTTCAAGAGAGGATAACTATATAAGCATTAGTATATTACAGATATGCTATATAAATGTATATTATGTATGGTAATATATTATTATTATTGACATCATATAACGTCTAAAAATGATCACTATTGTTGTACCACTAGATCAAACTTAACTGAAAAACACTTTACCAGACACGGTTCTTCCTTCACGTCGCTATGGGGACTTGGGACACCTAGACAGCCATGCGGCTCCTGGGAAAAGGTCATCTGTGTGGTCTGGCGTGGTGGGGCTTCCCCCTGCTACATCCCAGAGGTGGATAAACCAGATACAGAGCGGCATGCACGTGGTGTCAGTCACCTGGCCTTTCTGAAGAGGATTTCCTTCACAGGCACATTACCCTTTCCTGCTACTTCGTGTGCAAGGAAAATGGCACCAACTATAAATCACTACAGACAGGCTCTCACCATAGAAGCAGGAGCCTGTGTGGACCCTGAGGGAAGGCCCCCTGCAAAAGGGTTATCTGAAAAGACGTGTACGTATATGCAGAAGAGTCAGACACGTCATATTTCTGTAAACACCATCCTTAAGAAGAAACATAGCAGAATTTGGCTAAGAATAAAGTGGTTTGTTGAGCTTTGCAGTTTATTTCTTTTTAGAAAAAAAGAGAAAATTTATAAGATGCAAAGGTCTCACATAACGTATTATCATGGACAACTGTTCTCTTTACACCCTAACATGAGCCCTGGCCTAGCCAGTGTTGGGGAAAACATGGACAGTGTGACCGCATTTGGGACCCATCATGGACACTCAGAAATACACCACAGAGTGAGAGGAGGACTCGATGACAAGAGATGTTGGGCCAGCCTGTTCCAAAAGCAAGCCGAGAATCAGAGGAACCAACGTGGCCTTCCTGAGGGGACCCCTGGGTGTGTTCCTTGCTGCCCTGTGCATGGGGCACCTTCCCCACCCTGGCAGCACCCATTTCCTCTATTAAGCCACAGCAGCCACAAAAAACGGTCACGATCCTTTGGTGGCTTTTGTGTGTGTTTGTAGGTTCCCAGTTTCTGATTTCCATCTTCCTTTTCAGGATTCAGGTCCAAGTCTTTAAAGCAGTATAGGTGCCTAGCATCTGTCATGAATTTTTCAGGATCCAGTTCTGCCCAATGATAACGCACTAAAAAGAACAAAGATAAGACATATTACTCAGAAAGGTCCCAAAATTTGCTTTCAAATCATATTAAAATACATAACCAAGCATAACAAAAACAGCTGGAGATATCCTTTCAAGTTTATACAACAACAAGAGAATGATAGTGTTCTTTTTCACCTGTGAGAAATGGGCCATGTTGTCACATATCAATCCTAATACCTCTCACCAAAGAGATGCAAATTTATCAGAACTTCATCCTTAGAGCTCAAAAAGACACCAACCAAGTATCTGGGAATTAAACAACATACTTCTGAATGGTCTTTGTATCCAAGAGAAGTCACATGGCAAATCAGAAAACATGAGTGAAAATACAAGAATCAAAATTTGTGATATTCATCTATAGCAGTGATTAGAGGAAAATTCATAGTATCAAATGCTTATTACATTAGAAAATAAGAAAGCTTTCAATTCAATAATTGGAGTTTCCATCTTAAGGAATTAAAAGAATAAAAGCAAAGTAAAACCAAAACAAGCAGGAGAAGGGGAATGACAAGAGCAGGAAGTAATGAAATTTCAAACAGAAAAACAAAAAAAAAATGTGTTTAAGATGAATAAAACTAATATACTTCTTGCTATACTTATCAAAAAAAAAAANAAGCCAAGCAGAAGAAAAAATAAAACTGATGTCATTTGATTATGGAAGGAACAAACTCTGACAGCAATTAGTTTTTATTTTTTGCCTTAAATTCTACCCCACGTATTTGTAATGCATACTTGTTCATATTTAACCACACCCACAGTGGCTCAGATGATGGTCTCAAAAACCTTAGTTTGATCCCTCTAAGCTAGTGCCACCCAAAAGAACTTTGTGCAGTGACAGATTGTTGTCTATCAACTCCGTGCAGTGTGGCAGCCACCAGCTGCACGCAGCCACTAAGCACTTTAAATGTGGCTACTGTAACTAAGGAAATGAAGCTATATTTAATTTTAATTAATTTGCATTTACATATCCACAGGCAAGTAGTGTCGACTATATTAGCACACTCCAGGTTATCAGCAAGCTTAGCTCTGCACTTGAGCAATAAGCAGAATCATTATTATGGTCAGAGTCTTGCCGATTTGTTTCTAATAAATAAGTCAACTAAGGTGCAAGCCTGGGAAGGAAGTAAATCCAACCCCCTTGCCAGTAAAGTGACATAATATGCCTGCTCCTGTATAATATCTGCATCCTGTATAACAAAGGCCAGAACAACACTTGTGGTTTGGGACCAATAACCTCCTCCCAGCAAGAGGAGAGAAAACAGGGCAGAAAATAACGCTGGAAGAAACACTCCTTAAAATTTCCCAGATGTATTGAAAGACATGCATTTATAGATTCCAGAAGTTCAGGAAACCCAAAGCAATCATCAGAATGAGGCTTATATATTTAAAACGAGATGCTGGAATTGTCAGATAAGGAAAAGTAACTCCGATTAATATGTTAAGGGCTCTACTGGGAAGAGTAGACAACACTCAAGAAAAGACAGGTAATGTATGCAGAGAGACAGAAAAGCTCCAGAAAGGATCAAAAGGAAAGGAAGAGAGCTTCCTCTGGGCTCATCAGCCCCAGGAGAAGTCAGTGGGCTTGAAGAAGGTCAACACAGACTTCCAAACTGAACTGCCAAGAGAGAGAGAAAGGAGTTGGGGGGAAAGACACTAACTGTCCAAGAATCTTGGGGTAACTGCACAAGAGGTAACATACACAAAACCAAATTCCAGGAGGAGAAGGCAGAAAGAGCAGAGAAGTAATGATGGCCAAGAACAGCCCAGACACCAAATCACAGACCCAGGAAGCTCAGCATACCCATCAAGAACCACACTGGGGCAGATCATAAGTAAACTGCAAAAAACGAAGAGAAAATCTTGAAAGAAGCTGTGGGCAGAGTGGGAGGAGAGGCAAATGTTACTTGCCGCAGAACAAGGCTGTGAGTTACACAGGACTTCTCAGGAGAGACTATGCTAGCAAGGAGACAGTGGAGTGAGATATCTAAAATGTTCAAGCAAGAAAACCACCACCAATCTAGAATTTTATACCAACAAAACTATCCTTCAAAAGTGAAAGGGAAACGAAGGGCTGGTTTGATCCACAAGAAATGCTCAAGGAAGTTCTCAGGCAGAAGGAACACGACACAGGTCAGAAACTTGGATTCACATAATGAAAGGAAGTGTATCCCCTGACCAGGGGTGGAGCCCATGCCCCCTGCAGTGGGAGCAAAGAGCCCTACCCGGTGGGCTACCAGAGAAGTCCCCAGATCTGTTCTTTTTCTTATTCTTGGTTCATCTAAAAAAAAAAGTATTTAAAAGATGGACATGAGTCTGAGCAAACTCCGGGAGTTGGTGATGGACAGGGAGGCCTGGCGTGCTACAATTCATGGAGTCGCAGAGTCAGACACGACTGAGCGACTGAACTGAACTGAACAGGTAACAAGGCACTAGGCTGTGGAACACATGAAAGGTGACACGAGTGACACAGAATCGCCAGGGTTTGGGAGCCGCCTCCATGAGGCACCCGCGCAAATAAGGTGGCCAGGCTGTTTGAGGATGGGCTCAGATTAGTGAACAACGTAGACTGCAAACTCTAGGGAAACCACTGGAAAAAGGTCGTTTAAAGTTTAAAAAAAATAAAATAAAAACACTATCGCAGGCACAGAGTGTCTTATACCGTGAAACACCAGCGCAGGGATGGGAAAAGTGACAAAAATACTGACACGGGGAAGCAGAGTAAAGTTCAGGAATGAGAGATCCCACCTTCACCAGGGAAGCAGCAGCAAAAAGTGACGCGATAGCCTTCTACAGAGCGTACACACACACACACACACACACACACACAGCCGCTCTAGCGCCTTAGAAAGAAATGTGCTCTGCCAGGACTCGTCTCCCTATGAGACAAAGGTTAAGTTGGAAAAGCACATGGATGGCAGCATCCAAAACACTTTCCTTGTTTGGTTTCAAGGGCTGAAACCTCAGGACAGAGATGCGGGTGTTGGTCGGGAGTGCCTCTCTCACACCCTCCCAGTGGCAGCTGGGTTGATGCTCAAACGAGGCAACACTGCAGCCTGTGGTCCCAAGTGGAAACCACACTCTTTTTCATGGGCAGCAGCCCTGATGCCTTTAGCCATGGGCCAGAAAGAGGGTAACTGAGCTGAGGCCTCACAGGAAACCTTGGATCCTCCCAGCACAGTGAGGAGCCTGCGGAACAGGATGGAGGACAAAAGAGGAGCTGATTTTATTAGTTTCATGTCCAATGGTAAGATAAGGAATGTCTGCTGTATAACAGAGAGATGGTGACACCCTGGGAATGTCCTCTGAACCAAGGGGGTTGGGGCTTATTTTCAAAGAAACACTTGCCCAAGATTCTGTGGCCTCTCACTCCATCTTCTTTTGCCTTTTCTTTCTCTCTCAAGCCTTAGAAATTCAGAGCTGCTCTCCTTCAGGCCTGTGATGCTCCTGAGGGCCCTTGTTTTTAAAGAAAAGTAAATGAAACCCACATCAAATGAAAACCACAGCTCCTCTCATTGTGGGGAGGTTGGGGGATTGTTTTCCTGTAGAGCAAGGTAGATGGCAAGGTCACCTTCCATCTGTCACCACCTGTCAGCTATAGCTCTTACAGATTTCTGGATACTGGGTGGTAGCTCTGAGAGGAGCGGCTGGGATGACACATTTCAGCAGAAGGGCAGCACAGGTCCACAGGCAGCAAACCCCCAGTAGATCTGTGGAGACCCCTGTAGTATCTACAAATCTGGAAGTGCCCCCTGGTCTTCGCCTGGTGTGGGTGTCTCAGAGGACTCCCCCTCAATTCACACCTGCACCAGCCACAGGGTCTCTGCCGCCATCTCCAGTGTGAGTAACTGCAGCTGGACACCCATCTTAAATGGTCAGGAAAGGAGGTTTCACTTCAGGCTCCTGGTCCAAAACCCAGCGGCTGCAGTTATATTCATATAAATGTGGCTTCAACATCTTCATGGACCTGTCTACACTGCCTCAAGAGCCTCCATCCCATGAGCAGCAGCAGCTGGATCCTCAAGGCTCAGAGAGTCTGTTTTCTATGGTGCCAGCACTTGGGCCCCACACGCGGTCCTGAAGGACCCTGGCCAACCTGGCTACACCTTGGTCTCTAGCACCACAGATCCCTCAAGGCTCACCCAGACACATGATCGAAGTCAGCCAAGACCGTCTGCGAGGCCTGTCAGTGCTCATCAAGGGCTGAGGCCGTGAGACACCTCGCTGCCTGGACACAGCTGACCACTCAGCCTCTGGGGATCACCTCCCCTCCACTGAGACCCACGGTCAGCCCAGGGGACCCAATGCAGCTCCTTTTCACCTTCCCAGGGCAGGTGAGACAGCCCCTCAGCGGCTCTGCCACGTCTTGGTGGCCACGTCTTGCCGAGGGGACCTGGAGGCACCCTGCACAGCAGTCTCATCCACACGGGGTCCCCATCCACCCCGTCCGCTGAGTTTGGTGGCTCGTGCCTGCCTGCCTTTTCCACCATTGCTGAACTCCACTCACTTAGTTCACAGAAGAAAAACCAAGGAAGCAGAAATGATATAACTTACTCACTGTCACACGGAAACTGGTAGGATGCAGGTAAGAACCTGATGGAAGTTCTGAGTCACGCTGGACTCACTTAATTAGCATAATCAGAAAACTAACTTCAAGAGCCGCCCTGCACACTGCCTTTATGTGGCCATCACCCCCGGATTTAGGATTTCTGGATGAACTGTAAGTCAGAGGTGGTAGCAGTATTTCTGACAACAAAACTGACCATATCCATGATGACCAAGTCCTCATCAGGTCCTGGAAGAGGTGGGAATGGAAGTTTTACACATATACGCCACGTAAAAGGTTACTGTGTGTTCATGAATACCGACCATTACTTATACACCAAATTTCAGGTTCAGAAGACTCCCTTCTGAGGACAGTGAAAAAGGTGGCTTAAAATGCAGCATTCAAAAAACAAAGATCATAGCATCCAGTCCCATCACTTCATGGCAAATAGAAGGGGAAAAAGTGGAAGCAGTNTGGGAATGGAAGTTTTACACATATACGCCACGTAAAAGGTTACTGTGTGTTCATGAATACCGACCATTACTTATACACCAAATTTCAGGTTCAGAAGACTCCCTTCTGAGGACAGTGAAAAAGGTGGCTTAAAATGCAGCATTCAAAAAACAAAGATCATAGCATCCAGTCCCATCACTTCATGGCAAATAGAAGGGGAAAAAGTGGAAGCAGTGTCTAGATTTTATTTTCTTGGCTTCAAACTCACTGCAGATGGTGACTGCAGCCATGAAATTAAAAAACACTTGCTCCTTACTATGTGTCTTCTAAAGAAGAAAAGCTATGACAAACCTAGACAGCATATTAAAAAGCAGAGACATTACTTTGCCAACAAAGGTCTGTACAGTCAAAGCTATGGCTTTTCCAGTGGTCACGTACGGATACTGTCTCTTATACACATCTAGATGTGTATAAGAGACAGGCGTACACACACACACACACACACACACACACAGCCGCTCTAGCGCCTTAGAAAGAAATGTGCTCTGCCAGGACTCGTCTCCCTATGAGACAAAGGTTAAGTTGGAAAAGCACATGGATGGCAGCATCCAAAACACTTTCCTTGTTTGGTTTCAAGGGCTGAAACCTCAGGACAGAGATGCGGGTGTTGGTCGGGAGTGCCTCTCTCACACCCTCCCAGTGGCAGCTGGGTTGATGCTCAAACGAGGCAACACTGCAGCCTGTGGTCCCAAGTGGAAACCACACTCTTTTTCATGGGCAGCAGCCCTGATGCCTTTAGCCATGGGCCAGAAAGAGGGTAACTGAGCTGAGGCCTCACAGGAAACCTTGGATCCTCCCAGCACAGTGAGGAGCCTGCGGAACAGGATGGAGGACAAAAGAGGAGCTGATTTTATTAGTTTCATGTCCAATGGTAAGATAAGGAATGTCTGCTGTATAACAGAGAGATGGTGACACCCTGGGAATGTCCTCTGAACCAAGGGGGTTGGGGCTTATTTTCAAAGAAACACTTGCCCAAGATTCTGTGGCCTCTCACTCCATCTTCTTTTGCCTTTTCTTTCTCTCTCAAGCCTTAGAAATTCAGAGCTGCTCTCCTTCAGGCCTGTGATGCTCCTGAGGGCCCTTGTTTTTAAAGAAAAGTAAATGAAACCCACATCAAATGAAAACCACAGCTCCTCTCATTGTGGGGAGGTTGGGGGATTGTTTTCCTGTAGAGCAAGGTAGATGGCAAGGTCACCTTCCATCTGTCACCACCTGTCAGCTATAGCTCTTACAGATTTCTGGATACTGGGTGGTAGCTCTGAGAGGAGCGGCTGGGATGACACATTTCAGCAGAAGGGCAGCACAGGTCCACAGGCAGCAAACCCCCAGTAGATCTGTGGAGACCCCTGTAGTATCTACAAATCTGGAAGTGCCCCCTGGTCTTCGCCTGGTGTGGGTGTCTCAGAGGACTCCCCCTCAATTCACACCTGCACCAGCCACAGGGTCTCTGCCGCCATCTCCAGTGTGAGTAACTGCAGCTGGACACCCATCTTAAATGGTCAGGAAAGGAGGTTTCACTTCAGGCTCCTGGTCCAAAACCCAGCGGCTGCAGTTATATTCATATAAATGTGGCTTCAACATCTTCATGGACCTGTCTACACTGCCTCAAGAGCCTCCATCCCATGAGCAGCAGCAGCTGGATCCTCAAGGCTCAGAGAGTCTGTTTTCTATGGTGCCAGCACTTGGGCCCCACACGCGGTCCTGAAGGACCCTGGCCAACCTGGCTACACCTTGGTCTCTAGCACCACATATCCCTCAAGGCTCACCCAGACACATGATCGAAGTCAGCCAAGACCGTCTGCGAGGCCTGTCAGTGCTCATCAAGGGCTGAGGCCGTGAGACACCTCGCTGCCTGGACACAGCAGACCACTCAGCCTCTGGGGATCACCTCCCCTCCACTGAGACCCACGGTCAGCCCAGGGGACCCAATGCAGCTCCTTTTCACCTTCCCAGGGCAGGTGAGACAGCCCCTCAGCGGCTCTGCCACGTCTTGGTGGCCACGTCTTGCCGAGGGGACCTGGAGGCACCCTGCACAGCAGTCTCATCCACACGGGGTCCCCATCCACCCCGTCCGCTGAGTTTGGTGGCTCGTGCCTGCCTGCCTTTTCCACCATTGCTGAACTCCACTCACTTAGTTCACAGAAGAAAAACCAAGGAAGCAGAAATGATATAACTTACTCACTGTCACACGGAAACTGGTAGGATGCAGGTAAGAACCTGATGGAAGTTCTGAGTCACGCTGGACTCACTTAATTAGCATAATCAGAAAACTAACTTCAAGAGCCGCCCTGCACACTGCCTTTATGTGGCCATCACCCCCGGATTTAGGATTTCTGGATGAACTGTAAGTCAGAGGTGGTAGCAGTATTTCTGACAACAAAACTGACCATATCCATGATGACCAAGTCCTCATCAGGTCCTGGAAGAGGTGGGAATGGAAGTTTTACACATATACGCCACGTAAAAGGTTACTGTGTGTTCATGAATACCGACCATTACTTATACACCAAATTTCAGGTTCAGAA
Organism: Oreotragus oreotragus; assembly: GCA_006410675.1. NCBI lineage: Eukaryota > Metazoa > Chordata > Mammalia > Artiodactyla > Bovidae > Oreotragus > Oreotragus oreotragus. The sequence continues at coordinate 14,383 of SJYX01021297.1, read as the reverse complement.
GACTCCCTTCTGAGGACAGTGAAAAAGGTGGCTTAAAATGCAGCATTCAAAAAACAAAGATCATAGCATCCAGTCCCATCACTTCATGGCAAATAGAAGGGGAAAAAGTGGAAGCAGTGTCTAGATTTTATTTTCTTGGCTTCAAACTCACTGCAGATGGTGACTGCAGCCATGAAATTAAAAAACACTTGCTCCTTACTATGTGTCTTCTAAAGAAGAAAAGCTATGACAAACCTAGACAGCATATTAAAAAGCAGAGACATTACTTTGCCAACAAAGGTCTGTACAGTCAAAGCTATGGCTTTTCCAGTGGTCACGTACGGATATGAGAGCACCATAAAGAAGACAGAGCACTGAAGAACCGGTGCTTTTGAACTGTGGTGCTGGAGAAAACTCGAGAGTCCCTTGGACTGCAAGAGATCAATCAATCCTAAAGGAAATCAGCTCTGAATATTCACTGAAGGACTGAGGCCGAAGCTGAAGCTCCAATACTTTGGCCACCTGATGTGAAGAACTGATTCACTGGAGAAGACCCTGATGCTGGGAAACAGTGAAGGCAGGAGGAGAAGGGGATGACCCAGGATGAGATGGTTGAATGTCATCACCAACTCAATGGACATGAGTTTGAGCAAGCTCCAGGAGATAGTGAAGGACAGGGAAGCCTGGCGTGCTGCAGTCCATAGGGGTCACAAAGAGCTGGACATGACTGAGTGACTGAACAATAACGAAACTCATACCAACTGTTTCAGTTCATGAATAAAAACCAGTGGCTTTAGGTCAGAGCATCAAGATCCAGAAGAAGGTGGGGTTTGTGATGATGAAAAATGAGGTCGAGCATGAAGGGACTTCCAACTTTGGCTTCATGTTCACGCGAGTGTGTGACACACGTGAGCCCAGATCAGTGGACATGGCTGGGCTCCCCCCATAGTGACACTCTGACAAAACACGGAGCCTCGGCCAAGTCAGCAGGACCTACAGGACTGACCATCCCTTATGGCCCCCTCACAACATGGCTTAGCAACCCCACCTCTTCTGAGATCCCCGTCCTGCCTGTCTGCGAGCCAGCTCCACCGTGCCTGGCCACACCTGTGGGCTCAGCTCACTGTCTCCGTGCTGGCAGCAGGCATCCTAACAGACATTCCACAGGCACACCCCAGGCACCCTGGTCCAGAGGCAGAAACCATGTCCCATGTGTTCTCTCACTATGTGGCATCTACAGGGTGAACCCACAGGCGGACGTGATCTGCACCACAGTTTACAGGCTGAAGGCTCCGAACCGCACACCCAGCCCTTGATCTGGTGCATTCTGCGCTGCCTCCCCACTGGCCTGTCACCTCCAGCCCGCTCCCTAGGGCTGCTGGGTCACCTTTCTAAACTGGAACCTGTGTCCCTTGTGCACCTGACAGCTCTCAGAACCCCCCCAGGGCACCAGGACAGAACCCAAGTGGCTCAGACCCACCCCCCAGACTCAGCATGGCCTGGACTGTTCTGGGCCACTGCCTCAGATAAGCATCCGATAGCAGCCGATGTGCCTGCTCTCCAGCCTCTGCTCACCTGTCCAGGCCGCCCTAACACACACACCTGCTCTCCTCTTAGCTGGGCAGCTCCGTGCCCTTGTCCCCTTTGCCCCGTTTCCACCAGCCCCTCAAGGTCCTGCCCCTCAACTCCTCATTCCCTGGAATCTCACCCGCATCCCTCCACACCCCCATGACAGTGTGCTGGCTGACATGTGGCCAGATGGTTCCCATGCTTTTCCCTGCACCAGTGAATGCTGGCAAGTGACGTGTTCACAGGGAATCAAGCTGAGCCAAGGGCCATCAGGCAGCAGGGACATCGAGCCCATGACCTTTAGGCAGGGAGTTGGACCCAAAGCTACAGGGAACTTCCTGGAACATGAGCAGGCAGCGCCAGGAGGGTGCAGTGAAGGACGACAGGTGAGAGGCCGCAAAGGGTGCTGGCTGCAACTTCCCCCAACAAACAGCTCCCAAAAGGAAAGTGTGGAAGTGGGAGCTCAAATCTGGAACACTCTAGTAGCATTAAGAACCGCGGCGGTCAGCTGATGCGAGTGCATCTCAGCTCTTCTCTCCATCCTGGAGGGCAGCAGGATTTAAGGCGACCACAAGCAAACATCCATAAAGCAAACTGCCCCAAGCCATCCCATCCTCCATCCTTGACCAGCACCCCCACATAAGACCACGCAGCCCGAGGAGGCCACCCTACCTGCGTCCAGCCCACCTACGGCTCCCGTTCCGAGGACACGTCCCCCTCGGCCCCGCTGCTGGCGCTGCGGTCTTCCTTGCGGGGAGCGCTTCTCTCTTTGCTTGACTCAGAAGGCCCTTTGGCTCTGGTTTTTTCTTTCCTCTGCTGCTGCTTTTCAAGCTTTGACAGCTGGTTATTAAAAAAAGAAAGAAACAATTATTTTACAAATGTAAACTCATACCTGTATGTCCAAAACACCAATGACCTCACACGCAGCAACCACGGGCAATGATTTCTGTCTGATAATGTGGGATATCGCATTGGCTCTGACACACCAGATCCCATACCCACTGTCCATCCATCCGACACCAGATGCATCAGGTGTGTCGTCTCTGTCAGACCCTCCCCACAGCTCAGCCTGTCCCAAGGTGTGTGGGAAGGGTCCACTCATAGGCTGCTCTGATAGGCTGAGCAGGAAAGGCTTTTAGTCTAGTCTATAGTTTAGCTATTTTTTTCTTTCATGGCTCTATAGCTTTTCTCACGGGCAGGTTGTTAAAGAGTGACAAGCTCTTTAGATAAGCTCACTCTCCTATTTGCCGAAGGCAACAGAAGCTGTGACACAGCACGCAGACATCCCCTTGGCTCTCGGTTTGTCCTGAGACTCATCCATGGCCCAGGCCCTGGTGTTCGCAGCAGGCTGCATGGCGGCTACCTGGAGACGCTGCCACGGGGCCCTTGCACGTGTCCCCCAGGCCACCTGAGGCCACCCGAGGCCACTTCTGCCCTTCTGGGTGCTTCCCCAGCTTGTTCAGAGACCACAACCAGACAGTGGGCAGACAGATCTGCTGAAACTCTTGAGCAACGCCCAGCACTCCAGAAAGGCGTGCTGAGAAACTCATCTGAGGAGATGGACCAAGCTGTGGCCAGAGGATTTTCTTGGACCAGAAGAGCCATCTGTGACAAAGCCTGACAGACAGCAACACCCAGGTTCACGGGCTTCCCAGGCCAAGTCTGCAAACATTTTGCTGTTCACATGGAAAAGGGGGAACCTGAAGGGCTGGCTGCTCCCCACTGGTCTCTGCCCCAAGCCCAGAGACATGAAGAAAAGTCACTGTAAGCAACCTGCCAGATACTTGCTTTACTATTTTTTTTTTTTGTATTTATTTTTTTACACGAACTCCCAAACATGAATCCCCCTCCCACCTCCCACCCCACATCATCCCTCCAGATCATCCCCATACACCAGCCCCAAGCATCCTGCATCCTGCATTGAACATAGACTGGCAATTCATTGAAATATGTATACTATCATGTAAGAAATGACTTGCTTTACTATTCTTAGACTCTGAGCTAAACCTTTAGACAGATCAACAATCAGCAGCTTTCAATTTGGTCCAGAAAACCAAATTTATCAAAGGTTGACTTAATATTTTCTCTCCCCCTACTCCCACTCCAGGTGCCTAAACAACTGCAGTAAATAGCCGGGTTGGTTGAGCAGGGAATTCAATTTTGTGAACAAAGGCTTCTCTTCCCCTTTGACCTGGTGACTCTTCCCAGAAAGCTCCCTGGGATAAACTCCCTCTCGTGTGCACAGGAAAGGCTCCCTGGCATGTGCACTGTGGTATTAATGTATCAGCAAGAACCTAGAAACAACCCAGATGTCCACCAACAGGAAGACAGATAATTAGAACATGGCACAGTCATATAGAGTGATCCTCTAGAGCAGATGGACACAGATCAACACAGATAAGTCTTTAAACCCAGTTTATAGTCAATACAAACCAATGTCAGTTTCAGAAGCCTTAATGGCAGGATTTCAGCAGATGTAAGAGGGGCTTGGAGAGTACAAACCAAAGTCAGTTCACTAGTTAACTTTGGGGAGAAAGAGTAGAGTGTGGTATCACAGTAGAATGAATACATATAGGCTCTGACTGTAACCATTGGCTTAACTTCTATAAAAACAAAACCAGCTCTAGAACAGGGCTGCTGACCACTGCCAGACATGAAATGCTTGCTACTGGCACTCAGACCAGGATTAATAAGATTCATGCAAGGACATAAATGAACACATGGCTTCCTTCGTCTGCAAAGTCTGACTGTGAAGAAATACCACCACTGAACTATGTGCTTAGAAGCCACGCTGAGCTCCTCCAGCCCGAGCTCTATGACCTGCCGTGGCCTGGGAACAAACAGCTGAAGGACAGATGCTGTAAGCAGGATGGTTTCAGGCAGAGAAGACACAAGCAAGTATTTTTTTTTTTATTATTAAGATATAACTGGCAGACAACATTATATTAGTTTTAGGTGTAATGGCAAAACAAGAAGGTTAGCATTTTACGCATCTGAGTAAAGACTACACATAGCTCCTTGCTCTCTGTCCCACTGCACTATGTTTCCATAAATGATTATTTTTTTCTCTGTGCTTTTCTACCACAGACGCGGGAGGAACATCCTTCATCAAGATGCCAGCTGGGCTTCCCCAGAGGCTCAACAGGTAAAGAATCTGCCTGCCAATGAAGGAGACATGGGTTTGATCCCTGGGTCAGGAAGATCCACTGGAGAAGGAAAAGGCAACCCATTCCAGTAGTCTTCCCTGGAAAATTCCATGGACAGAGGGAGCCTGGTGGGCTACAGTCCAGAGGGTCAGAAAAGTCAAACACAACTGATTGACTAGGCGTATGCACACACACATACACACACAAGATGCCAGACTTCCTTCCTCGTTTACCTTTTGGCGCTCTTTCCTCTATGAAATGATTAGGACAGGAAAAATGATCTTGGATGCACAACATGAATGTATATAACCATACTGAACTATACACTTTAAAATGGGCAGAATGTTAAATTTTATGTTGTACCTTACAACTAAAATAATTTTTACTGAGACATAATTGACATATAACATTATATCACTTTCAGGTGTACAATGTGATTCTGTATTTGTATATAGTGCAAAATGATCATCACAGTAAGTCTAATTACCATCCACCACCAAAAAAATGTTTAACGACCTTAGAAAACATGATGTTGGCAATCCATATGGGACCCCCTTCCTTTTTTATTTTTCATGTCCTTAGGTTATGGAATCCAAACATCTAGAAATCAGCATTCGGCAGTGAACTGTGATAAGCCTCTGCCAGCAGTTTATATCCACATCAGTGTCTGTATGCACGCTGACACGTGTGTGTTCCACATATACATGTCTGCAGGCAGATGGATACTTATACATAGCTCTATAACTGTGAATATGTTCTAAGCTGGCCTCTGAGAAAGCATGATTTTTATTCCCCAAAGAGGACCTCTTGGTTTCGGTTCCCCTCTTTAGAGGTGAACATTAAACAATGTGTCCATCTCCTGTGACACAAGCAGAGCAAGGCTCTGCGATGCTGAGAGTCCATTATACACAGAGGCTGGTTTGTGATCCTGTTATCTGCCTCCCACTCTTTACACTGTGGAGAAACCAGATCTTGGCCGGATGACAGGGAACAATTCCCAGTAGAAGCAGGCTTCCTAAGGGTCCTCAGGTCCCCACGTCGCCCATCCAATTCTGCACTGACCCAGGGGTGCCATCGACGCTGAGCAAAAATGCGGGAGCATCCGCTTGACCTTCCACCCCAGCCCTGTGCCCACCGCCCTGGACCAAGCTTGTGGATCACGTGTGACAATTACTGAAGCAACAGGCACAGCCCGACTTTCTGTAAAGGATGTGATGCTGACTCCTTCATTATTTATCTTAAAACAACCCCGACCACACATGGCTCCATGCCTTAGAGTAAAAGTTCTCTATGAGAACATTGTGAACTAACCTAATAAATTTAAGCCTTTTCTCGGAAAAACTTGGAATCCAATGCAGCTAGAATGTGGAATTTACATCTCAAGGCAAGAAAGCGGTGGATTTTCTTTTTTTTTTTTTTTTTTTGAGGAAACAAATGAGAAAGAAAAAGAAGAAGAAAAGGGTGCTGCGTACAGACTCCTATAGCACGCCGTGGCTTTCAAGTTAATCAGGACACAAACGTCAAGGAAAATATAAACCACGACAGGCCTGTGGGGACACAACCTACAACAGCGCGATGGAGGACTTTTGCTTTCGTTTCTCTGTTTTTCATTTTTAAAGATTTTTTATTTTTGGCTCCGCTGGATCTTCGTTTCTGGTGTGGGCTCTCTGGTTGAGGTGAGGGGGTGACTCTTGGCTGTGTTCAGTGGCTTCTCTTGCTGCAGAGCACAGGCTCCAGGCATGCAAGCTTCAGCAGTTGCAGCTCATAGGCTCAGTAGTTGCAGTGCATTGGCTTAGTTGCCCCGTGGCATATGGGATCTTCTCAGACCAGGGATGAAACCTGCGTCCCTTGCATTGGCAGGTGGATTCTTAACCACTGGGCCATCAGGGAAGCCCTGTTTGCTTGTTTTTTGTTTTTTTTTAATCATCTGAGAGGGTCCATATTGTAAAGCGGTTTGCAAACCATACAGGCTCTAGTGTCTCAAAGTGAAACCCAAACCTTCCAAAGGGAGTTCCAGGCCAAGACACCCCCCAGGGGCCAGGTTACCATCCCGAGGTGAGCCCATTCCTCTCACGCCGCATCTCTGAAGGTGGCGGGGGATGGGTCGGGGGTGGTGGTAGCAAAGAATAGAGGATTGGACTATCTAGACCCAAACCTTCCTGCTGCTGCTGCTGCTGCTGCTGCTAAGTCGCTTCAGTCGTGTCCGACTCCATAGACGGCAGCCTACCAGGCTCCCCGGTCCCTGGGATTCTCCAGGCAAGAACATTGGAGTGGGTTGCCATTTCCTTCTCCAAAACCTTCCTGACTCACGCTTAAATCCACTGAGAAAAGAAAGCTTTCTTTTTAATCAAGATGATCATGCTCTAAGTGCCTAACATACAAATAAGCTGGTTGAACACAAAGGTCACAATGCTTCATCACAGGGCCCGCAAATGTGATCATGATCTGAGGTACCAGGCAAGGGAATGAGTGAAGTGACCACACATGAGACATCAGGGCAGGGTAGACTGTGGCCACACCACAGAGGACAAGTTCCCTAAGCTCTACCAGGGCAGTCACATTCTGTTTTCAAGCATGCATCTAGGCAAAGGTAAAGTCACTGGGGCAGACAGAGCCCTCTGGTAGGCTCCTGGCTTTGTACGTCTGCCCAACTGATCCCAATTGCTCTGAACAGCCCACTAACAGGTGTGTCTTTATCAGCAACCCCTGGAGAAGCCACACTGGCGGCCTGAGCTACAGTCACCATCCAGTCCCTCCTCTTCCCTCTACTCAGAAGTGGCCCTGAGCATGCTGTCACACAGGCCTGAGCCACAGTCACGAGGACTGAAGGGAGCTCCAGGGGGCTTCAGAGGACCATTTTGCTCCCAAATAAACACAAGTGCATGAGACTTCGCAGAATGGAGGCAGTTCTCAGAATGAGGAGGGGGCGTCTGGGGGACACAGAAGCCCTGAGGAGGGGTAGGGGCAGGGCTAAGCCAGAGTAATCAGACGTTCTCTTGGAGGTGGGCAGGGATCACTAAGTTTCTCACTGTTTCAGCTACATGTGGGCACGTCTGGAGCACAACCAGCTGACAGCAAAGCATCTCATCACATACCCGTCGAAGTAAAGGAGAAATGGACCTTCAGGGGGTGAGGCTTGCTCAGGGCTCATCCACAGGATGCAAGAGGTAGACACAGGAACACACCCCAGGCCTCTACACACCAAACTCTACATTCTCTCCAGCGAGTCATGTGGCCTTCTTGCTTAATCTATAAGCTTCAGTTAAGAAATTTATGAGCACTGGCTACAAGTCATGCCTTGTCCAAGGTTACAGGAACATAGGGGAAAACCAGACGTAGCCCTGGCTTTCTGGGCCGAATGTCCACCACACAAATAACTGGCGATCCCCACTCCAGCCTGGTCCTATTCTCAGCCCTGGATGTGCATGAAAGGAACTATTACCAACCGGTTTTGAAGTGGAGAGGCTTACAGCACTGGCGACCCCAGCATCCAGCCCGAAGCTCATGGCAGGCCAAGCGGCTACCCTCCTTTGCACTCAGCCTCGCAGATGGAGACACACAGGGACCTTGGGGCCATTCCCTTTTGACAAATGAAAACACAACCAGCCCTAACCCAGATCCTGCTCCTTAGTGGTTTAGCAAAAAGCCACTGCAGGACCTCAGTATGACTGGATGTTTCGACCTGTGGCTGAAGAATTGGAAGGATCAAACTTAAGGTGAGTGAACTGAGTACTCGGCTAAGAGGAAGCAGGAGGGGGAAGCCTCCAGAGCACGAGGGCCTGGAGGAGTGCTTCGAGGCCACTGGCACTGACCTCAGGAGAGGCCTGCAGGCCCATCAGCGGCAGTAGGAGAGGTGGGCCAGGGTGAGGGAGGCAAGTGTGGCTCCAGCCTGTCCACAGATAAACGGGGGCCATGAGCAAGGGGCAGCCAGCACCAGGGAATGCGGGGCGGCCAGTGTGTGGTGGGCTGGTGGGGTACAGGCCCTCAAGTTCGGGGAAGGCTGAATGGAAGCAGAGCTGAGGGTGGGGCGGGAGTCCCTGGAGGGAGGGGAAGGTGTGCCCACTCCGGGCAGCACTGCCTCTATATTCATCTTCACTGCAGGACACTCACAGGGGAGGGTGCAGGCCCCCCCGGCATGAGGCGACTGAACCAGAAGGTCAAGGGCTGCACAGGATGAGGCTGAGGAGCAAATGGTCAAGGGAAGTCAGGGCTGAGCCAGGAGAAGCCGAGAGAGAGACAGCAAGGCATGGTCAGGACTCAGGACATCCCCTGGCTGGGATCAGAGGTGGGACAAGGTGCTGCTGGGGTAACCATCACGCAAGACAGAGGTGGAGACCTCTGCCAGCTGACTGGGGGGCTGGGGCATGTGGGAGCCCCGAGTCACCAGAGATGGAGACAGCCATGGTGGTGGGCGGTCCACCACTCGCTGCTGAAACATCTTTAAAGGCGGATCCCTTCAGCCTGTGGAACAATCCAGTGGACGGTGACATAAAACACGAAATGAAGGAGCACCTGGTGGTGACATAAAACACGAAATGAAGGAGTACCTCCAGGCTGCTGCAGATACCAGCTGCTCCCGGACTCCCACCGTGGTCCACACAGTCAGAATTCCAGCCACCTTGAGATTCTGCTCTTTCTGGGGAAGCTGAGCAGAAGGCGCGGCTCTGCAGCTGGGGACACTCATCCAGGCTGGGAGGGTGTGAGGGGGGACACAGAGACGTGTGTCTACTGCTACCACCACACGCCCGCCCCTCTTGGGAACGCCCTACCACCCAGCTGACAGGCACGAACAGCTGTGTTGGAGGGACCGAGAAAAGCAACTTCTTTACAAGACATTTCTGAACATAACAGGTACCCAGGAACCCCTGACGGAAGGGTCCCTCCTGGAGCAAGACGGTGCCTCAGACTTGCTTCCAACACGATTTCGCAAAAAGGTGTGAATAATTACAACTTCTAAGTGTTTCTGTATGTTCTCACAAATCCCACAAAAACCATTTCAGCTCTTTCCCTCACTTTTAGATGACAGCCGACTAAAAGGTGCAAGCACCTCCTTCCTCAGAGGGCCCACGAGTGTAACCTGAAATGTTAATTTCCTCCCTTAAAAGTCTGTCTTCACACTAGGGAAACAAATGGCCCCTTAGATGGTGACAACCAATTTGTCACCTTGAGCATTCTGAGAAGTCAAGAGCAGATCATCTTATTCCCAGATTGATTTTGAACACCACGGAGGGGTGGAGTCAGTTGAGAGAGCAAGCTCAAGGCCATGGCCAGGCTGGGGAAAGTGCCAGGCCTCTGGACTACCAGCCGAGCTTCCTGTCGACCTGGCTCCTTAGGAGCCAAAGCTCACCTGGACAGGGGCTTCTGAGGTCAGCCCTAGTGCTGGGGCACAGCACCCCTGTGCTGTCCTTACGAGGGTAGTGCCAGGTACAGTCTTGTCCTTGAGATATTTTAATGCTGGTTACTTCCTGTCAGAATGTTCTGTCTGCACATGAGCAGAATCTAATCAGAGAGTGAAGGAAATAACAAAAGAAAAGCTCAAGCCCCATGAAGTCAGTTACTAGGATTTTTATAGACTGTGGTGTAGATGGAAAAGTTCTGTTCCAACCTACCCCTTGCAAAGATTCCAAGAAAGTCTTATGGTGCAAGAGATCAAATGTCTCCTCTGCAGTTACGTTTTAAAACACCATGAGGTAACGATGGCTCCGCAGACGCTGGCCCACACCTGCTGAAGTCAGGAGGCACAAGTGGGCAAACCCAGGAAGCTGCCAAGAAGGGGACACGGCAGGCATGTCCCCTTGGAAGTATGGACAGGAGCTAAGAGACAAAATGCCCCACATCCAGCAGCCGATGAGTCCTTCTCAACAGCTCTAGAACCTTCCCTCCACAAGCTCACTGTCCTTCCTGGATCCACCAACTCCTGCCGCCAGGAAAGATGCCCTGACTGTGCCAACTAACTGAAACCGGCCTGCTGACCACTCTCTTACCCTGCAGATCCACCAAATGCACTGACACCAGACGACTGTTTTGCTGGCTAATTAACACACCCAAGACAGTAAGGAAGATGCGCTATGGAGCAAAGGAAGATGCACTGTGGAGCAAAGGAAGATGCGCTGTGGAGCAGAGCAATGCTCCACCGACAGTGAGCCTCCTGGGGTCAGGTGCAATCACACACACACACACACACACACAAGGCAGCCATCTAGCCACACACACACACAAACACACACACACACACACAGGAGGCAGCCATCTAGCCACACACACACACACACACACACACACACACAGGAGGCAGCCATCTAGCCCCACCATGGAGGTGCAGGAAAGCCCACGGGTCCCTGCACAGTGACCAAAGAAGCCTGCAACACCTCCACCATGGGCAGGGATCCATCAAGAAATGACACAGGCTGGTGCTGGAAACCTGGGAGAGGGCACCCACCTCAGCCCGAATCCCCCGAGCCAGTCCACGGAACCCTCAGAGGCGGGGCGCCTGCTAAGGTCCTGGAGACCCCTGGGCCCACGACCTGCGACTTCTCCTGCTGCCTAACAGGCCGGAGGGCAGAGGACAGGAAGGGGACAGAAGAGAATGAAAAAAAAAAGAAGGGTAGGCCAAACCCCAGTAACCTAGAGAAACTCCAGGAAGACAGAAGTGTGAGTCTACGGTGGGATTTTAAACAATCTGTAGAAAACAACTTCCGCAGACTATTCTAACTGACCGAGCCATCTTTAAAAACTGGAATTTGTGTTGGGCAATTTGTTTTATCAAACTGTAACTTGATATAATTTCCTATTATGCGATAATTCTGAAGCCTCTTTTTTTTAAGTGTCCTTGTGTAATGGAAAATCTGACAACATTCAAAGAGGATGTTGCCATACACGCCAAGCCGTCTGCCATTATGTCAGCTGTTGCGTTGTGTTATTTTTAAATCAACTGGCTGCTTAATAAAAACATAACAAAGCAAAGTACACACGTGGTACCTAATTTTCATACATTATTAATTCTGCTTGAGGTTTTCGTGGGAATTAAAAAAAAGCAGGGAGGTGGGGGGCGGGAAGAAGTCAGGCAAGGAGGTATCCGTTCCCATCTGAAATCGTGCAAGCTAATTTTATTTTCTAATTTCCCCTTTGTTTACAAAAACCCTCTTAGGCATGCAGAGTGGTGGGTGAGGGTGGGGTGCTTGCTGCCTCTGCCTTATTCCTACTCAGCTGCCTGTCCCCCCATCCACCCAGCCTTCCCTGCGGGCGATGCGACACGCCGGGCAGTTTGTTTTGGGCCATCGTGGGATGGAGGTCAGCCCAGGCGTGGGCTTCTCTATCCTCGCAGCGGAGGCTATTGGGGTCCCTGCAGGGTTAGGACAGCTGCCCACCAGCCCACGATTTCGGACCTCCTGCCGGAACATCTGCACCTTCATCATGAAGACGCCCGCAGGCCCAGCCGGAGCACAGATGGTCCCAAGGCGAGCACCTCTGGAGGTGACCTCGGTCCCCCAGGGCATGCCCAGGGGTCACACGCTGCCTCCCCCTCCCCATCTGGTGTCCACCCTCCCTGTGCCCCCTGGGAAGACTATCCACGTTAACTACCTGAACCGAAGCCTCTCACTTCAGGGGCACCCAGACCAGAGCGCTTCAGATGCTCTGAGATGAGCCAGGTTCTCATGTGTCACTGGCCAGTGTTACCCCACATTCTCCACCAGTCGGCACCTGGGATACTGGAGGGCCATGGGGGAGACGAGGGTCCCCCTATTCAAGGGGCTGAGGGATGCAGTTTACAGTCCTGTGACATCTCATCATACAGGTGAATACTCTGAAGACTGGTCACCCACATATATGGCAAACGATGCATTTCAGTGTCCAAGAGTTTGGTTATGCTGACCACCCCCTCCCCACCCCACTGGGGAAAAGGACCCAACAGCCCTCCTCACGCCTGTGCCCTGGGCCCTTCCTTCACTGGAAAACCTCCAGAGTGACGGGCGACAGCTAACCTCTCTGGGCCACTGCTGTTTGGAGGAAGAAATAACAGGCACCTAGTTTAGTCAACATCTGTCTCGGGCTGGAGCTGATACTGAGCTCGCTGTCAGCACGTGTCTGGTTAATCATTGGGGAGCAAAGTTTAAGGAGACACTAAAACCATTTCAGCATTGGTATTCCAGCGTATAATTGGTAACAGAAAACTCTTCATGAGCATTTGAAACTAACAGTGCTCTTTAAATGATTCAAAATGTTTCTTCAATTTGCAAGACTCTTAAAAAGGGGGACAGGGGAACCTTTCCTCTGCCCCACTTGGTCTCACATGCTGCACAAATGCCAACAGAGATCTGGAGCAACATAATAATCCAGAAAAGAGGAAGACATGGGCCCCAGAAAAACAGTGCACAGGACCTACAGAGAGGTCAAAGCCAGGGTGCTCAGCTGCCAGGGGTTTACCTGTCCACATTGGGGGTGAGGGGTGGGGGGCACGAGGGCTCCAGAGGGGCTCCCAGAAAGGGCCTGCTGCTGCTGCTACTGCTAAGTTGCTTCAGTCGTGTCCGATTCTGTGCGATCCCATAGACGGCAGCCCACCAGGTTGCCCCGTCCCTGGGATTCTCCAGGCAAGAATACTGAAGTGGCTTGCCATTTCCTTCTCCAATGCATAAAAGTGAAAAGTGAAAGTGAAGTCGCTCAGTCGTGTCCNGCTGCTACTGCTAAGTTGCTTCAGTCGTGTCCGATTCTGTGCGATCCCATAGACGGCAGCCCACCAGGTTGCCCCGTCCCTGGGATTCTCCAGGCAAGAATACTGAAGTGGCTTGCCATTTCCTTCTCCAATGCATAAAAGTGAAAAGTGAAAGTGAAGTCGCTCAGTCGTGTCCGACTCTTAGCGACCCTGTGGACTGCAGCCTACCAGGCTCCTCCATCCATGGGATTTTCCAGAAAGGGCCTAGAGAGAGAGAGAATGCTTAAAAACAGAGGTCTGGGAGCAGGAGGAGAAAACACAGTGCTTTCAGCAGGATCTCAAGAAGAAAAGGTAAGTATACACTCCCAGAAAAGCAAAAGACTGAACAGGAGAAAAAAAAAACATAGGATATAACTTGGGCTCTGGGGTGACCATAGTCATGGGGTCATGGCAACAAAAAACCATTTACTGATTCAATTAAAATGATATCACAACATTGGAAAGATGGGGGATGTGAACAGCACGGATACCTCCTCTACAGTAATATGAGATAAATAATGTCAGAACTTAGTACATCAAGAAATGGTAAAAGTTTATTATTTAGGGATAAAGAGGGAAAGGACCCAAGGAAACAGCTTAAAGTATGTTAGAGGTACTTGCTTGTGGGGAAGAGAACAAGGACAAGGGAAAACAGGCCAAAAAGGGGTATTTTTATTACAAGCCTTTATGTGTTAAATCTTTTTAATTATGCAAGTAATTACTTGAATAGGCAACTTAAAATTTAAGAAAGAAAACTCATACACTGGATATAGTTAACCACAGATCCAATACTACAGAAAGAAATTAATGACTCAGGAAAATCAATTCTTGTAATCCTAATACACACAGGAAAAGATGATAAGCAAAGACAGCAGAAACTTGGAAGTCAAGTGTAGGAAGGGAGAAAAGGCTAGATCAGAGCAGATACTGAGAAAGCAGTAAGTAAAGACATTATAGAAGGACATCCCACGGGCTCAAGTGTATCCTGGAAGGACCAGCC
>SJYX01021296.1:166471-179616 GCA_006410675.1 Oreotragus oreotragus | reverse complement strand
ATCCAATCAGTAATTCTAAAGGAGATCAGCCCTGAGTGTTTTTGGAAGGACTGATGCTAAAGCTGAAACTCCAGTACTTTGGCCACCTCATGCGAAGAGTTGACTCATTGGAAAAGACTCTGATGCTGGGAGGGATTGGGGGCAGGAGAAGAAGGGGACAACAGAGGATGAGATGGCTGGATGGCATCACTGACTTGATGGACGCGAGTCTGAGTGAACTCCAGGAGTTGGTGATGGACAGGGAGGCCTGGCGTGCTGCGATTCATGGGGTCGCAAAGAGTCGGACACGACTGAGTGACTGAACTGAACTGAACTGAACTGATGGGACTGGATGCCACAAGCTTAGTTTTCTTAGACATACATAAAGCACCATGACTTAATGGTCTCAAAAGTCTAAAGATTCATTGTTGTTGTTGTTAACACAACATGTTTAATTGCTTAATTCTGATTTTGCTGTCTTAAATTCAGTCATTAGATACAACTTATTCTTTTTTCTAAAGTACACACAACAGGCTAATGAAGAGTGTTGAGGCTTTGCTTCTTGTATGGCAGGGAAAAATCAAACTGTAAGACTCAAAGTGTATTTAATTCTAGACAAAAGAAGGGCTGGCTTTTTCATATTTTATTTGCAATATAGGTGAGATCTTCTGAGATGTTTTAGCAAGAAACTTCCTTGTAGATGTTAAAAATATCATTATCATGATAATAATACAAATGCAGTCAGAAAGAAAAAGAAGCGTTAAGTGCTGTCAATGGTGATAATTTCAATTATCAGGTGAAAGCACTGTAAATGGATAAAATCTAAGACTGTGATATTTTTTAAAAAACAGAAGTCAATGCATTGAACTCCTGAACCATCCTGCTATTTTCTGGGAACTGACACAAAGTAACAATTTTAAAGAGAATATATATTTATGCAATAAAAATCAAGCAAAAAAGTCTATAATGTTTTTTGATATTTTATCTCCAATTCCTCTCACATAAAGCTTTTAGCCAATGCAATTTTTTTAGTGGTATAGAGTTCTACAGTTGCTGCTGTCAATAGTAAGGTCTCAACAAACATGGGTAATCAAATGGTTGATAAAAGAAGTTCTTTATAGAAGTATTAGTTAATAAGCGATGAAAATTGATTGAGTTAGAATGCAAGATTTTTGGACTCTCTCTTGATGAAAGTAAAAGAGGAGAGTGAAAAAGTTGGCTTAAAGCTCAACATTCAGAAAACGAAGATCATGGTGTCCAGTCCCATCACTCCATGGGAAATAGATGGAGAAACAGTAGAAACAGTGTCAGACTTTATTTTTGGGGGCTCCAAAATCACTGCAGATGGTGATTGCAGCCATGAAATTAAAAGATGCTTACTCCTTGGAAGAAAAGTTATGACCAACCTAGATAGCATATTCAAAAGCAGAGACATTACTTTGCTGACTAAGGTCCATCTAGTCAAGGATATGCTTTTTCCAGTGGTCATGTATGGATGTGAGAGTTGGACTGTGAAGAAGGCTGAACGCCGAAGAATTGATGCTTTTGAACTGTGGTGTTGGAGAAGACTCTTGAGAGTCCCTTGGCCTGCAAGGAGATCCAACCAGTCCATTCTGAAGGAGATCAATCCTGGGATTTCTTTGGAAAGAATGATGCTGAAGCTGAAACTCCAGTACTTTGGCCACCTCATGCGAAGAGTTGACTCATTGGAAAAGACTTTGATGCTGGGAGGGATTGGGGGAGAAGAAGGGGACAACAGAGGATGAGATGGCTAGATGGCATCACTGACTCGATGGATGTGAGTCTGAGCGAACTCCGGGAGTTGGTGATGGACACGGAGGCCTGGCGTGCTGCGATTCATGGGGTAGCAAAGAGTCGGACACAACTGAGCGACTGAACTGAACTGAACTGAACTGAAGGGATATGAGTCTTGATCACTAATTGTTATTATTATTAAAAGAGAACAATTTATGGCTCCTGATAGAACACCCTACAAACTATGAATCATCTTGATAAAACAGCAACAAAAGAACACACCTGAATTTGGTTAAGCTGCTAGATTCTACCAATTTACAAAGAAATTTAAAAAAAAAACAAAAACAGAATGGAAGAATCTGTTAAACTACACCCAGTAATGCAGTCAGAAAAATTTAAACTGTGAAAACTGTAAGACAACCAATTCTTCCTACAAATAAATTGCCAAAAAAATAAAAAGAGAGAGAGAGAGAGAAAGGGAGCAATAAAGAGAAATATGAGGATAGGATGGAGGGGCTATGAAATATAACAGAAAATTCAAAATATAAACAAGAGATAGGATATTTTATGATATTAAGAAAGTATTGATAATTTTTAGAGGTGATATTCGTATTGTGGTCATGTTTTTAAACAGAGTTCTTACCTTAAGAATACATACTAAAATATATACATATATAAAGTGTCTGGAATTTCCTTCACATTCCAGTTGTGGGGGAGTAGGTGGAAGTATAGATAAAACCAGTTTGCTGAGGAGTTGATAATTGTTAGGGTTGGATGATGGGTTTATGGATTTCATAATCAGTTCAGTTCAGTCGCTCAGCTGTGTCCAACTCTTTGCGACCCCATGAACCACCGCACGCCAGACCTTCCTGTCCATCACCAACTCCTGGAATTTACCCAAGCCCATGTCCATTGAGCCGGTGATGCCATCCAGCCATCTCATCCTCTGTCATCCCCTTCTCCTCCTGCCCTCAATCTTTCCCAGCATCAGAGTCTTTTCAAATGAGTAAGCTCTTTGCATCAGGTGGCCCAGGTATTGGAGTTTCAGCTTCAACATCAGTCCTTCCAATGAACACCCAGGACTGATCTCCTTTAGGATGGACTGGTTGGATCTCCTTGCAGTCCAGGGGACTCTCAAGAGTCTTCTCCAACACCACAGTTCAAAAGCATCAATTCTTCAGAGCTCAGCTTTCTTTACAGTCCAACCCTCCCATCCATACATGACCACTGGAAAAACCATAGCCTTGAAGAGATGGACCTTTGTTGGCAAAGTAAAGTCTCTGCTTTTAAATATGCTCTCTAGGTTGGTCATAACTGTCCTCCAAGGAGTAAGCATCTTTTAATATCATGGCTGCAATCACCATTTGCAATGATTTTGGAGCCCCCAAAAATAAAGTCAGTCACTGTTTCCACCGTTTCCCCATCTATTTGCTATGAAGTGATGGGACTGGATGCCATGATCTTAGTTTTCTGAATGTTGAGCTTTAAGCCAACTTTTTCACTCTCCTCTTTCACTTTCATCAAGAAGCTCTTTAGTTCTTTTTTACTTTCTGCCATAAGGGTGGTGTCATCTGCATGTCTGAGGTTATTGATATTTCTCCCAGCAATCTTGATTCCAGCTTGTGCTTCATCCAGCCCAGTATTTCTCATGATGTACTCTGCCTATAAGTTAAACAAGCAGGGTAACAATATACAGCCTTGATGTACTCCTTTTCCTATTTAGAACAAGTCTGTTGTTCCATGTCCAGTTCTAACCATTGCTTCCTGACCTGCATACAGGTTTCTCAAGAGGCAGGTCAGGTGACCTGGTATTCCCATCTCTTTCAGAATTTTTCACAGTTTATTGTGATCCACACAGTCAAAGGCTTTGGCATAGTCAATAAAGCAGAAATAGATATTGTCTCTAAATCCGTCTAATTTGCAATTTACCATATATATTAGTTTACTGCTGCTGCTGCTAAGTCGCTTCAGTCGTGTCTGACTCTGTGCAACCCCATGGACGGCAGCCCATCAGGCTTCCCCATCCCTGCGATTTCCATGCAAGAACACTGGAGTAGGTTGCCATTTCCTTCTGCAATGCAGGAAAGTGAAAACTGAAAGTGAAGTTGCTCAGTGGTGTATGACTCTTAGCAACCCCATGTACTGCAGCCTACCAGGCTCCTCCGTCCATGGGATTTTCCAGGCAAGAGTACTGGAGTGGGNCCTTCTGCAATGCAGGAAAGTGAAAACTGAAAGTGAAGTTGCTCAGTGGTGTATGACTCTTAGCAACCCCATGTACTGCAGCCTACCAGGCTCCTCCGTCCATGGGATTTTCCAGGCAAGAGTACTGGAGTGGGGTGCCATTAGTTTACTAGGGCTGTTATAACAAAACACCACATACTTAAACAACACAAATTTATTTCCTCTCAATTCTGGAGCCTGGAAGTCCAAGATCACAGTGCCAGCAGGTTTGGTTTCTCCTGAGGCCTCTCTCCTTGGCTTGCACATGGCCACCTTCTCCCTGTGTCATCCCGGGTTTGTTCTCTGTGCACACCCATCCCTGGTGTATCTTTGTGAGTCCACATTTCCTTTTCTTGTAAGGACACCAGTCACATTAGATTAGGGTTCACCATAATGGCCTCATTTAAACATAATCACCTCTTTAAAGGTCCTGTCTCCAAATATAATCACATTCTGGGGGTTCTGGGAATTAGGACTAAAACATATGAATTCAGAGGAGACACAGTTCAGCCCCTAACACCAGAATGAAAATGTTTTAAAATAAAAGATAAAATACAATATTTTTAAAATAGAATACACAAAATTCATAACTTCAAAAACTGAATTTAAAAAAATATGACTTGCTGGGGCTTCCCTGGTGGTTCAGTGGTAAAGAATCGGCCTGTCAAGATAAGAGACACAGGTTGGATCCCTGGTCTGGGAAGATCTCACATGCCATCGAGCGACTAGCCCCATACCCCACACCTACTGGGCCTGTGCTCGAGAGCCTGGGAACCAATGCGCCCATGCACAGCAACTAATGAAGCCCGTGAGCCCTGGAGCCCAAGCTCTGCAACAAGAGAAGCCTTCACCATGAGAAGCCTGCATACTGCAACTAGAGAGTAGGCCCCACTCTCTGCAGCTAGAGAAAAGTCTGCACAGCAATAAAGACCCAGAATAGCCATAAATAAATAAATCTAAAAATATATATATGACTTGCTTCTCAGCCAACATCTTTAGACAAATTTGTCTTATAGTCTCACCTTTTAACACTTCCACAGGCCTCCTCTCTCAGTGTGGATTCCTAGCAGAATGTTGTGTTTCACTTTTCTTAAAGTACTTTCCTGTGATCTCAGAGACTTAAATATATCGTAAGAGAAACAAAAGTTTGCTGTAGGCAGCTAACTCTATCGAGCTACTACACAGTTACAGGCTGAATGTTGGTGTACCTCCTAAATTTCTATTTGACACCTAATTTCTAATATGATGGTATTAAGAGGGAGGCCTTTGAAAGGCAATGAGATCATGAGGGAAACCCACCATGAATTGCATCAGGGCCCTTATAAGAAGAGGCCAGAGAGCTTGCTCACACCTATTTCCACCACAGGAGGATACAACAAGATGTCAGCAGTTTGCAAACCAGAAGAGTTCTCACCAGAACCCAACCATGATGGTACCCTGATCTTGGACTTCCAACATCCAAATCTATGAAAAATAAATTTATGGTGTTCATAAACTGGTCAATTTATGGTATCTAGCTATAGCAGCTCAAGCTAAGGCATAAAGAATTATCTGTTTTAAAAAGGATTATTCGTTTAACAAATATCATCCCTTACTCTCAAAATTATACAGACTGAGAAATTGAGAATAGGGCTAACTGTCCTCACCCAGCGTCCCATTTCTACCTCACTGGAGGTCATCAGGGGAAGGCCAAGCGCTTGCTTTCTGTATCCTGTGCAACAGGATTTAAATAAAACTCATAGCGAAAATGCTGGCCAAACCTCACTTACAAGGAAAAAACCCGCACATTAGGTAAAAGTCAACATCAGATTCCAAAAAAGCTCCCATTTTTTCATATGAAAAACTGAGGCCTAATAAAGTGATTACATTTAATAGGAATAAATGTAAGAGTCTACTCTAGTGTCCAAAAACACTTACTGGAAAAACATAAAAGGGATATGACTTCACACACATTAAACATTTTATTAAGGATTTTAATTGTTAATAAAGACACTGAGGGTCAATAATATGCTTACTGAAATGAATATATTATGCTACAGCAACAGAATTACAACCTAAAGAAATGATAATCCCACTTTACACAAGATTTCATCTGAAATTTTTGTTTCTAGGTGATACACTTTATGAAGAATAATGTTAAAATGGTGAATGTATTTAATGCCTTGTCAAAGAAAGAGTAACAACAGAATCTGGAAGTGCTGGAGTGAAATAAGACTGAAAAGAGAGATGAAAGACTTCAAACACCTGAAGGTCTGTCATTTGAAAAGACTTTAGGCCTATCCTTCCTGCCCCAAGGGGAAAGAAGGACGTTAGCCTCTCTTCCTCAGGGAGGCCTTCCCTAGCTTCTATACTGTGAGCTCCTGATCGCTGACTCGTACACACTCATTCTTCTCTCTTGGGCACCAATCCCATTTCTAATTGGCAAACTGTGTTAGCCCTACTAAACTGTAAATTCCCAGAGAGGGTGGACCACATCTGATTTATCGGTCCTGTAACATTCTGCACCTGGCACCAATGAATGAATGAATAAAAGAACATATGAGAAATAGATCTGACATTAATATAAAAATGCATTTTCTAATACAGTTGTGCAAAGATTCATAGCTGCTTAAAGAAGGAGTAATTTTTCTTTCATGAGAAAAATTTTACCCTGTTTAGGCATAAAATGGCTTCCGCTTGCCTGGGACTTCCCAAGTGGCTCAGTGGTAAAGAACCTGCCTGCCAATGCAGGAGATCTGGGTCCGATCCCTGGGTCAGGAAGATCCTGTAGAGGAGGAAATGGCAACCCACTTCAGTATTCTTGCCTGGGAAATCCCATGGACAGAGGAGCCAGGTGGGTGATAGATAGTTCATGGGGTTTCAAAGAAGCGAACATGACTGAACAGACACACACATACAGTACCTGGGGCAGGGGTGGGTGAGGTAAAGGGGATTCATGCATAGTGGGGGTGGGTGACTGGATTAAACAACTTTTAACCTTATTACCAACCCGGGCCCTATGATTTGAGTTCTGCTGGTAAAGGTTGTGTTTATTACATCATAAATTTCATTTCAGCTGATCAGCTATAATCTGATCTGTTTTGAAAAATTTTAGTGATACCTTTCTGTGTAATTACTTCTGTTCAAATTCAAATTTCATTTGCTATTTCTCCCTATCTTTTCCTTCTCCTCCTTTCTCCATTCCAAAAAGCTGATGATTAATATTTCCATTTTACTGTAAGGATGCATAAAGTTTCAGAAAACAAAGCAGTGGACAGTGACGTCAGGACAGATTCAGAGACAAGAATACTTCTGAGATTCTTAGCATCAGCTGTGCCAAAAGTAAATGCAGATCTGACAAATGACACAAAATCATTACCTCGCCATTTCCCTTTTTGCTGATTGGATTTTTAAATACAAGGGCCCAATTTTCCACAGAAACAGATCAGATTTACAGCAAATACAAAAATTGCATCTTTTATTTATGAGGTTAAAAATCTACCCATATACTTTTCATTAAAATCGTGTGTCTGTAATATTGACTTTCAGAGGGTTAGTCAAGCATTACATAACTTTGCTTCTTCCTGTGGGAATTAATAAGCAGAGACCTTGAAGGTCAATCTCCTCAACACAGTTCCTGAGACTACCAATTCTGACCTTGATTACTTGATTCAGTTTGCTATTGAAGTAGTTGTGAGATATGTGAGGAAATACACGTGCTCACTCTCCTTTCTCCACTCTCTGCTTTCTTTCTAGAGGAACATCTTTTGTGGGAGCAACCTCTAGCCCTAACTCCATTCATGGACAATTATGGAACTAGGACATCAACATGTTTTTAACCATTAGTGATTAACATAAAAATATAACTTACTTATTTTGAATCATACTACATCTTCTGTTGAGAAGACTTTGAAAAAGTTAGGTAGATAAAATAGAGATAGGAAGTTACACAGAGGGGAGAAACTTGGCAAGTCACACTCTGTGGAGTTGACAGCACCATGTTGGGAGGGCACCCACACTCCAAAGGAACTTACAGAGACAACCCCTATAATCAGGACTGCGTATGACTGTCTTGAGTAAATCTGGGCTGGATTGAAACCATTCCTATAGTCTTTAAACTGAATGCCTAATTCCTTCTGAGGACTTAATTCTTTACTCTAAGGATAAGCTGAAGCTTCAATACTTTGGCCACCTGATGCGAAAAGCAGACTCACTGAAAAAGACCCTAATGATGGAAAAGATTGAGGGCAGGAGGAGAAGGGGGTGACAGAGGATGAGATGGCTGGATGGCATCATAGACTTTATGGACATGAGTTTGAGCAAACCTTGGAAGTTAGTGAAGGACAGGGAACCCTGGTGTGCCACAGTTCACAGGGCCGTAGAGTCACACGCAACTTAGCGATTGAACAAAGATATGCAAGGATAAACAAGACAAAGAAGAGATTATGGAGAAAATATGAGGATGGAGGAAGTTATATAATTTTCAAATGCTTAACGTTTTCTTTTTGAACCATGTTATGCTAGCATTTAAAGACTAGTGAGTGGATCACTGATTTACACAACCTCACTCCATATCTTCCAATGTTTTCTATAGCTTCAAGCACACCCTGCCAAATAACGTAGTCTTTCCTACATTCACTATAACTTCAAACATGTCTCTGAGAAAAAAACATACATGTGAAACAGTATGCCTTTGCTAAGCATAAGTAACATGCAAGTACTCTTCAGAGAAGTGTTTCTTAAACTTTATTGTATGTTTGCATCTCCTGAAGACTTTGCTAACATGCAGATTTTAATCCAGTAGGTCTTGGGTGGGAACTCAGATTCTGCATGTACACCAAGCTCTCAGGTGATGCTGATGCTACTAGTCCACAGACCACACTCTGAGGAGGCTTTAGACTATGACAGGAAAATCCAGCACTGGCAGGAAATTAACACCCTCAATGTCATTCCCACCTTTGTATTTGTTTCCCCTGAGTTCTTTCACTCTTTCCTGTTTTACTGGTATGAGACAATTTCAGGACTGAGCAGAGTGGGCACACACACACACACAAATCTAAAATTACAACTTCAAGTGAAGCAATAATAAGATTTTACATTGTCTCAAGGGTAGGACATAATTTTTGATATGCATGAATTATACATACTTCATGCAATTCACTCAACAAATACACAATAGCCTGTGTATTTCCATAAATGAAGCAATATGTCTACAAAATTTAAAGGAAGCTTAATTAATGCACAGCACACCATTTCATGTGGCTTCCTTCATAGCTCAGTTGGTAAAGAATCTGTCTCCACCTGGGTTTGATTTCCTGGGTTGGGAAGATGCCCTGGAGAAGGAAACGGCAACCCACTCCAGAATTCTTGCCTGGAGAATTCCAAGAACAGAGGAGCCCGGCAGGCTACAGTCCATGGACTTGGAAGTGTCAGACATGACTTAGCGACTGAATCACTCATCATCATCACACCACTTAACTGTCAGGCGTCTCTGGAGAGTGAGGTGATCTGAATCAATCAAATTTTCTAGATAAGTTCACTTTATCTCTTTACATTTCCAAGTGTATGTAGTGATTTTTCTTCTAAATCTTTCTGTAATTAACATATTCAAGACTTGTCAGATATACAAAACAAGGTTTAACATATCTACAATTATTCAAGGTCAACAAAGATTACTTTATAGAAAGATTGAGGGGAAGAGGAGAAGGCAGATGAGATGGTTGGATGGAATTACCAACTCAATGGATATGAGTTTGAGCAAACTCCAGGAGACAATGAAGGACAGGGAAGCCTGGCGTGCTGTATTTCATGGTGATGCAAAGAGTTGGACACAACTTAGCTACTGAACAACAATAGGAGCTGCTTAGGTCTGTGTGGGACCCTGCCCTCCTATACAGTAGAGTCCTAGAGTGTCGTTTGGGTGGTTCTCAGCTTATTTCCAGCAAACTTCTGCCCCCTTCCTACATGATCAGCTGCCACTGCATACTGCTCTTTGATCGCCCTCCTCTTATAATTTTTAATCTGCTGCCTTATTTTTCATGTAATATTCTAGGGAAGATTCTGAGACTAACTTCTTTCTTATTTCCTCTTTGTTTCTTTTATTAAGTCAGGTGCTCTCTTTCAGGCTTTTGGGTTACTGTTTATCTGAATCAGTATAATCATTCCAGCATACAGACATCATCAATTTAATCCCCATTAAGCATCTCTTATCATGACTACTGAATACTCACTGATCCCGGTGTCCTTACAGTACTGGACCAAGTATTGTCCCATAACTTTTAGAAGATGATTATACTCATGGACATTGAGAAATTCCTGCTTATTATGGGATGGTTCCATGATCTCCAAGGGTATATTAACAATTCCAACTACACCTGCACCAAGTCTGGAAGTATAAATACATATATAAATTATGTGAAATTAAGCTAAGAAAACAGAAAAGGCTAGTATTTATCTTTCAAAATCAATTAAAAAAATAAATTCAGTCATTTGGTCCAAAGCATGTCAAAGTTAACAAGTTATAACTGTACTTTTTAAGGTAAGTCTATAGTCATTCCAGTTGTGTTTGGTCCCATAATGCAAATTTTCTTAATATGTCATTACTGAATTAATATGACTCCTTTTCTAAACCTATAAGTTGATATGGGGAGTCAGGGTGAGTAGGAAAATGAGGCCGTGAAGCAGTAAACACCCCTAACAATCCCTTGCAGAGATAAACTGACACAGTCCTCTTAACAATACAGGCCAGACAGTCGCTTTTTTTCATCCTTGTTTCACCTGTCAGGTTAGATTTCTCCTCATCATTGCAGAGGTCCCTGGGTGCTCAGTGAAATCTATTAAGGGAATATACAGGCTGTACTATCTGAGAAAGGAACAGCCTGATGGATAAACTTTTTTTTCACATTTCAGCAGCTCTTGATGTATGTGGCTGGGCTCTTCTGCTTAGTGCTATAACCTGTTTGGGAAAAAGGCGTCCAGAAATCGGGCTCTTCAGGGGCTCCCAGGGCCTCTGCCTACGACTGGTGCACAAGCCATGCTTTCCCAATTTGGGGCTTTCCATCTATTTTCCATCACTTTCCCTTTCCACCCTGCCCTTCCTTCAACTATTCATTCTGTAAGACTAAATTTGGGCATCATTTCTTCCAGGAGACCTAACTTAACTTTCTCAGGTTTGATTCACTGCCCCTCCTAAGAGGCTCTTTTTCTACCTGGTCCTTGCCTATAACAGATATCTGTTTGTTCATTTATCAATTCATTCATGCTCAGCACCTGGTCCCATGCCAGAAACCAGGAATATGTTATGAATAAGGAAGATAAGGTCCCTGTTTATGAGGTTTCTCTTCTTTTAAAGGCTGAAAGCCATTACGGGTGACAAGATAATTTCAGATGGTGTAAGCAGTGTAAGCAAATTACAGCAGGTGCCATAATATGTGAAGAGAGATAAGGTGGAAGGAGTGATGTCAGAAGCTAATTTTAATTAGACAGTCCAAGACACCTTCCTGTGGAGCAGATTTCAGAGCTGATGCCTGAGCAACATGCTAGGACCGTCAGTAAGAAGATCTAAGGACAGAAGGTTCAATGCAGAGGGAATAGCAAATGTCAAGACCCAGAGGCAGAAACGAGTTTAGGATGTTTGGAAAACAAGATGCCTGCTGGTGTGCAGGGAATGCTGTCAGAGGGTGGGTATCGAAGTGGATGTTCCAGAGCCAGGCAGAAACCGGATCACTGGCAGAACATGAAAACCAGTGCTATTCTACATGCACTGGGATTTTAAGCAAGAGAGTAAACTAATTTATATTTTAAAAGATCATTCTCTGTTTCCATACAATATAAAAAATATGTGTTTATACACTTGTCCTTCTCACTGGACTATAAGTTCCTTAGCAAAAGGTAGTAGGTCTTCACCATTTTGTCTGCAGAGTTTAGTACAGTGCCTGGCACATGGTACTATAATACCAGTGCTTGCTGAATAAACAAATGAATGAATCATGATCTCCTTGAGAGTGAGGAGACAAGATGAAGAAACATTCCCCTGAGCTATCCTATTGCTCATGGTTATCCTGTCTGATTCTGTAATTTTCTACAGTCTCTCTTCAGGGCTCTACGTAATTCATGAGAGCAGCTTGTGGAGCTTCAGACCAACCACTGGGAAAGCACCAGAAGTATTCCTCTGGAATCCAGGCAGGCTGGCGAGAGCTAAGAATATACACTCATGCAGGTAACTGGCAAGAACTCATACATGCTGGGGCTACACAAAATGTTGAAAGGGTTGTGTTACAAGACTATGGATTTTTCTTTTCTAAAATTTCTTTACTCTGCTTGCATTATTTTTTAATTGGAGAAATATCAGCAACTTCACCCAAGTAGATGGCACAGAAATGGTAAAATTTCCAGAAGTGTGCTTTTTCCTTAGAGCAGGCATGCAATCCTACTGATTTTATAAATTAGGTAGATGAATGCCTGCATGTTAATGGGAAGGGTGGATGTGGGACACGACATCTGCTCCCATTATGATTAATTACTCATCTAACTCCACAGACAGGATCCTACCACATCTTCCCTCATCCTGCCTATGCCTCTGAAAACAAAAACATACTTACAAGGACTTCAGTTTCAACTGTGGGCCGACTTTCTCGTGCATTTTGATCAAGCGGTTATTACTATAAATGAACATCCCAGCTTGGCTTCGGTTTTCTATGTTCACACCAAAGAACAGGGTGAGTGTCCTTGCTTTTTTAAACTCTCTAGCATTACATTTAGAAAAAAAAAAAAAACATTAAGTAAAAATATACATTTTACAAACTAATAATAATTAAATAACTCAGAAGGTAAACCTAAAGGAACTATATATATACATGCTGCTGCTACTGCTGCTAAGTCGCTTCAGTCGTGTCCGACTCTGTGTGACCCCATTGATGGCAGCCCACCAAGCTCCATCGTCCCTGGGATTCTCCAGGCAAGAACACTGGAGTGGGTTGCCATTGCCTTCTCCAATGCATGAAAGTGAAAAGTGCAAGTGAAGTCGCTCAGTCATGTCCAACTCTCAGCAACCCCATGGACTGCAGCCTATAGGCTCCTCCATCCATGGGATTTTCCGTGCAAGAGTACTGGAGTGGGGTGCCATTGCCTTCTCCAATATACATACATATATATATATATATATATATATATATATATATATATAATATCCAGGTATTTTGCAAAACCTAGTT
>SJYX01021296.1:139042-165720 GCA_006410675.1 Oreotragus oreotragus | reverse complement strand
TTGGTCATAACTTTCCTTCCAAGGAGTAAGCATCTTTTAATTTCATGGCTACAATCACCATCTGCAGTGATTTTTGGAGCCCCCCAGAAATAAAGTCAGCCACTGTTTCCACTGTTTCCTCATCCATTTGCCATGAAGTGATGGGACCAGATGCCATGATCTTAGTTTTCTGAATGTTGAGCTTTAAGCCAACTTTTTCACTCTCCTCTTTCACTTGCATCAAGAGGCTCTTTAGTTCCTCTTCACTTTCTGCCATAAAAGTGGTGTCATCTGCATATCTGAGGTTATTGATATTTCTCCCGGCAATCTTGATTCCAGCTTGTGCTTCTTCCAGCCCAGCGTTTCTCATGCTGTACTCTGCATATAAGTTAAATAAGCAGGGTGACAGTATACAGCCTTGACGTACTCCTTTTCCTATTTGGAACCAGTCTGTTGTTCCATGCCCAGTTCTAACTGTTGCTTCCTGACCTACACAGATTGGAATGTGCCAAAAGATATTCTTCAGTTTTCCTTTTCCAAATTCAGAAGTAAATCAAAGTTAATGAAGCATGTTTACAAGGACAACAGCTTTTGTTTTTCTGACTCTATCTGCTGTACTATGTTTTATGAGACATTTGCATTAAAAGTATAAAAGCAGAAATTAAGAGACAGCAGAATACACAAGAAACCACCCTAGGAGCAGGAGGCTGAAAAGCACTTGCATGTAAGAACCAGAAAGAGGGGCATGACTTCAAGTACAAGCTCATCTCTGTAATGACAATATGACTGTGCATGAGCCACTTCAACTTCTCGTCTCATCTGAGAAATGGGCATTGTATCCGTCTAGCCACTTGGGATGCCAGGAGGATTAAAAGAGATGATGTTCTGCATGAATCTGGAAGACTTTAGGTGTGTGGCAAATGTCATTCTCCTTTTCCACCAAGAATGGTATCAAACATAGTTCTTTCCCTCCACTCATCCCGTAGCTCCCCTCGTTCCACAGAAACAGCTTCTTTCTTTTCAAATTCATGATCATGGGCTATTAAAAGTAATACAATATACTTGCTGGACTGATTAAACATATCTATCATTAAAGGACAATAATAAAGCTTTAGCAGTCCTTCTTTGTGGAAGTAATGACAGAGTACATTAGATTTTCTGAGGGAGTTACTGACATGAATTGATATATTATGTATTTTTAAATGCACAAACATGTAGGGTTAAATATATATGAATGAAACTTTTTCTCAAAAATGTCTACTCTATAATTAGATCCCTGCTGTTTAACTAAAAAGAATGCTGATTTTGTAAAGAACCCCAAAACAGAGTATTACAGGGTATGACATAATCACTCTGTGATATGGCCTACTGATTGTCTTCAAATATTAAAAAAAGCATTTTGCTATAAAAACAAGTCCACCCCAACTAGCATTATTATAAAATATAGGTTGCTCACCTTTTATGTCTATCATTGTGATAACAAAAAAGTCATCAACCAGCTCTTTCTTTCTGAAGACTTTAAAGTGGCCTTTGCTTTTCAGTAAAGAATCCTATGGCAGTTGTTTTTTATTTTGATACATGCATAATTAGCAGCTCAAATTTAAGTTATGAGAAAAGTTATGGTTATATAGTGGGCTTCCCTGGTGGCTCAGAGAGTGAAGAATCTGTCTGCAATGCAGGAGACCCAGGTTCAATCCCTGGGTTAGGAAGGTCCCCTGGAGGAGGGAATGTCAACCCACTCCAGTATTCTTGCCTAGAGAATTCCATGGACAGAGGAGCCTGATGAGCTACAGTCCACGGGGTTGCAAAGAGTTAGACTCGACTGAGTGACTCACACACACATGGTCATATAGCACATCACAATTCACACATACTTAAACATGCTGAAAACCAGTAACACTTCCCTAAAAATGTGTTTCTAAAAGTTACCACAGTTTTCAAAGTCTGGCTTAACTTGGACAACAGCTATTATTTTCAGTTTAATTTGTTTAACACCCAAGCTGGACAGCAAGTCAACCTTACCATTGTAAACAATGGTTTTGTAATACAGGCTTGCTATTTTTATTTTAATTGTATATAAGTGACACTTTTACCTGAAACATCGTCCATCTTAAATTGAAAGCAGTACTGGAAGATGGAAGAAACTGGGACTAACCATTCAGAGTTCAAATACCAGAGGACACAGAGAAAGTGAAGCTGCTAGGTGACCCCTTGAGCAGTTCACTTCCTCATCATAAAATGATGAATAGCATAAAATGTCACAGGCTAAGGAAGAGAAACTGTCATAATAATCACCAAATCTGTCTACAGTGAAATCAGAGTTTAACAAAGTGCAGAGGGTTCCAACAAACAGAATATCTCCTGTCTTACCTCTGCTTCTCTTGAAGAATCTTCTGCTTTGCTTTAACATCTTCCAGAGCTTTCTGTAATACATCCTAGAAAAGTACATTTGGTTAGGAGAGAACAAATGCCACTAAATTAATGAGAGCTGAGTTGATATTTATTATCCTATTATCCAGAGGTTTCACAAGGGTAACAGCGGCAGGTCACACTGCCTAATGCAATTCTACGACAGCAAATACTCAATAAATACTTGATAGATATGAAGTTCCAATGGCTAAGAAGACAAACCAAATCCAAGCCCACAGTTCTCTTTTTGCGCATATTCCAATGTCCTCTCCGTCTTTAGAGAAAGAGCCACTGCTCCCTTTAAAGTCACAGTGGCTTGCACACAACCGGCGTGAAAGCTTGGGAAAGTCATTCAGGGTACCTGGCCTTTGTCTGTGAGAATGGACAACGCTTCATCATGTGATCCATCACTAAGGCCCTTTTCAGGAAAAAAAGAAATTGTAACTACAACATTTTATCAGAGGCCAAAAGAAAATGTCTCCTCTATGTCAAGTTCCACACAGTCCTCACTAATACTCCCCAAATTTTCCCCTTAGAGGATATCCCATCCCTGGATTTTCTCCCTTTCAGTGCCTCCATACCAGTGCCTGCCTGCCTTTCTTTTCTTTTAACTTGATATATCCGCTCATTCATAACTCTGTCTCTAGTATCTTCCCTCCAGTCAGGCAGAAAAGAAATAATGCATCATCACTATTTCACAAATAAGGACAAACTTTTAACGTGCTCCATCCACCTGACGTGAAAGATGGGCATCTCATTTGATGGGTAGACCACGGAGTGAACCTATTTTCACTGACTTGTAAAAGAAAATGGCAAATGCTTGGTAAGTATTTCACTTCAAATTCAACCACTCAACTGCCTAGAGGAATTTAAGAGGTCAAAAGCTGAGGTCATTCTGCTTAGCTCTCTTCTCTGAGTTAAAGAAGTCAGCGCACATCGGCGCACAACAAAGCAAGTTGCTCAAAGACGTCCCCACCTTTCCTGTTGATGGACTTAGAGCACAGAGCAGAGAGGTGGTGAGAGGCAATGGGCTCAGGCAGGAAGAAAGGGAGGTCCTGACCCATTAGAAAGCGTCTGTTTCTTTTGTCTTGCAAACATATAAAGCTAAGGAAATGGATTTTTTTTAGAGACAAAATAAAGCTTAAACTTTCTTTAAAAACTATGTAACAATGAGATAGGTCTACATTTACCTTAGAAAAAGTGAAAAGAAATAGGTAGAAGAGTTTTGGGAAAACCATGGAGCACTTTGGGGGACTGCCCTGTGCTACTCTCTGACTTCATCCCGTATTCATGACAGTGAGATATGAGAGCTCTTCCTCACAGCCCTGGTCCTTGAAAGTTTAAGAGCAAATTACAGAAAGAATTCCTACACTGAGACTGCAGAAGAGGAAGAAGGAAGGGTGAAGTAAAGCATTTTTTTCTCCAAACACCTCCTTACCCCATGCAAGCAAAGAAATATGCCAAATGATAAATATGCACTACAGTAGAAAGTCTAGTCCTGTGTTTTTGGTAAAAGTTAGCAAACTTACATGTCCTGCAGCAACATTCTTTTTCTCTTAGTTGCTATGTATTGTAATTAATAATAATAGTTCTTTACAACCTATCTTACTCATGGGCATATTGCAAGGATTACAGAGAATGCTTATGAACTGTGTGGAATAATTCAGAAGAAAAGAGCTTTGCAAGCTGGAAGCATTGTTATTAATATTCATAATTATAGTGTATAGCTCCTGGCAATAGAAAGAAGGATTGCTTATTAGTGTTCTCTTTGCTCTCCCCATTCATTTAGGTCCATAGGGAGCTATCATTTGAAGAGATATTTTCAGGAAGACTTGATAGGCTAGTTTTTCCTTTTAGCTTTTCATTACTTTCTCCCTTTATACTTTTCCCTTCATTTTAAAGAAATGAGTTGTGATGCCCTTCCCCACTGTTCCCAATTCACCCCATGTTTAGTTCATCTTTGCTCTCAACCTCAGCCTTTCCCCAACTTGCTGAGTTTCCTCCCCTTTCTCTGCACTCATCTGTTTGTTTACCTTGTGTTAAAATGAACTAAATCTCCTCAGCTTGTTAAAGGTTTAGGAAGTAAGTGATAAGAGACAACTATGTACAGGAAAAAGCAAATGATCCTGTTGGCCCTTTAAGAAGACTATATGCCATACCTTGGCAGAGGAAGACGAAGTTCTGTCAGAGTAGTTTACTTTGATTTTTGCTTCTTTCAGGATGAGTTCAGCTAGAAACAGAAGCGAGATAATTTAATAAAATTCTTTCAAACATCTTTAAATTAATATTACATATACATAATACATACATGACCAGTAAGAATGGCTTACAGATAATAATTTCAGAAAATTCTATATTCTACAGTTTTCACACATTCCAAGATTAGGTAGCTATGTAGTGTTTCCTCTAAGGCATGACAACTTAAAGAGCATATACTTGTTTGTTTCCTTGCTGGCATTTAGTTGCCAACTCATGTCAGACTCTTTGCAACCCCACGGACTGTAGCCCACCAGGCGCTCTCTGTCCATGAGATTTCCTGAATACTAGAGTGGGTTGCCATTTCCTCCTCCTGATCTAGAAATCAAACCTACAGCTTCTGCCACCATCTCCTGCATTGCAGGTGGGCTGTTTATGTCTGAGCCACCTATACATATACATAAAAATTCAAAAGTCATGACTGAATGTTTGGTTGACTGAAATGCTCTAAAATCTATGAAATGTGGATTCAGAGCTACTCCTCACTCCTGGATCACTGGGGAAGGATGACTTTGTCCTTTTGTGGGAGGACTGATTGTGTATAGCATTCTGTCTTAAAGTGGATGCAACGTCAGTCTCTAAAATTATCTAACTCTGCAACGGAACAATGGGGGTTTCTTTTTTCGGCTGTGCTGGGTGGTTGTGGCACGTGGGATCTTTAGCTACGACATGGGAACTCTTAATTGTGGCACACGGGATCTAGTTCCCTGACCGGGATCTAACCCAAGCTCCCTGCAGTGGCAACAAGGAGTCTTAACCACTGGACCATCAGGGAAGTCCCTGGGGTTTTCTGATATAAATTGATCTAGCTTCAAGTGTGTCCTTAGAATTTAACTATTTTTGTAATAATAAATAACATCATATTTAGACAAAACCAAAGATGGAAAATGTGTTAGAAAGTTTCTGAGAGGGAGGAATTACATTTGACTAATTGTGGTTATTCCTGCAATGGTGAGAGCAGTGTTCAGTTCAGTTCAGTTGCTCAGTTGTATCTGACTCTTTGCCACCCCACGGACTGCAGCATGCTAGGCTTCCCCATCCATCACCAACTCCTGGAATTTACTCAAACTCATCTCCATTGAGTCCATGATGCCATCCAACCATCTTATCCTCTGTCATCCCCATCTCCTCCCATCTTCAATCTTTCCCAGCATCAAGGTCTTTTCCAGTCAATCAGTTCTTCACATCAGTTGGCCAAAGTACTGGAGTTTCAGCTTCAGCATCAGTCCCTCCAGTGAATATTCAGGACTGATTTCCTTTAGGATGGACTGGTTAGATCTCCTTGCAGTCCAAGGGACTCTCAAGAGTCTTCTCCAACACCACAGTTCAAAAGCATCAATTTTTCGGCACTCAGCTTTCTTTATAGTCCAACTCACATTCATATGACTACCATAAAAACCATAGCTTTGACCAGACAGACCTTTGTGGGCAAAGTCAAGTCTCTGCTTTTTAATATGATGTCTAGGTTGGTCATAACTTTTCTTCCAAGGAGCAAGTGTCTTTTAATTTCATGGCTACAGTCACTACCTGCAGTGATTTTGGAGCTCCCCAAAATAAAGTCAGCTACTGTTTTTCCAGTGGTCATGTATGGATGTGAGAGTTGATTTATAAAGAAAGCTGAGCACTGAAGAATTGATGCTTTTGAGCTATGGTGTTGGAGAAGACTCTTGAAAAACTCCCTTGGACTGCAAGGAGATCCAACCAGTCCATTCTAAAGGAGATCANTGTCAGAGTAGTTTACTTTGATTTTTGCTTCTTTCAGGATGAGTTCAGCTAGAAACAGAAGCGAGATAATTTAATAAAATTCTTTCAAACATCTTTAAATTAATATTACATATACATAATACATACATGACCAGTAAGAATGGCTTACAGATAATAATTTCAGAAAATTCTATATTCTACAGTTTTCACACATTCCAAGATTAGGTAGCTATGTAGTGTTTCCTCTAAGGCATGACAACTTAAAGAGCATATACTTGTTTGTTTCCTTGCTGGCATTTAGTTGCCAACTCATGTCAGACTCTTTGCAACCCCACGGACTGTAGCCCACCAGGCGCTCTCTGTCCATGAGATTTCCTGAATACTAGAGTGGGTTGCCATTTCCTCCTCCTGATCTAGAAATCAAACCTACAGCTTCTGCCACCATCTCCTGCATTGCAGGTGGGCTGTTTATGTCTGAGCCACCTATACATATACATAAAAATTCAAAAGTCATGACTGAATGTTTGGTTGACTGAAATGCTCTAAAATCTATGAAATGTGGATTCAGAGCTACTCCTCACTCCTGGATCACTGGGGAAGGATGACTTTGTCCTTTTGTGGGAGGACTGATTGTGTATAGCATTCTGTCTTAAAGTGGATGCAACGTCAGTCTCTAAAATTATCTAACTCTGCAACGGAACAATGGGGGTTTCTTTTTTCGGCTGTGCTGGGTGGTTGTGGCACGTGGGATCTTTAGCTACGACATGGGAACTCTTAATTGTGGCACACGGGATCTAGTTCCCTGACCGGGATCTAACCCAAGCTCCCTGCAGTGGCAACAAGGAGTCTTAACCACTGGACCATCAGGGAAGTCCCTGGGGTTTTCTGATATAAATTGATCTAGCTTCAAGTGTGTCCTTAGAATTTAACTATTTTTGTAATAATAAATAACATCATATTTAGACAAAACCAAAGATGGAAAATGTGTTAGAAAGTTTCTGAGAGGGAGGAATTACATTTGACTAATTGTGGTTATTCCTGCAATGGTGAGAGCAGTGTTCAGTTCAGTTCAGTTGCTCAGTTGTATCTGACTCTTTGCCACCCCACGGACTGCAGCATGCTAGGCTTCCCCATCCATCACCAACTCCTGGAATTTACTCAAACTCATCTCCATTGAGTCCATGATGCCATCCAACCATCTTATCCTCTGTCATCCCCATCTCCTCCCATCTTCAATCTTTCCCAGCATCAAGGTCTTTTCCAGTCAATCAGTTCTTCACATCAGTTGGCCAAAGTACTGGAGTTTCAGCTTCAGCATCAGTCCCTCCAGTGAATATTCAGGACTGATTTCCTTTAGGATGGACTGGTTAGATCTCCTTGCAGTCCAAGGGACTCTCAAGAGTCTTCTCCAACACCACAGTTCAAAAGCATCAATTTTTCGGCACTCAGCTTTCTTTATAGTCCAACTCACATTCATATGACTACCATAAAAACCATAGCTTTGACCAGACAGACCTTTGTGGGCAAAGTCAAGTCTCTGCTTTTTAATATGATGTCTAGGTTGGTCATAACTTTTCTTCCAAGGAGCAAGTGTCTTTTAATTTCATGGCTACAGTCACTACCTGCAGTGATTTTGGAGCTCCCCAAAATAAAGTCAGCTACTGTTTTTCCAGTGGTCATGTATGGATGTGAGAGTTGATTTATAAAGAAAGCTGAGCACTGAAGAATTGATGCTTTTGAGCTATGGTGTTGGAGAAGACTCTTGAAAAACTCCCTTGGACTGCAAGGAGATCCAACCAGTCCATTCTAAAGGAGATCAGTCTTAGGTGTTCACTGGAGGGACTGATGTTTAAGCTGAAACGCCAATACTTTGGCCACCTGATGCAAAGTGCTGACTCATTTGTAAAGACCCTGATGCTGGGAAAGATTGAAGGCATGAGCCAAAGTGGACGACAGAGGATGAGATGGTTGGATGGCATCACCAACTTGATGGACATGGGTTTGGGTGGACTCCTGGAGTTGGTAATGGACAGGGAGGCCTGGTGTGCTGCGGTTCATGGGGTGGCAAAGAGTCGGACACAACTGAGTGACTGAACAGAACTGAACTGTTTCCACTGTTTCCCCATCTATTTGCCATGAAGTGATGGGACCAGATGCCATGATCTTAATTTTCTGAATGTTGAGTTTTAAGCCAACTTTTTCACTCTCCTCTTTCACTTTCATTAAGAGGCTCTTTAGCTTTTCTTAGCTTTCTGCCATAAGGGTGGTGTCATCTGCATATCTAAGGTTATTGATCTTTCTCCCGGCAATCTTGATTCCAGCTTGTGCTTCATCCAGCCCAGCATTTCTCATGATGTACTCTACATATAAGTTAAATAAGCAGGGTGACAATATACAGCCTTGATGTACTCCTTTCCAGATCTGGAACCAACCTGTTGTTCCATGTCCAGTTCTAACTGTTGCTTCCTGACCTGCATACAGATTTCTCATGAGGCTGGTCAGGTGGTCTGGTTTTCCCATCTCTTAAAGAAGTTTGTTGTGATCCACACAGTGCAGCGTATGTCTCAGAATAATTGCTCAATGAATGTTTGCTGATTAAATGGACAATAATGATGTAGGCCATATAACAATAACGATACAGGCCACCAGTAATTACATACCTCTCTTTACTGCTTCTTCTGCCTTCTTAACTTCACATTTAAATGCTCCTTTAAAAGAAGATGTGACATACATATACTTTCTGAAATAAAATAGGAAAGAACATAATCAAGTCAGATTATCATTTTAAAGTTCACAATGCAAAAATATTCTCTAAGAAGACTATATACTCCAGAGATACATTATTATTCAGAAGAATTCATCAAGTAAGTTACATTCAGCTGTTAAATCAGCAAAGTTTATAATTAAGAAAAATTCCTTGCTCTGTAATACTGAGCAATTTTGTTTCTGTAGGGAAACTTCAGGAGAGAGACAGAAAAATCTCTGCCCCCACAAATATTCAGTTAAACATGTAAATGTGATAACTTTCTTAAAAAGAAAATTTTCTATTGAACTGCTTCATTATCAAAGTTTCTGGTTAATATATCCATCCTTATTACTCAGAGCATCATTGATACTGGGTAAACTGCTTCTCCCTCTCCGTAAACAATTATCTCTAACTGAAATGCTCAAAAACATACATTAATGTATCATTTTAAACTACTAAAACATTTTTCTAATTTATTGCTCAAGAAGCCTGTTTTCAAGGTTCAGGTTTCTACTAAAAGCAAAGATACTCTAGGACAATCACAGAGAAAGAAATGTATATATATATTTTTCCTCACTCAAAGTAAGCAAAATAAAGATGAGAAAGGCTCTGCAGAATCAGAGGTTCTCTGAAAGCAGTTGAAACTATGTTTTTCTATAATAGAGGATTCCTGGAATAAGGATTTTAAATGCTGGTTTAAGTCATCATAGAAAAACTCCAGATCTGTATACTTCACTCTATAACTTTTGCCTCTTATATCCATTAGACTTGGAAGCTTACAATTCTCTGATAAGGCAAGGTTTAGAAAGACAGTGAGAGATAGATGGAGAATTCTAGAAAATCTTTTGAAGCCAAAACATTTTAAGACATGTAAAAAGGGAAATTTGTTCATGCAGAGGAGAGAGTCTAAATCTATTAATATATATATGCCCAATGAGTCTATGCCAGGAATAGGCAAAATACTGCTTATGGGCCAAAGTAAGCCAGCAGCTTGTTTCTATTATAGCCTAAGATCTAAGAATTTTTTTTTTCCATTTTAAAGGATTTTTAAAAAAGGAAAAAATTAAAATATGAAAAAGAGATTGAATATGTCCAGATACCTACTCTCAGGCCCTTTATAGAAAAAGCTGACCAATCCCTAGAATCTAGGCTAATATCAATGGTTTTTGAATCAGAGCTTGATCTAGAATTGCTTTTCTATGCTTTGGTTTTTAAACAATGTAAGCAGTAGTGCAAATTCTTCACAACACAAACAGGTCACACATAATTTACATGGCTGTTAGCTGGAGTCTGTTTGTTTTAAGACTCTTCCATTATCTCAACAGAGGCTATACAGATATACTCTGGACAGAACATCATCATGATTAATCAAGATTTGGGGTACTTGGAGCCCCTTCTATCTGGATTAAAAGCCTTTGTTTGTCCCTTACTAGGACAAAAGACTGTTCCATTTCCTTATCTGTAAATTGAGATAAAAACAGTGATGTATGTCTCACAGGACTGTTAAGAGAATTAAAGATATCAGCATAGCTAAAGAACTTAGAATAATGCTGCTTCATAGTAAACTGACTTAATAGAATGTATTTTACCTAATAAACACCTTATAAGTTGTGTCTATTAGATATATGGTATACAGGAAATATTAGTATGTATTTTAGAGATAATATACATCGGGAATATGAAATAAAATGAGTAGCTGTATCAGTTTTCTTTTAAAAATCTGAAAAACATGCAAAAGAAACAAAAGAGACCATAGCAAAAATCAACAAAGCCAAAAGCTGGTTTTTTGAAAAGATNAAGAGACACAGATGTGTAGAGTGGACTTATGGACTCTGAGGGAGAAGGAGAGGGAGAGGGAGAGGGAGGGATGATTTGGGAGAATAGCATTGAAATATGTATACTATCATGTAAGAAATGAATTGCCAGTCTATGTTCAATGCAGGATGCAGGATGCTTGGGGCTGGTGTATGGGGATGATCTGGAGGGAAGATGTGAGGTGGGAGGTGGGAGGGGGGTTCATGTTTGGGAGTTCGTGTAAAAAAATAAATACAAAAAAAAAAAATTATAAAAAAAAAAATCTGAAAAACTTGTGGAAGTGTGCCTAATCACCTACAAAAAAGCTTAATGCTAAAAAAATTAATAAAAACAAAAAACCTCACTAAATGACATCCTAAATTCATCTACTGCAATGGTTTAATGAATAATTCAAATTATAATAACTATGTATCTTTACCTCTGACTTCAATGTTCATTTTCCAAGAAGATTTACACAGTTAGTACAAGAAAGGAACACTCATAAAAATCTAAGGTAAAGCAATTTTCAATTTGTTCCCTTGATTTTCTATTACAATAAACATTGTTCATTTAAGTCATAACCAAGGTGTATTTCAAATCAGTCTCTGTTACATTTAGAGAACAACAAAATCTAAGTTTTAAAGTAGGAAATCATTGACCACTATATACTGGAATTATCATTTGCTTTTAAAAAAAAATCATGTATTAATCACATAATTATTTTTATTTGAATCACTTAAATCAAATCTTTATTTTAAAAATCAAAATGAAATTAAGGAGAAACTGAACAGTGAGGTAATCCTTCAAAGATGATGTGAATTACACTACTCAAGCATTTTTAGAGACTACACCTTTACAGACAAGAAAATATAGGTGGCATAAAGGTGCCAACTGTGCATTAGTGCTTAATTTTAAACAACAAAAACAAAAAAATGCTCTCTCTTCATGGCGTGAGTCATTAAGATAACCTGGTCTCAGATAATGTGTACGTCTCAGATGACGGTTTAAATTTTATTATCCCATGGACAGAGGAGCCTGGTAGGCTGCAATGCATGGGGTAACAAAGAGTCAGACACAACTGAGTGATCAACACACACACACTGCTCACAACAGTTAAAGAAAGCTACGAAATATATGTGATTTTGTAAATCCAGTGTAGCAAATCTGCCTGTTTTCATAAAAGAATGAATCTTTGTTCAAATCCCCATCCATAATCATAAGCCCCCATCAGCCTCACACATTATTTTTTCCTACTTGTGGTCTCTTGAAGATAAAAATGCTCCTGAGAATCAGAGTAATACTGGAGGAAAAAGAACCGAATCCATCCAATTCTACTCCTCAGTCCTGGCAACATTCCCTCTAAGGGAACGGTGTCCCCTCTAGAACTGGGCTTCTAGTTTCTCAGTGGTTAGAATGGTTTCAACCATCTCCCAAACTCTGAATATACTTGATCTCTGCCCACACTGGAGGTTGTGGTCTCTGTTTTCACTTTGTTTCTGCCTTGTTTCTCTGCCCATTCTGCCTCATGTTATGTCTCCACTCTTCCTCACAGATTTCACCTTCTACATCCCTACTTTCTTCCATCAATGAAATTGCATTCAAATGTTTTGCTTATGTCCACTTTTTATATAAATCAATTTATTGAATATTTTCTTTCTAAAAGAGCTTAAAAACATAAGGTCAATTAAAAGTATTGAGGGAAAATGAAAATTAACACAATAAAAAAATAAATAATAAAAGTCTTGTTCCTTAGAACAGCAAAAATAAAATAAGAAAATACTATTAATAACACATATAGATTTGCAACCACACAAAAGCTCACTTACACAACTGTTGGTATAAAAATAAATTGGTCTCTACTTCTTGGTGGTTAAATTAACAGGACTCCTCAAAATTAACAGTGTATCTATCTTCTGACTCATAATTTACTTCTGTAATCCGTTCTACAGAAATAATCATATTTGAGCATAAATATGCATATATCAAATGATGCCCAAGCATACCCAGTTTAACACTGTAACAGTGAAAACGCTGCTTTACTGTCTGCTGGCTTAGATGGTAAAGAATCTGCCTGCAGTACATGAGATCCAGGTTTGATCCATGGATTGGGAAGATTCCCTGGAGAAGAGAATGGCAATCCACTCCAGTATTCTTGCCTGGAGAATCCCAGGCACAGAGGAGCCTGACAAGCTACAGTCCATGGGGTCACAAAGAGTCAGACACAACTGAGCAACTAACAGACACACACAATGAAAACCATAAATCAATAAGTAGTTAAACCACGGGTACTATACAGTGTATCTAACAGTGCCAAAGAAAGATTTCCAAGAGAACTTTTGTAAATTAAAAAAAAAGTTACATAATTTTATGTTTAAAAATTGTGTGTGTGGTTTATGTGTATGTAAATATGCAGAAGATGACCTGGGAGGGTATTTATTAAACTCCAGGCAGAGATTCTCCTTTGGGGAGATTACAGATTGCTAGGGCACAGAGTGAGTGACAAGTGGTAAAGGGGGCTTTTAGTTATTTGATCTTCTCCAGTATCTAACTATACTGTTTGAGTTTTTTTTTTTTTTTTTAATTTAATTTTTTTGCTGTGGTGGGTCTTTGTTGCTATGCACGGGCTTTCTCTAGGTGCGGCAAGTGGTGTGTGGGCTCAGGAGTGTGACACATGGGCCTAGTTGGCCCGCGGCCTGTGTGATCTTCCCTGATCAGGAATCAGACATGTGTCCCCTGCATTGACAGGTGAATTCTTACCCCAGGGAAGCCCCTGTTTGAGTTTTAATTAATAAATTTTACTGATGTGGGGTAGGAGGTGGGAGGGGGGTTCATGTTTGGGAGTTGGTGTACACCCGTGGCAGGATTCATGTCAATGTATGCCAAAACCAATAGAATTGTAAAGTAAAATAAAGTAAAATGGAAGCTCTAAAAAATAATAATAATAAAAAAATGAACAAATTTTACTATTTTAGGAGCAAAATGGAACTATGTCCCCTAGAGAGAAATAAATCTCTAAAGAGAAATCAAAATATGAAAAAACATTGAGTAATTTTTAAGACTTTATGTGGCAAAACTATAGACTGTAGCATAATACAGCACTTTGAGTGACTGTTTTAATCAGAATCACCTGCAAAAATTTAAATTTTCATTGGTTTTTAATGCTCATACTTACCAAATTGGTCCAAAACATGTTGACTAATATAAAACAAAGTATTTTTTAAATTTTAAGTTGAAAAAACAGACTACAAGAAAATTAAAGTTCTAAACTTCTAATTATGCAGAAAAATTCAGCCCACAGTTATGAATTGCAACATTATAGTACTCACAACCATAATTATTTTCTTTGTAAGTACAAGTTTGCCTGATTAGTCATACTATAAAATAGTTATAGTCCTACATTATTTATCAAAACATCTAATGAGGAATGATCAAGAGTTTTCTGGCTCGTATGATGTTGACAGTGAGACCTGGGTGTCAGATAGACTTTTCAAACTTAATATGTCCAGTACAAGTGGAAAGAAACCCATCACCATTCTCCCTGACCCCTATTCGTGCACCTCCTGTATCATTAGAAGGCGTTCATTGCTCCTTGTCTTCATGTCACATCCAAGCCATCAGGAGGTCTTGTGGACTCTTATCTTTACAATCTAAAGATAATCTAAACACATGTAATCTAAACATGTTTCATTACTTCTACCATCACCACCTCAGCTCAAGCCACTGTAATTTCTCACCTA
Source organism: Oreotragus oreotragus (assembly GCA_006410675.1). Taxonomy (NCBI): domain Eukaryota; kingdom Metazoa; phylum Chordata; class Mammalia; order Artiodactyla; family Bovidae; genus Oreotragus; species Oreotragus oreotragus. The sequence goes on along the minus strand of SJYX01021296.1, from coordinate 151,095 downwards.
GAATACAGTAACGGTGTTCTACTAATTTCCTTTCCTCCCTTCTTGCCCCATAATATCAATTCTCCACTAAGTGGCCACAGTAATCTCTAAAATAATAAATTAAGTAATGTCATTCTTCTCAAAAGACTTTACATTCTCAATACAAATTCCTTTTATTACCGTTTTGGTCAAGGCCTGCAGAACCTGTGGCCATCTTCCGCGCCGCTTTTCTATCACCATCCTCTAGCTCTACTAACCTTTCCCTCCTGACTCTACGAGCTGTTCGTCTCTTCCTGGAAACACCATCCCATAAAATTCTTATACGATTCATAGCGGAATCCACCCTCCAAGATGCCCTCTAATGGTTCTTACTTCCTGGTGTTCCTGCCTTTATGTAGTCCCCTCCCACACTGAATCTATATGACCAAAATACGGAAGAGTGATGGTAGATGACTCTCGAGCCTAGCATCGAAAAGACTGCAGTTTCTACTCTGTTCTCTTGAATTGCACACTCCAGTGAAAACCAATCCCTGTACAAATACTCAGGCAGTCCTGTGTAGTAGTCGAGGTAAAGAGGAACCAAAGTGCCAGCCAGCCATGGCAGTCAGCCAGTTTGGAAGTGTACTTTCTACTTCCCATCAAGCTCCATAGCAATCCTGGCCAAAATCTCTTGTCAGCTTCATGGGAGATCCCAAAACAAAGCTACCCTACAAAACCACCATCAAATTACTGACCCACAGACATTGAGCAATAACAGATGGCTACTTTATTATTAAGTCACTCAATCTGCAGGTGATTTGCTTATACAGGGTTAGATACATTCACTTTCTCAGTTTGTTCAGCTGTCTGCTCAAAAGCTCTTTACTTTAAAAAGTAACTTCCCTAATTTTCTGTCTAAAATAGTCATCCAAAACCCCTCAGTCCATGAATCTCTGTCTATTCACAAATGTGTGGGAACTATGCTGAGCATTATGTTTAAATAAACATATTTTTATTTTAATCCTTTCAACTGCCCTGAGGGAGAGGGGAATTTTCAATACATACTGGAGAAGTGTCAGGTTTAAGCAATTGCTGAAGGTCCACAACTAGTGAAAGGCAAAATCAAAACTCAGTGTCACTGATCCACATTTTGCTTTCAACTACTTTCAGATACTGAAAGATTAAATGATTTAAGATAATATAAACTCATGAAGGAATACATAAGATGCACAGTTTACAAAAGAGACACTTTCAAAACATTGTTAGTCTGTCCCAGTGGGTAGGAGGTGAGGATATTTGGGGAATATCCCTAAAAAATGAAGACTGTCCCAGAAGCACAGCATTGCAGGATATTCAACAGCAGGCCATAAACTCAATGTCCCTGAATATCTTTAAAAGGATCATGCTGCTCCTATGACAATGGGGGACTCCAACTCCACACCATTTGGGCTCCTTTCAGCGCTATGAATCCACAGCAAAGCAGTGATAACGAGGAATGGAGATCTTCAAACAGATACTTTGGCTCTACCTCCCTTAAGGAGCTTTCAAAAGTGTCCTTCCTTAGTTCTAATGTGCAGAGATTTAATGCCTGCATAAATCTGAGAGTTATTTCTCTACTAAACCTAAAGGAAATCAGTAATGTCTGTTGCTGAAGATCAAATAATACAGCCAGTATTTGCCTGTCTGTATTATACAGATAAACAATATTTAAGATCCCAAGACTTCTAAAATCTTTACTTTGAAAAATGTAAAGAAATCACCTAGCTGAAATTCTTCCCTAAACAATAATTCTTTCTACAATCTAGGCTCTTTTAGGGACAAATTTGTCCTCATCTTGAATGGGAGTGCCTTTCACTGCTTCATTAATTTCATGCCACACTCACAACTCTGAGTTGGTGTATTATAACTTATGTCATGTGTCTGGAGAAACTAAACTTCCCATTCTGGACATACTGGATTTAGTATTCTGGACGTCAAACCTGCTAACTGGACCAGGGACTGCTTCAATCAAAGGAAGCTATGTGAGGGATCAAACCTTCCCAAACTCTTGTCTTGTCCCTAGACTCTGTCCATTAAGGAAGCTTTGAATTTGATGGTGGAAAATCCACCCTTCATGAAGCAAATACGAAATATACATGGCAAAGTCAGCTCAATAGAGCTCAGGGGTAACCTGAGCAACACTGGGCTGTTGCTTCAGTTCTCCGGAACACCCCAGCCATGGAGAAAAAACTGAGACGGTGAGCATGCTGTATGGCGCCCTGCTCTGTGACTTCTCTGAGTGTCTTTATCTTAAACATCAGTGGGAAAAGGTAATCTGTGTGTCTCTGCAAAAAAAGAGCATAACACTCTCGTGCTGAGCTAGTCTTCTACTTCTACCCAGCCATTCAAGTTCTGCCCTCTAGAACTCCAACCACCACATGGCAGCCTTTCAAGTTTTCACTTACACTTCTCATTCACAACATGATGCTCAATTCCATTAATTAGCCCCTACCCGATAGTTACCTTACTGTGAGCCAGGAAGTCCCCTTCCCTTCTAAAGCATCCTCATCTGAACATCACCCTCCAGACATGGTGTAAGCAGGACACAGTTTATTAACATCTTGTTCTGTTCACTAAGTTCCATAAACATTTTCAGCAACCCCATCATCCTATTAGCTTGTATCAGGCTTGTGGTCAATGAAAATACCTAGTTTTTTCATATAAATCAGTACCCAGTCTAGTATTAATATATTAACACAAATAGATTTTTAAAATCTAAATTCAGGACTGTATGTATTTATATTACATTTATCTTTTGTACTTCAACTCATATTCATATTGTGCCTGATATAAGATATTCCTCCTAGTTAAGGGTCAATTATGAACTCAAAATTGCTTTTTATCCAAATTATTGATAAACATACTGAACAGAATATGATTAAGGGATTAAAAATACCCCTCAGTCCCTTTTTTAACTTGTTAGAGACACTGGGGTAAAGAGGCTCCAGTAATTATAAGTCAATTCACACAGCTAAAATCCAGTGTTCTTTTTGTGTTTGCAATAAAAGCACAGAGAAATGAGTGATGTATAGATATGTATTCTTACAAACAATATCCAGTGTTCATTTCTAGAAGTATACTGGAGCTTGGGTGGTCAAGTGGACAGAGTATTTAAACATTTTAATATATTTTAAACGTTTCTATTCTGGTCACATAGGGTCATTCCCAGCTTTTAATTTGTTCTGATATGGCCATTAGAGATAGAATGCCTTTCAGGGAAGAAATAAAGTAAGGGTGACCCCACAAGCAGTGAGATAACAAGGATAGAACTTCACATATTTCTTACATAAAACTTTTGCCACTAGAGAACCTGTGAGGAAAATAATATGCAAGTAAATAAGGCAAATGGAGAGAAAGTTAAGCCTAAGGGATAAAGCCATGGAAAATTAAATCTGTCCTTACTGTAGATACCAAACATCAGATTTAACAGTTTATCAGAGCCCCGTGTAACACATGGCAAAGGTTCAAGCCTCCTTAAGTATCTTTTAAGGAATAAAATAAATATTTATATTGTATCTATTCCTGGTAAGATATATCTAAAAATAGTACAATGAAACATGCATTTAAAAAAATACACTAGCATGGGAAACAGCCATCACTTGATTTATGTAATTTAGGTAGACAAAATTCAATTTCATAAAATTTCCCTAGAAAATAGAGACAAACCCACATTTTCCATTGGCTTAAACCAAACTCCCTGAGATAGAAATAATTTAATTTGAAAAGATCAGCTATATTGATTGATCCAGGAGACTCTTGGTACTTCCCAGAAGAATGAGGCTGATGAAAAGAAGTATCACTTTGATATGAATTAGGGAACGAATAGATTTATAGAGTAAGTCTCAGGCTTCATATACTTCATTTTTCAAAATATGACCTGCAGTATAATCAGAAATCAAAAGTAAAGCTTTTGAGGAATCCATTGGTGTGTGGTCAGCTCATTCAATTCAGAGATCCACAATTTTTAATATCAGTATTGACATGAGTGATTGCAAGCCCTCAGGACAGCAACTACTTTTTCAAGAAAATAAGACAACATAAATTTGGGTCTATTATATAGAATTAGTGTGCTGTTGGGGAAGGAGCATGGAATTTGAGTTGATAAAGAATTCAGAGTAAGAAAATTTGAGTTCTTATCCAGTTCTGACATTTATTTATTTCTAAATAATGATACACACACACACACACAGTGTACAAGCATTAAATGTTCCTCCCAGTAGATAGTAAACTGAAAGCTAAGCTAGAGCTAATCTTATCTTTCTAGCACAATCTCAGACTCACAGAAGGTTTTGATAAATGTTTAGTAAATAAATGAATGACCACCCACATATCACACACTAAAAAAAGACTGTCTTGAATGCACACATAGTTGTAAAGGTAAGTTATACAATATGCAAATATAAGCTTAAAAAAAGCTAATGCTAAAATATAAATGAATTAGATGCACATTTATACATATATTCTTTCTATATATAAACTATACATATACATATATGTGTATGATTTAATAGTTCAAATACATTGTATAAAAAGAAAATGTAAGAGAACTGGAATTTTTAAAATTGAACCTATCACAATCAAAGCACCTAGGATTCAGTGCAGTAAATAACAAATTCCTACTTGAGGGGGACAATCTGACTGAGAGTGTTCACTACACCATATTGCTTTTATGGCCAAATATTTGTCTCATATGATTACTCTTCAGCAAACCTTCCAGAATGCAGTTCAAATTTTATTTGCCATTGTAAAACTCTTCCAATCAAATTAACAATTGGGGTTGGGGGGTGTTTTACAAATGAAAATTCTATGAACACAATTGAACGAAGGTGAATTACCTGGGTCTGTAGAGGCAATAGCATAGGTATTTTGTTCTAACTCTTTTGGCCTGAATGAATATTCTCATCCAAGGATCAAAATATAGAACAGATGTATAGGCTCTGAATGACCATCTCTCTGGAAAACTAGGAAAGAAAATGAATATAATAATGACATTATGTGAGAAGAAAAAAATAAGACTACCAAGTCATAATGATTACAACTAGCAACTCCAGAAAGTTTTTTCCTAAACTTAATGACATGACAAATACCAGCAAATCTTATAACATGCACAGACCCTTAAATACAAGGGCTTACCTGAATAACCTACACTTAGATTAGAACTTCCCACAGTGCAGGAGACCTGGGTTGGGATGAGCCCCTGGAGGAGGATGTGGCAACCCACTCCAGCATTCTTGCCTAGAGAATACCCATGGACAGAGAAGCCTGGTGGGCTGCAGTCCATGGGGTTGCAAAAAGTCGGACACGACTGAGCAACTTCACTTTCACTTTTCACTTTCATGCACTGGAGAAGGAAATGGTAACCTATTCCAGTGTTCTTGCCTGGAGAATCCCAGGGACGGGGGAGCCTGGTGGGCTGCCATCTATGGGGTCACACAGAGTCGGACACGAATGAAGCAACTCAGCAGTAGCAGCAGCAGCAGCAGCAGCAGCAGATTTACATCAGTGGAGAAGGAAATGACAACCTACTCCAGTACTCCTGCCTGGAGAATCCCTTGGACAGAGGAGCCTGGTGGGCTACAGTTCATGGGATCGCAGTCAGACACAATTGAGCAACGGACACACACACACACACACCCACACACCCACACACACACAGACTTACATCAGCAATAGAAAAGATACTTTTCATTAAAACTATCAGCCCAGAAGGACAAAATCACACCAAATAAACAAAATAATTCCCTTGCTTAAGCATAACAAAAAGAATCTAGGCCCACATGAATGAAATACATTTCCATGAAGTTACTGTGCAGAGAGAAATACAATAAAATGTTTAATTTGCCTTGAAAATTATGAACAAGAAACATAAAACTTCATTCCATAACTGAAATAAGTATTAACATAAGGATTAAAATAAATATTAATGAACAGTTGAAGGGAGGAATCCAACAATGGAAATGAAAAATAAAAAGAGAAAAGTAAAGGATGGAAAGGCAATGAAATTGAAGCTGAGCAACGTAAACAGCCTACGAAGAAAACTGCTCTTGTAAAACCGCATGGTGTTGAGAAGTCTTCGTGTTGCCGTATACCAACAACTCCAGGGACCTTCAGAATTCAAGTATATTTACAAACTGCAAATCCTCTCCAAATAGACAAGAAATAAAGATCAAAAAAGGCCTAGCCAATGGCACCCCACTCCAGTACTCTTGCCTGGAAAATCCCATGGACGGAGGAGCCTGGTAGGCTGCAGTCCATGGGGTCGCTAAGAGTCGGACGCGACTGAGCGACTTTCTTTCACTTTTCACTCTCATGCATTGGAGGAGGAAATGGCACCCCACTCCAGTGCTCTTGCCTGGAGCATCCCAGGGATGGGGGAGCCTGGTGGGCTGCCGTCTATGGGGCCGCACAGAGTTGGACACGACTGACGCGACTCAGCAGCAGCAGCAGCAGCTGAAGGAGTAGCACTTTTCATCTGCTAGGTCCAAGAAAAGACTGCCATGCAGGCTGTAAGGCACAAACAGAAAGCAGCGAGCAACAGCCCCGTCATTTTTACAAGCAGGGAGGCAAGCTGAAGGAAGAGAAACATAAAGCCTGTCTGGGTGGGGGTGTTGCTGCTCAGTGAGTCACAATGTTGGCAGTTACTCAGTGAGAAAGAACAGAACCCTAAGGAATTTATAAAAATGACGACAAAGCTCACAGGGTTGCAGTCTACGGATTTCCTGGTTGGTTGTAAGTTCCTCCAGGCAGGAATTGAAGCTCATTATAAATCCATTAATTGTTTAAAAACAAATTCTTTTAAAGTGAGCTTTCAGTAGAATTTCCCAGTGTTAATTATTATATAAAAGTATCTAGTCATGGCTGCTGTTTAGTCACCAAGTCGTATCTGACCCTTTGCAACCACGTGGACTGTAGCCCGACCACATGGACTGTAGCCCGCCAGGCTCCTCTGACCATGGGATTCTCCAGGCAAATACTGGAGTGGATTGCCATTTCCTTCTCCAGGGGATCATCCTGACCCAGGGATCAAATGTGGGTCTCCTGCGTTGCAGGCAGATTCTTTACCATCTGAACCACCAGGGAAACCCAAGGTTAACTGCAGTGGTCTTTAAATGGCAAATATGAATGTAGCTTTAACGTGACAAGAAAGGCTGTGTGCATGAAGGTATAATAGCACTGCAATAATGAAGTTGATTATTAGTATACCAGAAGCTGCACAAGCAAGTTAAGTCCTCACCTGTCAAGAAAAAAAAAAAAAAAAGTCACCCTGGGACACTGTGAAAATTCTGAGTACTTTTCCCATTATTCAAATTCTTTCCGGATCTCCTAATTTGAAATTGCCCCTACAGCTAGAAGCATTCTTTTAACTTTCCTCAAAGCTAACACTTCTCTGTCATTTGAAGGTAAAAGTCAAAAGTAATTCAGAGCCAAGTTTGAGAATTTGAGAAATATGGTAAGAGATCAAACTGAGTTAGACAAGTTTTGATTAAAAAAACATCACACAAATATAAAATAAGGACACGAATCCCTCTACCTCTTAATAGGTCATTTTCTACTCATTCAATAAATATTCAATGAACATTCACAGCACGTGTGTAGGGGATCCTCAAGCCCTTTCTCTGTGACGAGGGGAATGCACTAGAAGTCTCATGGGACTTAGCATATAACTGTACTCAAGGCTAAGATATCATGGAGATGTATAAGGATATACCGGAACTCTTACAGAAAAGATAATGGTGTCTGGAAGAATCTTTGCCTGGCTTTCTCATGTTCTCTCCCTCTCATGAAGGGTCACACAGACAATACTCTTCTGCAGCTATGAATATGTAGCAACATGTGTGTGATGCTTCTGCCTAGGGAAGCCTGTTAAGAGAGTGAGTACTCAAGGTTTTTTGTCTTTGTTTGTTGTTTCTGTCTTTGTTTTTTCCCTGGGGCTGGTCATATAAGCTCCCTCTGCCTAGCATGTATTAAAATTCCAGAGTCCCAGAAATAATGTAGATCTTCAGCATAAATCAGGCTATTTGCACAGTCTGTACACAGTGAGCCACCTTTATCTGTTAAAGAAAGTTCTGTATCAGTGATGGGGGACTGTTTACTAGCTAAGTTCCCAGAAGCCAGCCAAGGGTTAATCTTGTAAACAAACCTTTTAATATTAACTTCCCATTCACTTGTGACTAACAGCATGGCAATAATTCTTATGCTATTATGATGTTTCAGTGATAGAAAAAGAAGGCTAAATAGGAAATCTGTATATGAAATAGGCCAATCAATGTCATTTTCAAATGCTTTTATATGATTCTAAGGTCCTTCATGACCCTGACCCCACTTAATTTTCTAGCCTGATCTCCCGCCAGCTTCAGTCAAGCCATTCAGGACTACAGACTTCTCCAGATATGGGATCAAGCTTTATAATCCTCAAGCCTTGGCACAGTTCAATTCATTGGCCATTTGCAGTTACCTCCTCTTCACGCTTCAGGAGATGTCATTTGCTGTCAAAGCCTGCCCTCACTCCTCAAGGTTGGGTGAATCATTCTCTTCCAGTGCTTCCCTCCTTCTGTGCCTCCTTTTCAGAGCACCTGGGCTTCCCAGTGACTCAGCAGTAAAGAATCTGCCTGCAATGCAGGAGACCTGGGAGAAGATCCCCTGGGAGGAGGGCATAGTAACCCACTGGAGTGGGAGAATTCCATGGACAGAGGAGCCTGGCGGGCTGCAGTCCATAGGGTCAGAAAGAGTCAGACACGACTGCAGTTACTGAGCATGCATGCACACCACTTAGTCTTGTCACTGCCTGTTTACCTACTGTATCCCCATCAGGCTGTATCCTCTATGAGGCTATCATCCTCATCAATAAGTATTTGTCGAATAAGTGAAAATTATTCAGGACTTCCTTGGTTTAATTCAGAATGAACAACAGAGGAGTCTCTGTTGTTTTTCAGATGCTCAGTTGGATCTGACATTTTGCAGTCTCATGGATTGCAGCACACCAGGTTCCTCTGTCCTCCACTATCTCCCAGAGTTTGCTCAAATTCATGTCCATTGAGTTGGTGATGTTATCTACCCATTTCACCCTCAACTGTCCCCTTCTCCTTTTTCCTTCAATCTTTTCCAGCATCAGGATCTTTCTCAATGAGTCAGCTCTTTGCATCTGGTGGCCAAAGTATTGGAGCTTCAGCTTCAGCATCAGTCCTTCCAATGANCCCATTTCACCCTCAACTGTCCCCTTCTCCTTTTTCCTTCAATCTTTTCCAGCATCAGGATCTTTCTCAATGAGTCAGCTCTTTGCATCTGGTGGCCAAAGTATTGGAGCTTCAGCTTCAGCATCAGTCCTTCCAATGAATATTCAGGATTGATTTCCTTTAAGATTAACTGGTTTGATCTGATCTCCTTGCAGTCCAAGAGACTCTCAAGAGTCTTCTCCAATACCACAATTCAAAAGTATCAATTCTTTGGGTTGTCGGAAAAGGATGTTTGCTATGACCAGCATGCTCTCTTGCCAAAACTTGGTTAGCCTTTGCCTTGCTTCATTTTGTACTCCAGGGCCTAAACTTGCCTGTTACTCCATGTATCTCTTGACTTCCAACTTTTGTATTCCAATCCTCTTTGATGAAAAAGACAACTTTTTCTGGTCTTAGTTCTAGAAGATCTTGTAGGTCTTCATAGCACCATTCAGCTTCTTTGGCATCAGTGGTTGGGGCATGGACTTGGATTACTATGGTGTTAAATGGTTTGCTTTAGAAATGAACTGAGATCATTCTATCATTTTTGAGGCTGCACCCAAGTACTGCATTTCAGATTATTTTGNACAACTTTTTCTGGTCTTAGTTCTAGAAGATCTTGTAGGTCTTCATAGCACCATTCAGCTTCTTTGGCATCAGTGGTTGGGGCATGGACTTGGATTACTATGGTGTTAAATGGTTTGCTTTAGAAATGAACTGAGATCATTCTATCATTTTTGAGGCTGCACCCAAGTACTGCATTTCAGATTATTTTGTTGACTATGAGGGATACTCCATTTCTTCTAAGGGATTCTTGCCCACAGTAGTAGATATAATGGTCATCTGAGTTAAATTCACCCATTCCCATGATTTTAATTCACTGATTCCTAATATGCCAATGTTCAATCTTGCCGTCTTCTACTTGGCCACTTCCAATTTACCTTGATTCATGGAACCAACATTCCAGGTTCCTATGCAATATTGTTCCTTACAGCATCGGACTTTATTTTCACCACCAGACACACCCACAACTGAGCATCATTTCTGCTTTGGCCCAGCTGCTTCATTCTTGGGAGAAGGCAATGGCACCCCACTCCAGTACTTTTGCCTGGAAAATCCCATGGATGGAGGAGCCTGGTAGGCTACAGTCCATGGGGTCACTGAGAGTTGGACACGACTCAGTGACTTCACTTTTACTTTTCACTTTCATGCACTGGAGAAGGAAATGGCAACCCACTCTAGTGTTCTTGCCTGGAGAATCCCAGGGACGGCGGAGCCTGGTGGGCTGCTGTCTATGGGGTCGCACAGAGTCAGACACGACTGAAGCGACTTAGCAGCAGCAGCAGCAGCAGCTTCATTCTTACTGGAGGATTACTAATCACCCTCCACTCTTCCCCAGTAGTATACTGGACACCTCCCATCCTGGGGGGCTCATCTTTCAGCATCATATCTTTTTACCTCTTCATACTGTCCATGGGGTTCTCCAGACAAGAATATTGGAGTGGGTATCCTTCCACAGTTCAGAAAAAGACTCTCAAATCCAAGTACTGGACTAAATTAGATCCCTTCTGGAATATCTCAGAGGTGCCATATTTCTACTCATGAAAACATTCTATGTTATAACCAAGACAGTTTTCTAAATTTACTGCCAAAGTCCCTAAAAAAAATCTCCAAAGATTTTTTGAAGTTGAAACTAACAAAGCCTAAATTATTTTGAATATACAGAAGTACATAAAGATTTTTAACTAGTTTAAGTTCTGAACTGTAAAGGGGATAACCAAAGTTAACCTTAGGGTAGATTATACCTAAGAGAAATGTCAACTCAAAGAGGTAATTTAAAAGGAAAGTTACAAGCTTCGCAAAGCAATGAAAGTGCTTCTACCATAACCATAGTATGGTAAGAAGCCCATTATACCACTTTGAAGCTGTAACTTTTGATGTGTCCCCAGGCAGCTCAGTTAAGACATAAACTGGAGACATTACAGAACGCTGCCCAATGACTGTCAATTTAGAAATACACTGACAATATGTCACCTAATTTCAAAACATTACTTAGTACAAAATTTCAACTCTGTGACTCTGTAGTATATCATTGCTTTCAGAACAGCTTTGTCGGATGGGTTCCTCTAGTTGCCTGAGATCTGGAACTGTGATGGATTCCAGGGGTATGAAAGGCCCTTTGGATGGCAGTCAATTCCATGACATGCCTTTTTTTGTCATGAATCTGTGACAAGAGTCCATGCTTTCTTCCATTTTATCATAAGGGTTGACTATGTTAAGAAGATAGTAAGTAACTGAAAGCAACATGGGTACAAGGAAATCACATGCACAACAGACCAGATGAAATGGTCATACGATCCTAGCGCCTACAAAAAGGGAAAAATGCTACAGGGGCGCTGAAGCCTTCACAATTTGAAAACGTAATTCACAAAGACACATCCACCCCAATGTACATTGCAGCACTATTTACAATAGCCAGGACATGGAAGCAACCTAAATGCTCAGCAACAAATGAACGGATTAAGAAGATGTGTTACACTTGCATACAATGCAATATTACTCAGCCATGAAAAGGAACAAATTTGAATCAGTTCTAGTGAGGTGGCAGAACCTAGAGTCTGTCATACAGAGTAAAGTAAGTCAGAAAGAGAAAAACAAGTATCATATAGTTACGCATATATATGGAATCTAGAAAAATGGCATTGATGAACCTATTTGTGAGGCATGAATAGAGACACAGACGATGAGACAGACTTGTGGACACAGGGTGGGAAGGAGAGGGTGGGGCGAATGGAGAGGGCAACACTGACGTACACACACTGCCTATGTGGGAAGCTGCTGTAG
>SJYX01021296.1:119091-138564 GCA_006410675.1 Oreotragus oreotragus | reverse complement strand
GGGGAAGACGCACACATACATGTAGCTGCTTCCCTTGCGGCTCAGCTGGTAAAGAATCCATCTGCAATGCAGGAGACCTGAGTTCAATCCCTGGGTTGGGAAGAACCCCTGGAGAAGAGAAAGGCTACCCACTCTAGTATTCTGGCCTGGAGAATTCCATGGATTGGTACAGTCCCTGGGGTTGCAAAGAGTCGCACTCGACTGGGGAACTTTCACTCCATAACTGATTCACCTTGTTGTACAGCAGAAGCTAATACAACACTGTAAAACAATTATATTTCAATTAAAAAAAAAGAATATTTTACATAAAAATCCATATCAACAAATTTGAAAATCTAAACAAAATGAGTATTTTTAATAAGAAATTATAGATAATAAATTTACCCTAAGAATTTTAAATTTTGAATGGATTAACAGTTATAACCCTGTCTCTTATACACATCTAGATGTGTATAAGAGACAGTTGTTGTACAGCAGAAGCTAATACAACACTGTAAAACAATTATATTTCAATTAAAAAAAAAGAATATTTTACATAAAAATCCATATCAACAAATTTGAAAATCTAAACAAAATGAGTATTTTTAATAAGAAATTATAGATAATAAATTTACCCTAAGAATTTTAAATTTTGAATGGATTAACAGTTATAACCCAATTGAAAAGTAATAAAAGTAACAAAAGTAGTAATAAGACCACAAAATTTTCAGGGAACTTCTATCCAACCTATAGGTAAATGAAAGATTCATTTTATATAAACTCTTTTAAACTAACAAAAGAGGTGAAAAACTTTCTAGCTCATTCTACTATAGACTACACACCAATAGTAAGATAAGCATAATAAAAGCATAATATAGGCAGTCTCATATGTAAACATAGAGACAAAGAAACATGAAATAAAATACTAGCAAAATTAACACAGTGAATAATACATCATAAACTAGTTGGATTTATTTGAACAAAGCAAGGATGGTTCAACATTATAAACTCTAATATAATAACACATTGCTTTAATAGATTAAAGGAGAAAAACAAATCTAAATCACTTCAACAGATATCAGAAAGCACTCACTAAAATTTAACACCCATTTTCTGATGTAAAAAATAAATGGAACTCAATAAACAAGAAATAACTGCCTTCCTGAAACTGAAAAGGCATTGATTCGAAGGAATACTAACTAGAATAATCATCACACCTAATAGTCAAATGTAAAAAAACTCTATTAAGACAAAAACAAGACAAAAAAGCATGTCTGCTATTACCACTTCTATCTAACTAGCTAATTAGTTAAAACAAGGAATAAAGAAATAATAAGTAGTTGGTTGGAAGGTATCACTGACTCAATGGACGTGAGTTTGAACAAACTCAGGGAGATAGTGAAGGTCAGGGAAGTCTGGCATTCTGCAGTTCATGGGGTTGCAGACACGACTTAGCAAATGAACAACAGAAATGAAGACATAAAACCATCATTGTTTAAAAATAGAAACTACATGTAAAATTTAACTGAAAACTATTAGAATAAAATAGTTTAGTGAATGATGAGATATAAAATCAACAGGCAAAAAGTCGATGCTTCACCATCAGTAAACTAACAAATAATTTGAAAAAGCAACAAAGAAAAAAAAAAGTCTTATCTGAATGCTAATAAGTCAGAAAATGCCCCAAAATAAACCTAACAAGAAATATACAAGACTTAAGTGAAGAAATAATAATAGCTAACAATTACTGGGTATGTACAATGTGCCAAAGAAGAATTTAAGCACTTTTTACATCAAATATCGTTTAATCTTCACAACAACCCTGTGACATAATACCATTGCTATCATTACCATTTACAAATGAGTAAATTGAGGCTCTGTGAGGTTAACTACCTTCCCCATAAAAACACAGCAGGTAGAACTATAAATTGAACTCAATCTAACTACCAAAGCTCTGTTCTTAATTAGTATGATATACTATGCTGTTATAAAACTCCACTCAACTATATAAAAGTAGACAGGAATAAGGACCAAAACATAAATATGCTAGTTCTCCCCCAATTAATCCATAAATGCAATGGACTACCAGTAAAAGACCCAAGAATTTTTTATAATAAAAGTTGAAAAGCTTAAATACTCATATAAAAATGAACATGTACAAGTAAGGCAATTTTAAAAAAGTTTAGGGGTAGTCTTATCAAATAACAAAATGCCTTATAAGGGCTATAGCAATTAAGAAATTCTAATGGAGCAGGAATCAAAAATTATATCAGTGAAAAGGGGCAGACTGTCTAGAAATAGATCCATGAATGGTGACAACCTAGTTTACATTAATAACACACTTTAAATAAATAAAAAAGGCTGGATTATTTTTTAAATTCTATATCCTTTAGGAAACTACAAAATTAATCTATCCTTCCCCATGCATATAAACTTCAAAAATAAATCCCAGATGCATTAAAAGGCTATATGGAAATAAAATATAAGTATTAAAAGAAATGATAAGAAACCATATTTGGCTAAGGACAGACTTTCTGAGTTCAGAATGCAAAAGAAGCAGAGAAAGGAAAGTATTAGTATTAACAGATTTGACCTTAAAGAATCAAAAATTTCTGTAAGACAAAGGACAATACTAACAATGTAAAAAGTCAAGGGTGGAGCTTCCCTGGTGGCTCAGAAGTAAAGAATCTGCCTGCAAATGCAGGAGACACAGGTTCGATACCTGGTCCAGGAAGATCCCAGATGCCACGGAGCAACTAAACCCTTCACACCACAGTTACTGAGCCTATGCTTTAGAGCCTAGGAGCCACAACTACTGAGCCCAGGTTCTGCAACTGCTGAAGACCCCACGACCCAGAGGCCGTGCTCTGCAACGAGAGAAGCCGCCACGAGAGAAGGCCGTGCTCTGCAACGAGAGAAGCCGCCACGAGAGAAGGCCATGCTCTGCAACGAGAGAGCAGCCCCCACGCAGCGCAACTGGAGAAGGCCCGCACGCAGCAGTGAAAACCCAGCACAGTCAAAAAACAAAAAGCCAAGTGGGGAAAAGGAAAGGAGGCGTGTGTGTACAAAAGGCAAAAGAAAGCGCCCTTGTGCTGATGCACTGGTGAATCTGCATCAAAGTTTGTCCATTATATTAATGTCGATATCTTCGTTATGATATTACACTGTAGTTTTGCAAAATGCCGCCACTGGGAAAGGGTACACAGCCTCTCTGTATTGCTTCTTATTATTGCATGTGAGTCTACAATAAACGTTTCAATTTAAAGAAAGGCCAACTGTCAGTCTGTGTGTGTTCAGTCAACTCAGTAGCGTCTGACTCCTTGCAACCTCAAGGACTGTAGCCCACCAGGTTCTCTGCCCATGTGGTTCTCCAGGCAAGAATACTTGAGTGGGCTGCCATTTCCTCCTCCGGGGGATCTTCCTGACAGGAATTGAGCTGAGCCTCTTGCTTCTCTTGCACTAGTAGGCAGATTCCTTACCACTGTACCACCTGGGAAGAGTGTCAGACTAGAGGAAAATGTTTTCTTCATATTTAACACCCAAAGCATTAATAGCTATACTACATTAAGTATTTCTTAAAATCAACAAGAAAAACTATATAAAATAAATATAAACAAAACACACAAGCAAATTATGGAATTAAGTGTCCAAAAAACAAGAAAATATACTCAATTTTTTCAATAATTAGGAGGAAACTGGAGAAATATTTTAATTTACCTGCTAAATTTTTTTAAGTAACAAAAATTCATTATCTCACAGTTCTAGAAGCTAGAACTATGAGACAAAGATGTCAGCATAGTTGGTTTTTCTGTGTGAATGAGCTGTGAAGAAATTTGTTTCATGAGTTTTGCCTAGGTTCTAAGAATTTGCTACTTGGCAACATTTTTAAAGACTGATTATATCAAATCATGGTGAGAATCAGGGCAATGAAAAAAATTCAGACCATTGGTTAGGTGTATAGAAATGTAAGCATTTTCACACAGCACTTTAGCACTATTTAAATTGAAAATTACTACCACTTAATCCACCAATAATTTTTCTAAGAATGCCAAAGAAGTATTTGTACATGTGCCCTAAAATAAAACAATCAGCATTGTTGAAAGAGTGAAAAAATGAAGTTTAATCAATAGAAGAGCACTGATATATAACATCACATTATACATTATACTGTAGTGTATAGTAACTGAATTTTACACAAAATTGTTATATACCAATATACAGTAATTGATCACTATACAGCCATTTCAAAAATAAGGTATAGCATTTTTAAAAGTCATCTTTTAGAATGAAGTGCAGCATTATCTTCTAAAGGGAACCAGGGTCTCTTGGAGAAATGACTGTACTGCTACATCAGGGAAAGAAGGAAAGTAATATGAGCCTAGAACATCTTGTGGTTCCAGCAAGCACAAAAGTGTTTTAAAATGATGGTGACATGAAAAGAACATAAGATTCAGCTTGAACAGGCTCCCACTAGACAAAGCCAAATTTAGAACACCTCTAGCCAAATAATTTAGAACACCTCTAGCCAAATAATATGGAGAAGGCAATGGCACCCCACTCCAGTACCCTTGCCTGGAAAAATCCCATGGATGGAGGAGCCTGGTAGGCTGCAGTCCATGGGATCGCTAAGAGTAGGACACGACTGAGCGACTTCACTTTCACTTTTCACTTTCATGCATTGGAGAAGGAAATGGCAACCCACTCCAATGTTCTTGCCTGGAGAATCCCAGGGACAGGGGAGCCTGGTGGGCTGCCGTCTATGGGGTTGCACAGAGTTGGACACGACTGAAGCGACTGAGCAGCAGCAGCCAAATAATTACTATAGACAGTAACAGATTATGACCCTGAAAATAGAGTAAAAAATAACCCAAGATCCAAACTACATATAAAAAGAGGAAGAGCAAGAGGTTGAAAGATAAAGCAAGTGTGGTACAATACCAACATTTGTGGAATCGTAGTGAAGTATATTGGAATTCTTGGTATTATCTTTGCAAACCTTTTGAAAAGTTTAAATTATTTTAAAAAAAAGGTCAAGAGGGAGGAGACATATGTACACCTATGGCTGATTTGTGCTGATGTATGGTGGAAACCTTTGTAAAGCAACTATCCTTCAGTTAAAAATAAATACATTAAAAAATTAAATCCTTCCTGAAAAAAAAATAAAATAAAAAAAGGTAAAGAAGAAAAAAAAACCTGTGTTAAACCTAATACAATGACAATTACTGAGAAGAAAACTAGATACATTTAAAAACTCAAGGTGCACAATTTAAAAGGAACTAGGGTGGAAAATGAGGAAGCACTATTACACTGATCTGTATGTCTTTGAAGTTTGATTGGTTTTCAATAAATTAATATATGTATACTACTTGAAGCCCTTCCCATCATACACACTCCATCCTCTTCCCCAAAGATTAATGCCCCTGGAACAGGTGATGAACCATTAGGTAAACAAGCAAGAATTAGATGTAGTAAAGAGTAAAGAAAACTAATACACAGATCCAGGATTCATTGGCATATCTTACATGTAATTGCAAAGTTTTTATTCAGTTCGGTTCAGTTCAGTCGCTCAGTCGTGTCCGACTCTTTAAAATGCCATGAATTGCAGCACACCAGGCCTCCCTGTCCATCACCGACTCCCAGAGTTCACTCAAACTCATGTCCATCGAGTCAGTGATGCCATCCAGCCATCTCATCTTCTGTCATCCCCTTCTCATCCTGCCCCTAACCCCTTCCAGCATCAGACTCTTTTCCAATGAGTCAACTCTTCACATGAGGTGGCCAAAGTATTGGAGTTTCAGTTTTAGCATCAGTCCTTCCAAAGAACACCGAGGACTGATCTCCTTTAGAATGGACTGGTTGGATCTCCTTGTAGTCCAAGGGACTCTCAAGCATCTTCTCCAACACCACACTTCAAAAGCATCATTTCTTCGGCACTCAACTTTCTGCACAGTTCAACTCTCACATCCATACATGACCACTGGAAAAACCATAGCCTTGACTAGATGGATGTTTGCTGGCAAAGTAATGTCTCTGATTTTTAATAATGCTGTCTAGGTTGCCCACAATTTTCCTTCCAAGGAGTAACTGTCTTTTAATTTCATGGCTGCAGTCACCATCTGCAGTGATTTTTGAAGCCCCAAAAAACAAAGTCTGACCTGATTTCACTGTTTCCCCATCTATTTCCCATGAAGTGATGGGACAAGATGCCATGATCTTAGTTTTCTGAATGTTGAGCTTTAAGCCAACTTTTTCACTCTCCTCTTTTATTTTCATCAAGAGGTTTTTTAGTTCCTCTTCACTTTCTGCCATAAGGGTGGTGTCATCTGCATATCTGAGGTTATTGATATTTCTCCCGGCAATCTTGATTCCAGCTTGTGCTTCTTCCAGTCCAGCATTTCTCATGATGTACTCTGCATAGAAGTTAAATAAGCAGGGTGACAATATACAGCCTTGACGTACTCCTTTTCCTATTTGGAACCAGTCTGTTGTTCAATGTCCAGTTCTGAATTGCATACAGATTTCTCAAGAGGCAGGTCAGGTGGTCTGGTATTCCCATCTCTTTCAGAAGTTTCCACAGTTTATTGTGATCCACACAGTCAAAGGCTTTGGCATAGTCAATAAAGCAGAAATAGATGTTTTTCTGGAACTCTCTTTGATGTACTCTGCTGCTAAGTCACTGATAAGTCACTTCAGTCGTGTCTGACTCTGTGTGACCCCATAGATGGCAGCCCACCAGGCTCCCCTGTCCCTGGGATTCTCAAGGCAAGGACACTGCAGTGGGTTGCCATTGCCTTCTCCAATGCATGAGAGTGAAAAGTGAAAGTGAAGTCGCTTAGTCGTGTCCGACTCCTAGCAACCCCACAGACTGCAGCCCACCAAGCTTCTCCATCCATGGGATCTTCCAGGCAAGAGTACTGGAGTGGGGTGCCATTGCCTTCTCTGCATATAAGTTAAATAAGCAGGGTGACATTATACAGCCTTGACGTACTCCTTTTCCGATTTGGAACCAGTCTGTTGTTCCATGTCCAGTTCTAGCTGTTGCTTCTTGACCTGCATACAGATTTCTCAGGAGGCAGGTCAGGTGGTCTGGTATTCCCATCTCTTGAAGAATTTTCCACAGTTTGTTGTGATCCACATGGTCAAAGGCTTTGGCGTAGTCAATAAAGCTGAAGTAGATGTTTTTCTGGAACTCTCTTGCAACTTAAGTATTAATTTTTCATGGAACTATTTTTGAAAATGGTTCCATTCTGAGAATCTTTAAAATCTTAAAACAATTTTAAAATAATTGATATATGTATGGCCATAGTTTTGTGTTCTTGAAAGAAATAGCTTGGATGTCAGGATGTTGCCAGTTTCTACACCCTGTGCAAGAAGTACGGGGCCGAGGCAACTGTCAGAGAAGTAGTGTGTGTGTGTGGTGGTGCATGTGTGAGAGGTGGGTATGTGGAGTGGGTAGGAAAGGCCAGAATTAGACCAAGAGCCAAAGTGGGGAGTCTTTTTCCTCCTCTCCTTCCCTTTCTTCTTTCCTCCTTTCCCCCGTTCTTCCTTTTATCTCTTCTGACTACTCCTAACTTTTCCCTCACCTCTCCCCTTTTATTCTGTCTCCCTTTTTCACACTTGCTGTTCTTTTCTCTACCTCACACCTCTTTTGTATGTACAATTATGGAATTTTTAGAATTTTTTTTTATCATGCTTTTGTAAAGCATCTTTAGCAGAAGACAGACTCATATGAATTGCTACAGTGCTTCAAATCCCAGTTGTTCTAGCAGTACATCCCAAGTAACTTTGATAGGGAACATTCTTGAAGAATTAATAAGTTATATTAAGGGCAATCATTGTGAAGAATAAAAGCAAATAAGTTTTTAAAAAGAAAAAAAATACTTCTAATTAAAAAATCATGTTCTTATTGGAAATATCTTCACTTACTTGAATACAAAGAAATCAAAACATTATAAGAAAATGTAGACTCAATAAAATCTCATATTCCCCATTTTAAGTTTACCTTTTTCCTCCAGAAGTACCTGATCTCAGTTGTGACATTAAATTCTCAAAGTGTGCTTGTGTATTATTAGCAGATATTTGTGATTTTGTTGCTGGTTTAAAACAATAAAAGTATTCAGTGTATACGGATTTGAATTGATAACTAGAATGGCCTATTGCCTAAGACTCAATAATCAGATGCCAAACCAGAACATCATAAGACTGTCCAAACTAATCAAACAAAGTTTCCCTTGTATCCTAGCATTTGCTGCTCCTGTCTCCAGAAAAGATTGTGCCCTAGAGGGTTGTGTGGGTTGTCCAGGAGAAAGAAAAAAAGTAGATTCAAATTTATTAAATTTTCTGATCTTCAGTTTCTTCTGTGAAGTGGGGATAGTAGTAGTAATATTTACTTAACAGATATTATGAAGTTGATATATAGTTTGAAGAATGTAAGTATTTCTGAATCAACTTAAAGATTTATAGATATTATGAATACTTCCTAGGTATCCATTCTATTATCAATACAAACTAAGAGAAATGAGGTATGTGAAAAATGCTGTCTAAATATTACTTATTATTCAGTGCTCAGAAGGGACAGAGGTCATGATTTTTAAAAAAATATACTTAAAAATTTATGTATTCATTTTTGATGGCACGGGGTCTTCGTTGCTTCTAGGGGGCTTTCTCTAGTTGTGGCGAGTTGAGACTCCTCTTTTTTGCTGTGTGCGGGCTTCTCATTGCGGTGGCCTCTCTTGTGCAGCATGGGATCTAGGCATGTGAGCTCGATAGTTGCAGCTCGCAGGCTCTAGGGCGCTGGCTCAATAGCTGTGGCACAGAAGTTTCTCCCTTGCATGTGGCATCTTCCCGGACCAGGGATCAAACCTGTGTCCCCTGCATTGGTATGGGATTGGATAGAGTCTCTCTCTTCAAGTAAAAGACCAGCTAATGAAGTCAACAGCATAAAAACTGCTTTCAATAGCAGATAGCTATAGATAACACATAGCTCTCAATTGTCTCTGTGCGGTTTACATTTTTGTAAGTTAAACAATGTCTAATGAATACAAAACTCTGGTTGCTGATTATATGTATTACAGAAATGGAATGCANAATGAAGTCAACAGCATAAAAAGTGCTTTCAATAGCAGATAGCTATAGATAACACATAGCTCTCAATTGTCTCTGTGCGGTTTACATTTTTGTAAGTTAAACAATGTCTAATGAATACAAAACTCTGGTTGCTGATTATATGTATTACAGAAATGGAATGCAAAGCTGTTGCTAAGTTATATTAAGCCACATACGAAAGATGCAAAATCTATAGTGAAAAAAGGTGGCTACTAATGAATCCATTCTTTAGTAAACAAATATTAAAAAGCACCTAACTATATACCATGCACTGGAGACACTGGGTGAACAAAACATATAGACTGTTTACTCTCCTGGGGTGGACACTCTGGTACAGTGTAGATGACCCTCCAGAAAGGAGTGATCAGGAAAATACCATCAGATAGTGAGACAGTGCCGATGATTCTCAGAGTGGTCCCAGCTTAACAGTATTGTTGTCACCTAGCAGTTTGTTAGAAATGCAAATTCTCAGAACTCTCAGATCTACCCCAGACCTACTGAATCAGAAACTCTGGAGGGCTGGGCCTGGAATTTGTGTTTTAGTAAGTTCTCTGTGTGGTTCAGCTGTTGGCTCCAGGTTGAGAACAATGGCACCATGCACAGAAGTAGAAGTAGCGTTGCTTAATGTAGTTGAGAGTACTCAGGTATTTCATTTGGGCTGGATGCTGGGGAAGACCTCTCTGAAGAGCTGATGTTTAAGTCAAAATCTGAATGTCAAGAAAACTCATCCATGGTTCCCAATAGAACAGAGACCCTGTGTTGGGAATAAACATGGCATATTGCATGAGCAAAAAAGGTTGGTATGGCTGGAATACACGGTGACCATATGGTGGTCAATGGGTAGAATAGTTCAAGTTATGGTCAGAGGTGTCTGTGGTGAGGGCGCAGCTGGTGGTGAAGGGGGCTTCCCAAAGTTAGTGGGCATACGAATCACCTGGGAATTCTGTTAAAGTGCAGATTCTGATTCAGCAGATCTGGGGGTGGGACTGAAATTCTGCATTTTAGCAACTCCTTGGCAGTGATGTGGGTGCTAGTCCATTGACCATGCTTGCAAGTGGTAAGCAAGAGGGTAAGACATTGCAGTTATGAAATACAATCTAATCCCAAACCTCTGTGAGTGTGGTTTGGGTTTATTTGTTTAAAATTCTGTGGTTCCTTCAAAACACAGCTGTGTTACCCTCTCCCACCCAGGTCCTTTCCTTTTTGAATTCCTGGGCTGACCAGTGGAGCCTTCTCATTACTGCTCCCTTTTATTTAGAGTTTCTCTGCTCAACTCCTACTCAGTGGCTTTTGGGATGTCTAATCTTCATCTCTCCAAGTCCTAGCTTCTCCTTAGCGATCCAGTTGTGAGAAGTGTAGGTTTGTTCATCCATTAGCTCCCTCTGGAGTCCCAAGACCTTGAGATCAGCGGAGGAACGTTTCCTGCTTGGGCCAGGGCTATGAACCTTCAGATGATGCCTGGCCCCCCAAATACAATCCATCCAAATTCTTCTGGACTCACTGTAGGAATCTTTACACATCCTAACCTCCTCATACATTCCTGCCAGGTTCAGGGTTCTGCCTGTGCATCCTGTGACATCTGACAGTGCTGCGCCCCTGAGTTTTGGTGTCCTGGGGGTTGTCCTCCCTTCCTGCTCTCTGGCCTTTCCCACTGGCAATCACAGAACTTTCTTCTGGGGAGTTAGCGTCTGCTCCTTAGTTCTCTGCTGCCCTCTGCTGGGTACCAGGGGCCAGAGCCCTTCACTTGGCTTGACTGTGGAGCTCTTGCTCTGAGTACTGATCACCTACCAAGATGCTCCACCCTTCCCACATTCCTTCCTTCCTTTTCCTATTCAGCAAGAATGTATTGAGGATATTCTATGTGCTAGAAATTGCATAACCCTGGGGTACATAGGTGAACAAACTTAGTCCCTATCCAGAGGGAAGACAGAATATAAGCAACAATTAGAAGACAGTTTGAGGAGGGCCGGATGAGAGACAGGCAGAAGAGAGATGAAACTGGAGAAGATAAACATTAGCATTGCTGGCAAAGGTAGGGAAGCCTCCACCGGGATTTCAGTTTTTGAGTTAGATTTTAAAAGATGGTCAAGAATGGGCAGACTGCTGGGGTCTTAGGTTTACAGACTAGGAGAGAAAAAGAAATTACATTCTGGTTCACTGAATAATGAGCCATCCAGAGTGTTAGAGGACAATGTCATAGATCATTTAAATTCATATCATATTCGCCTTGAGGCTTAAACACTGGGGCCTTTTTATAGTCCTGATGCCTTATATTTAAGCATACAAATACCCAACAAAAAATAAGCACCAGAGTTTTTCTGTTTAAAACAGACAAAAAAAAAAAAAAAAATTAATATTTGTGACTTGTTCATTTTCATTGCTGCATAATATTCCGTTATGTGGATATACAAAAGTGTGTTGTATCTATTAACCATTGATGGAAATGTGGGTTTTTTCCAGTTTGGGACTATTAAGAATAAATCTACTATCAGCATTCAAGTAAAAATCCTTATGTAACATTTATTTGTATTTTCATGGGTAAATAAGAGCAGAATTTCTCAGTCTTGTGGTAAGTATATGTTTATGAGAATAAACTGTTTTATAAAGAGGTTGTATCATTTTGCATTTTTATGAGAACGTATGAGGGTTTTGGTTTTACCACATACCTGTCAACAGTGCATAGTGTTGATCTTTTCAGTTTTATCTACTCTGATGGGTTCAGTGGTATCTAATTGTGGTTTTAATTTACATATTCCTGGTAACTATGTTTGGCATCTTTCAAGTGCTATTTCCACATTTGTGCATGTTGTTTGGTGAAACATCTGTTTATATCCTTTGCCTACTTTTTAAATCAAATTATCTTATTATTACTGGGAGTTCTGTGAATATTTTGAATAAGAAATGTATTTTCCACATTCATGTTTTCCTCAACCTTCTTAAATATCTGGAATATATTTTCCAAAGCATTTTTAATATCCTTTTTGGCCAATTCTACCATCTATTTTACTTCTAGATATGTTTCTGTTGATTTATTTTTTTCCCCTGGTTATCAGTCTTTTTCTTAATTCTTTATATGCCTACTATTAATACTTTTCATGTAGTTAACATTGTTAATTTTACATTTATGTTGATATTTTATTGGATTCTTTTCAGTAGTTTTCTGGAAGGAAGTTATGTTACTTAGAATAATTGTTTTTGAGCTTGTTTAGGATGGATCCAGAAAAGCCTTTTAGTTTATGGCTAATTTGTTCCTACCACTGAAGTCACACCCCTGTATCTGTTTTCCCATGTATTTGGACATCTCGGCAGTTTGGCTGGTAGTGACATGAAATTATCTCAGCCTTGGATGAGCTTTGCAAATTACTCTGTTTTACCTTTTTTGGTAGTTTGTTCCCAAGCCTGGGGTAGCTTTATTTACATGGGTGCACTGATCAGTACCCAGACACAATCTGAAGAGGGCCATTCTATAAATCTCTGGTGTATTCTATCTGTGCTGCTCTCTTCTCTCTGCAATTTTGCCCTATAAATTCTCACTGCTTTTGCTGCATCAGACTCTGATTTCTGTTGCCTCAGTTCAGCAAGACTTCTGATCTGTCCTTGAGCTTTGGTTTCCTGTGCTCTAGCCTGGGAAATTTCTCCATTTGCTGAACTAGAACACTTAAACTAGAACGCCTAAAGTTTATTTTGTTATCCTTCTTTCATCTTATTCTATGTTTCCTGTTGCCCAGTATGTGAAAACTGTTGTTCAATATATTTTGTTCAGTTTTCTAGTTAAGGTGTAAGATTAAATCCAATATCCTTTCAAACAAACATTGCCTAACCTCCCCAAACCTAAGGTATAGCTTTCTAGTATTGTTATTTTTTAATTAATTTATTTTAATTGGAGTTAGTATTCTTATTTTTAACTCAAAAATAATTATTTTTGTTGGTGTCATACATTATAGTTGTCTTTTTTCTCAAAATTGCATTTGGGAACTCGTTTATACCTGTAGGCAGAGGAACTACATTTTAACATTAAAAATTGAAGAGATATTATAAAGCAATATTAAGATCGGTTCTAATTTGTGTGGAAACTTTTCAAAGTATTTAATAACATTTCTGATTTGATGCTCATAAAAGCTCTGAACTAGATAAATCTAACATTGTAATTCTCATTACAAAGTAAAGAAACTAAGGCCTGGTGATATTTATTAATTTTTCTCAGTCACATAATCTATAAATGATGAGATGGAATCTTCTGACTTTTACAGTGATTTTTTCCAGTTTCCAGAGTCAGTCTTCCTGGAAGATGTAGAACTTTATATAAAATAGCAAAACATCTAGTATGATAGAATTTTTCTTTTCACTTGTTGTGAGAAAAGCAGTGTGGTGCAATAGAAATAACTAGATTTACAGTAGCTGGTGACTCGTCCACAAGATTCAATCTAAGAAAATAACATGGAATTATTTAAAGTGAGGAAACAACATGCATACAACTATTTTATACTTAATTTAGGAAGCAAAAGCACAGATTTACAATTTATCAGCTAGAAGTCGTGTTGTGAATGGAGAAAAAAAGAGTTTAGTATATGCCAACAGAGGAGCCTGGCAGGCTACCACTGAAGTCACACCCCTGGGGTGGCAGAAAGTCAGACACGAGCCAGCATAGCACAGCATAGCACAGTGGTTAAGGCGATCAAAATATCTGCTTAGGAAATCTGTTTTAATTTTAAAGGAGATTTAGTTAAGAAATTAATTCAAATAGTCTCTGTAGTTTAATAAATGGGACAAAATAAAGAACAAAAGATTGAGGATATTATTAAATTTTTGTGAATGAAAATTCTGTCTCTCTTCATGTCTACCATAGTATCAAAACCTTTGATATATGAAGATAATCTTTATGTAAAATCTTATGTTAAATATATACTCTGTTTAAGAAGAGAACTAATTTGGAACCCCAAAATTATTATTTTATTTGAAAAAGGCATCTAATTGCATACTTAAGTATCTGTAGCTATTAAAGTGTGACATTTCTTGACCTAGTTTCCCCTTCGTAGCAAGAAGATTTTCTGTTTTTACAGAAGAATCACATAAAATCAAGTTATTAAAGAACAGGCTGAGTAATCACTGCTTACATGAGAAAATATCTGAGAAAACATTATTGCAGGTCATTCCTGTTTTTTTCCAGTGGTCCTGGCTATTATACAAGGTTAACCTATCCTATGTAAAAGGCACCATTTCCTTCATGACTACCAATCACTGCCTGACTTACCCAATCCGAAAGCATTACTTTCCAATAATCATATTTATTTTTTTAATTAGGAGACAAAATAATAATGGTTGGTGTGATACATTCTAGTTTTTTTTTTTTTTTTTCCTCTCAGAGTTGCATTTGGGAACTGCAATGGGTTGGCTGTGGTGGATTTTATACAGAAGACTGTACTGTTAAGCATGGGGACCATTGACCTGTATAGATCAAGTGACATATACCAACGACAACCACGGTCTCCTCGAAAAAACAAGCAGTTCATTGCAGGTAGGAGATAAAACAAGATGATTATGGACTTATTTAGTTCACCTGTTTTCTTTCCTTTAGATTTATTGTCTTCTGTGATGCTATTCAAATGCATATAAGTATAAAATCAGCATAATTTATAATGCCATGTAAGTAAAATTGGGCAGAAACATAGCGAGACTCTGAAAGGGTAAATAAGGTGTTTAAACTTCAATTTGTTATTAATGTTAGGAAGCATCTCAACGTTCTTAAGTTGAATTCCTAAGAAATAACAAAATAAGACACTATTGAATATAAAAATGTTAAGAAAACTAGTTTCCTTTGTTGAAAAAAACTACTTACAATGGTTGTTTAAATGGGATAATTTTCTTCTAATATACTATAGCTTTAAAAATATAACAGTTATTCACCCATTATAATTTTTTAAATTAGCTCCATTTTTTTAGCTGTCATTTTTTTGTTGTTGGATAGTGACTTTCTTGGAGGTATTTTCACAAATGCAGTAAATGTTAATTAACATTTTACAATGCTATGAAAGATGATATTTTTCTTGACAGGACAATTATAAAGGAAAATATATAAAGTTATTAAAATACAAGCCAAAATACTTTCTACATGTAATACCAAACTTTGATATGCCAAGTTATGCAAAGTTTTACTGAAATTTCAATATATATCCAAATAGTTGACTTTGTAAACATTGCCAATATTTTGTATATTTTCTGTCCACTGACATAGTTTAGTTGGTAAAAAAAACTGGTTGAGCTAAATGGTTTGCAGGTAGACATACACCTATAGTATTACATATTACATTATACAGTTTTTAAATTTTTCTGTATTTTTAAAATAATCAGTTGAACATTGACACTTTTACTAAATATACCAGGTGAAGACGATTATAAAGTAAAAAAAAATAAAAAGTACATGATTATAGGTTTTATTTTTTAAATTGTAAGTGTGCCAAATTTAACATATGAAAGTGATAACAAGTGAAGTTTCCCTTAGGACTAATAAAAAATTACTTGATATACTGATATTCTTCCTTTGTTAATTTTTTTTTGTAAGCCTCAACCCTTTCTAAATTTATAGTCTAGACTCTTTTCAGGAGCACAAAAGTTCTCCTTCAGAACCCACAAAACCTGGGTTTTATGGTTAGGGATCTCATCTTTCAGCAGTATTTTGGGGCACTAGAAATATAAAACTAGACAGGTTCTGCTTCTACTACTACTGGCTTTTGAAAGAAAGGCAGAATAGAGAAATTGTGCATGCATGTACCATGAGATTTCCTCATGATTGAGAAAGAGAAAGTTGATTTTTAAAAGTTTGTTTACTCTCGATAGATATTAGGGGAAAGTAAGCACTGTTTGTCTGCTGAAACACTAATTCAATCAGAAAAGCTGTGGACCTTAAGACAGTTCTAAGTTATTTGCTGGAAATACACTGTGGAATGACAAAGTGCGTATTTTGACAAGAGATAATTCAATTATCATTTAATTTAAACTTATTGAGCCTCAAAAATTATGATTAAAACTCAGAATTTTAATGATTTGAAAATTGGGGAAAACTGGGATGAAGTAAACTATGCTTGTATTTAGTTATATAATGAGTACTCACTTTGTTATTAAAATAAAAAAAAACTAAAATCCCTAGGCTTTCTTGTTAATACTGAAGATTAAAGACAACCATTTTTATATTTATGACATAACATACAAATTATTTATAAGCTAAGTAAGTTTACTATGTAAAATGCATGTAAGAGAAATGCCATTTTTATGAGACTTGACTGAATAAAATTACTACAGCATACTCATCATTCATCTATCACCTCTTACTTTCTAATTAATTTATTTTTAAAATATCTCCTTTCTAATTTGATTACCTAAACTTGCTGCAATTTCTTCATCTTGGCTGTTCTAGATTCTGGTATGATATCACTTCCTTTCACTTTAGACTATTTTTCTCTCTTCCTTCTGCCTGCTGCTGATGCTGGTGTTCTGGCATGTTCCAAAGACAACTTTTGCATGCGTGGCCTGTCTAACTTTTATCCTGATTTAACGAAACGGATCCGTACTTCCTATCAGAGTAAGTTCTATCAAGGTTAGGCAAATAGCTTTTTTAAGTCATAATGCTTGAGTTAAATCCATACACCTGTGCTCAGTAATGTGTTTGTTAAAACACATTCAGCATGCATGCAAATTTTTGTTTTGTTATTGAAATGCAACCTGATAATTTTAATAAAAATTACATAGACACTTCAAATAGTTATTGTCAAATACCTATTTACCCATATTCATTGTTTCAGTGTTTCTTTCAAGTCATGCATACCATGTGTTGTTAGTCCAAGAGCCATTGTCTTTTGTTTTGAGGAGGAAGAGCCACGGTGTCCTTGTAAATAATAAGCCTGTTAATCTAGTATCAATAATAATAGAATGCTTATTTTGGAAACTTTGTGCTTTTGGCCATTTTATAAAATTATTGGAACCAGGGCCACAATATTTGCTTTTTCCAATATAATTAGATTTCTTAGAGGGAGCCAAATATTACCAATTTCTGATGCATTTCATTTGAATAGAATATGCAAATAAACATTTCCATATTTATTTTAGGAGCCAAACACTGAAATTGGGAAATTAAGGTCATAAATAAAAGTCAGTAATAGTAACTTTTACTGTGGTAGCAAATGCAAATCTGAAAATGGTGGAGTCAGATATTCTTAAAAATGGTGCAGAAAGAATGAAGACTGAGAGTATGATTAGAGATGCAGATAATACTAGTGATATTATGGGTGAATATTTATTGGTACGAGAATATGTGTATGTTAATCTATGCTATGTTTGAGAAAGTTTGCTTAACAATACATATAAGATGATATGTTTGTATAAAATATACACATATGGATACACACACATTTGTTGCTCTTATTCTGCATTTCTTCAGACCTCACCTCACCAGCTTGTAGATATTTAATAAAATTACATCAGTTATAAAAATCTAAAACTTTGTGTTCCATTAACTAAAGGATGTTAGTACTTTTGAAATCCTTAAAACTTTCTGGGGCCCAGAGGTGACTTGTTTTTGCTCATAACTATTCCCTAGGTTTTACTGGGACACAGCCAAACTCATTCATTTACATATTGTCTATGGCTGCTTCCAAGTTACAGTGGCAGAGTTGAGTCGTTGCAACAGAAACCATATGGCCCATGAGACCTCAATATTTACTGTCTTGCTCTTCACATGAAAAATTTGCTGACCTCTCTGCTATACTATTCATTACCCATCCCCTGCTACCTAAAAGGGTCCAGCCAAAACTTTTCCTGAAAATAGTCTCTAGGTGGTTTAACATACATACTCAAACTTCAGAATCCTAGTCTAGCCTTCCCATGGTGGAATCCCCCTATTGTGTGTGTGTATATGTGAATGTATCCATCTATACAGATGGAAGAAGTTTCTGGAACATGAGATTGTAAATTTTATAAATTTCTTTTAATATATTTTATTGTATTTCTATAATAAACATGTAATGCTTTTATAGTAAAAGAAATTGGATACTGAGAATAAGAAGCAGGCACTTAAACTATATGAAGTCTACAATATCAACCATGATATAAAGCTTAAATGTCATTTACCTTGATTACTTTAATAATCTTATGTTGTCTTCAGAATTAAAAAATAAAAATTTTAAACCTTCCTTCAGGGTACTCTAAAATATAATTCCTATCACATCTTCAAATGAATTTTCTACTACACCTATAGAAACACTCCTTTATTTAAGTCAGTGTGTGGCTTTTGCTACACTTATAAGTGAAACTCTCTGGAAACTTTCCTTAGATTCCACTCCCTTTAGTAAACCTTTCCTGCTACCATCAGAGTGCTTTGCACCATTTCCTTAATTTAAAATGTCTACAATGCCCACAGTGTACAGACTTGGGTGCAATAGAGTCTGAACCACTTAACTGGTACTGAGATTTGTTTGTGTTTTTATGCATATGCTCTATCTTTGTAAGTGCACAAAGAGAACCTGAAGACCACTTGTAAATTTCTTATTATCCTCTTCACCAGCACAACTATGAGCTCAGTAAGTCAATGATGAGGGTGGTGGGATAGAGTCTGACAGGTGATGCTTTTCACTCACACGAACAATGGGAGACTTTTCAAATCTGATAAATGAGTAGACATGGCTTCTGTAGTTACTGGATTCACTGAAACTTAGAAAAGAAATCATAGTTTCTTCTAAACAAAGAATTAAAGTGTCAAGACATAAGAAAAATCAAATCCTTAGAAGGCCATAATGAGATGCTATATGTCTTCCATGAAACTATGATTTGTAAATGAAATGAAATGCTTTGGGAAAAGCAGGAGACATAGGGTCAGAAGGTTTATATCAAGTTCTTTCTTTTCTTCTTATTGACTAGACATTATATTTACATCTTAAGCAAATAACTGCTCTGAGTTTCTTTTTTCTCATAAAGTAAAATCATAATCCCTACTTACCCTTTAGAGACTTTTGGAACTTTTCAAGATTAGCATTTGTAATAGCACTTCTATAAATATTAGACATTATTTTTCTATAATTATCACCATAGAAGATGAAAACCACACCACAGGTTACATCACTTTTGCAGAATACAACCAGTTTATGGAAGATTTAGGGCTAACATCCTGGGAAGGCAATGGCACCCCACCCCAGTACTCTTGCCTGGAAAATCCAATGGACGGAATAGCCTGGTGGGCTGCAGTCCATGGGGTCGCTAACAGTTGGACAGACTGAGCGACTTCACTTTCACTTTTCTCTTTCATGTATTGGAGAAGGAAATGGCAACCCACTCCAGTATTCTTGCCTGGAGAATCCCAGGGATGGGGGAGCCTGGTGGGCTGCCGTCTATGGGGTCACACAG
>SJYX01021296.1:101691-118418 GCA_006410675.1 Oreotragus oreotragus | reverse complement strand
TTTCAGTCCTATGTATAGATATTTTCTTTCTTTCACTGCATATTTTTTTCAGAGTACAGGGAGTCATAACAGATCCTGGATACACAAATCAGAAGCATAAAGAAAAACTGGAGAAAAGGGGGGAAGATAATAGAAGAGAATTAGAAAAGAGAGTCAAATATTTTTTAAAAATGATTGGAGAAAGTCAGGAAAGAAGGAAGAGGAAAACAAAGAATAAGAGGAATGCCTCAAGGACAAATAAATGGGAAAAGTCCATTCATTTGAAGAAAATTTATTAAGCATCATCTGTGTCAAATATTTTTTTGCTATTAGACATTTAATGAATGAAATAATTATGGTCTCTTCTCTCAATGTATAAGAGAAAACATACAAAGAAATTTCTAGATATACAATTATAGTTGAAAAAAGACAATGCTATAAAAGAAAAATGAGACATGTAAAAGTTGGACTGATTTTTTTAATGTGTTGTCAGTAAAGGCCTATCTAAGGAGGAAGCATTTAAGTGAATCCTTACAAGCAGCAATAAGACAAAGCTTTGAACTTACATTTCTGAACAAGATAGAATAACAGGGACAAGGTTTAACATCCTTCCCCAAACACACAAACAAAGAGTCATAATGAATGAAACTGTGGTGGTTTTCAAGACGTGAACATCAGGCAGTGAAAACCAGTAATTTCTGGCAGATGAGAAACAAAAGCAGTGAACTCTATTAGCTGCACCTGTTTACTGCCCCGAGAGTTTCTAGATTGCAGCAAAGGGAGGAGGGGGAACCCAAGAGGAAACCAGCTCCCTATGTCGAGAAGATGGGGATGAGAAACCAGGGAAACCAAAGCAGCTCCAGCGCATAAAGAGAGGATCCCAGAGATCTACAGTTCCCTCCTTGAACAAAGTACCAGTCAATACACACATATGCTGTAGCTATCCAAGGACAAGAACCATCTGAAAGGACTAAAGGAAATGGTACGCAACACTCAAACAACGGAAATAGTATCTACTTTTTACCACTAGGCAGACTAGAAAAATATCAGTGTAATTCATATCCACTTCTAATTAACACTGTACTGGGTATTCTAGTCAGTATAGTCAGGCAAGAAAAATAAAAGTTATCCAGAATGGAAAAGAAGTTAAATCATCTTTTTTCATAGACAACATGGTCATCTATGAAGAAAATCTAATAAAGTCTACAAAAAAGCTACTAGAACTAATAAGTGAATTTAACAAAGTACAGAATATAAGGTCGATATAAAAAAATCAATTTTATTTCTGTCAACCTATAACACTTAGTCATAAATTAAACAACAAATGTGAAAGACTCATGTATTGAAAGCCAGAAAACATTTCTGAAAGAAGTTAAAGACCTAAAAAAATGAAGACTTTCATGTATCAATATTATTAAGATATCGGTTCTCTCCCAATTGATCTGTAGTTCAGTATAGTCCCAGTAAATATCCTGCAGACTTNGTGGGATGGGGTGTGGGGTGGGAGGGAGGTTCAAGAGAGAGGGGATATATGTATACATATGGCTGATTCATGTTGTTGTAGGGCAGAAACCAACACAGCAATGTAAGGCAATTATCCTCCAATGAAAAATAAATTTAAACATGAATAAAATTAGTGTTATTGAGTCAGGTTGGTATTGATCCAAAGACAAATATGTCAGTGACACTCAACAGAGACTCCAGAGATACACCTACACATATACAGAACACTGATCTTTTTACAAAGGTGCAAAGGCAGTTACGTAGAGAAAAAATACTCTTCTATTAACTGTATTTAAACAACTGAATATCCTTTCATAAAAAAATTATTTTGATTCATGCTTTGTACTAAATTTTAATGATTTACAGTGGTTAATAAGCTTTGATATAAAACTTAAAACCATAAATCTAGGGGAAAAGGAGAACATTTTGTGGCCTTAGGCAAAAGTGTTTTAGAGAATATACCAATGTCATGCTCCATAAAGGAAAAAACATACAGAGAAATCAGATTTCTTCAAAAGTAAACATCTTTGCCCTTTAAAAGACACTTCTGAGAATGAAAAGTTAAATCATATACTAGGAGAAAATATTTGCAAAGTGTATATCTGATTAAGGACTTGTATCTACAATTTTTTATTTTCTCAAAACTCAAGAAAGCAAGCAAACCAATAAAAATGTGAGTCAAAGATCTGAATAATTCACAAATGAAAATAGTGAATAAAAAATAAGCATATATAAAATCAATCTGCTACTGCTGCTGCTAAGTTGCTCCAGTCATGTCTGACTCTGTGCGACCCCATAGACGGCAGCCCACCAGGCTCCCCCATCCCTGGGATTCTCCAGGCAAGAACACTGGAGTGGGTTGCCATTTCCCTCTCCAATGCATGAAAGTGAAAAGCAAAAGTGAAGTAAATCAATCTAGGAATCTCTAAAGAAAACTTTGATCACTGAAAATTCCACTACCCCAACAACAGTTGGTGAACTGCCTTCCAGATAGTTATGTGTCTTTGAATATAGAGATAATACAAATATGGTTTTATGATCTACTTTTGGCAATAATATATCATGGAGATATTTTCCTTTATTAAGAAATAAATTTACCATTCTTTTTGATGGTTGCATAGTATTCTACCAAAAAAAATATATCATAAAAAAAAATAATAAGCATATAAAAGATTCTGAAAATTCACTGTTAAGAAAACCAAACTACGATAATAATACATTATAGTGGCTAAAATTAAAAAGAATGATCATACCAAGAACTGGCAAGAATGCAAAGGAAATAGAAAACTACTGGTGTGAATGTACAATGGTATAAAACCATTTGGCAGGTTCTTAAAGATTAAACATATGCTTAATATGACTTAGCCAGTTTATATACATGTAGTTATCATATTTACCCTCAATAAATGAAAGCATGTATCCATACAAAGACATTCACAGCAATCAGAAGATTCAAACATCTTTAGTAGTCAAAAACTGAAATATCTAAAGTCTCCATCGAAAGTTCAATGAATAAGCAAACCTCATATATATGTTCAGTAGTTTACTATGCAGCAGTAAAAAGTCATGCACTATTGATATGTGCTATACCATGGATGAACCTCAAAATAATTACATTGAGTAAGAGAAAACAGATTTTAAAAAAGGGCACATATTGTATGATTCCATTTATATAAAAAAAATCCTAGGAAATGAAAACTAATGCAGAGTGACAGAAAGCAGATCCACAGTTGCCTGGGGATACAGAAGGGGCTGGAAGGGAGGGTTATAAAAGGACACAAAGAAATTCTTGGACATGATGGATACATTTATTATCTTGATTGTCAAGATTTACCAAATTAAATACTTTGTAAATAGGCCAATTAAACCTCAAAGAGTTATTAAAAAAATAAAAAGAGCTGGCCACATGAAAGGCAGAGAGCAGTATGTTCCAGGCAGAGTGGAGAGCTTGTAATAAGGTTCTAAAGTGGTTAAGGACTTTATCTTCTAGAAGTAGAAAGAAGGTCAAGGAGTCTGGGGATGTA
This sequence comes from Oreotragus oreotragus, assembly GCA_006410675.1. Classification (NCBI taxonomy): domain Eukaryota; kingdom Metazoa; phylum Chordata; class Mammalia; order Artiodactyla; family Bovidae; genus Oreotragus; species Oreotragus oreotragus. Next base: position 114,912 of record SJYX01021296.1, on the reverse strand, counting down.
GTGACTGACAGGAAAAGTGGGTTAATATTTTGATGTCTAGATGAATAGGGATAAGATCATACAAATTTCTGAAGCAGTTATAAGAAACACTTTCAAGCAAGGAAATGATAGGCTTTGATTTATATCTTAAAAATATTACCCACACTGCTGAATGAAGAAAAACCTGTGAGGCCAAAAAAGAATTAAAGCAAATATATCAGTTGGAGGGCCAATATTCTACTCCAGGCAGGAAACGAAGGTAACTTTGACTAGGGTGATAGCAGTGTTGTTGGAGGAAAACAGACAGGTGCAAGAATCATTAACACTTACAGAGTTACCAACTGTCATTTAATTGGGGATATCAGAAGGTACAATAAAGGATTATTTCCCAAATCTGGGCTTGAGCCAATGACTGTAGCATGATATTTACAAAGATGAAGAAGCTAGGGTTAGTGCATGGCATGGTGGTAGGGACTAAAGAGTTGAGTTTTAGACCTGCTAAACTTTGATATATCTGTTATGAAGTGAAGATGACAAGTGGACAGGTAAACAAATCAAATTTACATACATATACAAATTTAGTATGTAATGGTAGTTATGGAGGGAGTAGAAGAAGGGAACTGAGGGTTGTGAACAGAGACAGCAGGAATTACATTTAATTTCCAAAGGAAGAAGAGTAGCTGGCAGAGAACACTTGCCAGAGAGAAGAGAAGAAATGAGGAGACTATTGGAGACCCTTTACAAAGTAGTTTTGGAAAAGTATTGGGATAGAAACCACAATTATTTCAGACTAAGGAGTGGCAATGAGGAAACAGCACAAGTAAATAACTCTTTTGAGATGTTTGGTTATGAAGGGGTGCCAAAAACAGGTCAATACTTGCATAGGAAGAAGATGTTAAGAGGAGGATATTTTTCACTTTAGATAAAGAGCATATTTTTAAGTTGATGTGACTTGACTATTGAATGATCCACAAAGAAAGAGAGATTGATGATAAGGGACAGAGGGAAGAAGCAGCAAAATCCCTCAGAAAAGTGAGAGGAGAGGATATCCGAGCTTATGTACAAAAATTAGTATCCAAGAGGAAGCTTTCTCTATTGTAATAGAGAGGTACATAAAAGGAAAAAGCTACAGAATCAGAGGGTATAATTTGTAATCATACAAATTACAAAATGTATGATTTGGTTGAGAAATTAAACAAGTGATTTTTGCATCTCTGTTTTTCACTTCTGTATTTTGGTGGGTTTCCTTTTGAAATCAGTTTTAGAGTGTTTTCTTACTCCAGACTTTGTATTAAAAAGCACATTGGTCTGTAATTAGTAGGTAAAATATAAGCTTCCATCTTTGAATTCTATGAACAAAGAATAAAAAATAAGAGAGATATTACTTAGTAATAGATGTGAGTTTTCTAGAGTTTAACAGTCATCTTGTGTAAGTCAAACAAATAAAACACCTACTATAATTTAGAGCAGTGGTTCTCAACTCAGTATGATTTTGTTCTCCAGGGGACATTCGGCAATTCTTGGAAACATTTTTGGTTGTTACAACTTGGGGAAGGAGTGCTCTACTGGCATCTAGTGGGTAAAAGTAGAAAATTCATGCAGTCTCAAAGTGCTTGCATTCAGGGGTTATTATAGAATCTGGCCCAAGCTGAATTAAACTATCTGAAACTACATCTCAACCCTCTTTCTGCACAAATACTGAGAAAATTAGGAATCAGCCTGTTAAAAAAGTGAATAGGGAAGTGTGAGGGTTGGATTGAGGAGCAAAGATTTTGAAGGGAAACTGAATCTAATTAAAGCTGCAGGCCAGCCACAGCTCAGCTCAATACTTTCTAGAATCTGAATGATTAGCACTTCACTTGAGCAGTCTGACAAAGGATAAAAATCTATAAGCCTGTAAAAAACTTAAGCAACTCCCTTAACCAAAATGACCTGACATAAATAGACATCTGCATCATATTAATGAAAATACACTTTTTTTTTGCAACACGGAACATTCACAAATATGGATTGTCATGAAACACTAACGAATTAACATCAAGCACAGTGTGCTCTCTAATCATAAAAGAAATTAAATTAGAAACCAATAGCATAAATATGTCTTAAAATCTCCAAATATTTGAAAATTAAGAATAGCTCATGTCTTGAAGAAATCATAAGGGAATTTTTTAAATTATTTTTTAACTTACTGAAAGTATAAACACAAAATACCAAAATTTGTGATACTGAGATGTTACTAAAGTAGTACCTAATGGAAAGTTTAGAACGCTAGAAGATTAAATGAGAAAAAAAAAGATCTCAAATCAATAATCTAAAAAAATCTTTTTAATTTTTAAGAATTATCTTGTGGGATTGTTGATCTACTCTATCTTTTGCCCTCTATTTCACTGATTTCATTTCACTATTTCACTGATTTAATTTCTTTCCTTTGTTTACTTTGGGTTACACTATTCTTTTCAGTGTTTTAACTAAGAAGATTTAAATGGCAACCCACTCCAGTGTTCTTGCCTGGAGAATCCCAGGGACAGGGGAGCCTGGTGGGCTGCCGTCTATGGGGTCGCACAGAGTCGGACACGACTGAAGCGACTTAGCAGCAGTAGCAGCATAAAACCCTAGTAAGACTGATCAAGAAAGAAGAAAAGCATAAATAACCAAATGCAGATAAAATTAAAGATTTCTTGAAAGGAAAAAAATTATAAAAAGTGACAAACACATTGGAAAATATAAATAGACTCTTTTTTTTTTTTTACATTTTTTTCTATTCAAAGTTAAATATTCAAAGCAAAGAAAACTGCAGGCCTCACTGACTAATTCAGTCAAGAATTTAAGAAAGAAATAACCCATACTTTATGCAAACAATTTGAGGGCTAGAAAAAAAGAGAATTCTTCCCAATAGGTTATGAGGCCAGCACAATGTTGAAAATCTGACAAAAATAGTAACTTAAGGGAAAGTACAGACCAGTCTCACTTATGAACATAGATGCAAAAGTGATAAATAATATATTAGCAAATGGAAGACAGATATCTATAACAAAGATGAAATATAACTGAGGTGCATTTATACCAAGAATATGTTTAATATTTGAAATAGAGAATTCTTCCCAATAGGTTATGAGGCCAGCACAATGTTGAAAATCTGACAAAAATAGTAACTTAAGGGAAAGTACAGACCAGTCTCACTTATGAACATAGATGCAAAAGTGATAAATAATATATTAGCAAATGGAAGACAGATATCTGTAACAAAGATGAAATATAACTGAGGTGCATTTATACCAAAAATATGTTTAATATTTGAAAAATGTAATATTTGCAAAACATCCAATTAACCTAACAAAGGAGAAAATATGTAATTACCTTAATACATGCAAAAAACTCATAATTTAATACTTATTTATAATAAAAATCTTCAGAAAGTTAGGAATAGAAAAATATATCCTAAATTGAATAAAACCCATCTCTGAAAAACTTACTAACATAATAATTATGAAATAATATTAAAATATTGAATGTTTTTCTACTAGAACTGGTAACAGGGGAGTGATGTCCACTCTCATTATCTTTGTTCAACATTGTGCTTGATTTAAGTAGGGGCAAAAAGCAAGCTAAAAAATTTGTATAAAGATCAGAAGGAAAACACTAAAACTCTTTATTTGCCAGTAGTATTGTGGTATATGTAGGAAACCCAAAAGAATAAACAAAAAAGCTATAGAAACAATTAGGAATTTTGCAACATCAAAGAATACAAGTCAACTATCCAAAAATCAACTATATCCCTATATAATAGCAGTAAACAATTGAGAAATACTTTTTTCTTTGAGAAATATTCTTAAAGGTACCCTGTACAGGATAGACTCTCAGATACCAGCCTGAGAAGCACCAGGGATATGTTCTACAGAGAGAAGCATAACTGGTAAGACCTGTTTTTAAAAAGCCAATCACTTAGTCTCTGGTAATTGTCCTAAGAGGACGCAGAAATTGAAAAAGCATGGATTCAAGAAACTATATTGAAACTTGGTTTGAAAAGTGAGAGTTTGTAGACCTGAGGCACAACTTGCACTATACCTCTCTTGCCTGCAAGTTGCCAGCATTTCCTGCTCTCTCTAACTCAAAGTTGAAAAGTCCAAATTCCTGCTGAGTGTGGTCAAGATGTCAGAGGCTCCCTTCCCCTGCCAGTCCCAAACTAATAGGACAGAAGTTCTTCTCGAGGTATGGCAAGTCAAAAATGCTGAGGTTCTGACTGTTCTCACACCAGCATGCTCATAAGGCAGAAGTTTCATGCCAAAAAAAAGTCAAACACCTCTACCCCAGCCTAGTGACTTAGAGGTTTTGCTCAGGGGATGAGATAGTCTATAAGAACTGTGAATTCTGATGCTCTCTCCAAATAAACTAGCTTAATTTAAAACAATTTAAGAAACTCAAGCATAAAAATGCCCTCAAAACTGATGAAGTATTTGATAGAAATAAAATATGAGGTAGGTAGTTCCTCTTAATTAAGAGTAACCAGCTAGAACATAGTCAGCTGGTTCACTGGAGAGAACCTAGAAAAGAGATAGCTAAGACAACTTCTCCTGAGGTTTGAATAAACCTCAAAGAATGGTTTCAAATATGACCCCTGTCCAAATTTAATGTTGGAATAATATATGGGCCAGGGTGTTCTCTAAAATAGCAGAGTAATCACTTGGCTCTAATTGTGATACCTAAAAGCTACAAGTGATACCAACAAAGGCAGACAGACCTCCAGAGAGACCAGGGAAAGCATCAAAGAGAGCCCTGCTAAAAAAACAAACAAACAAACCACTGCTGTCTCAGAGTGACTATGTACACTGAAGGCGGCACCTTCTGAGGACAATATCAAAGCCTTCACAAGGTAAGGAAAGTAAATTTCACTAAAATAGTCTAGCCAGATTACTAAACAAGCAAATAACAATAAAAACCAGAAATGGGGAGTGAAATCAGTAATCAGCATCCAGAATTGCTATACTCCCTAAAATGTCCAGCTAATGAAATATGATGAGACTTGCAAAGAAATAGGAAAGTGTTGCCCATTCACAAGAAGAAGCGAGGAAACAGATGCTGCCTCTGAGAGGGCCCAGATGTTGAATTTAACAAAGACCTCACAGCAACTTTAAAAAATATGTTTAAAGAACTATAGAAGGAAGGGAAACTATGATGATAATGCCCCATCAAATAGATAATACCAAGAAGACATGGAAGTTACATAACATAGCAAGTGGATCTTAGACCATACATAATAATTAACTCAAAATGAATAAAAGACTTAAATGTAAGATCTGAAATCATAAAACTCCTACAAGAAAACATAAGTGCTAAACTCTGTGACATGGGTATTGGCAGTGATTTTTTTTTTGGATTTGACCCCCAAACCAAAAATATTGTAATAAAAAATAAACAAGTGAGATTACATCAAAAAAAGGAAATGCCTATTCTTTTGAAAATTTTCCCAAAAAATTACAGAGGAAGGAACACTCCCAACCTCTTTTTATGAGGCCACTATCACCCTGATACCAAAACCAAACTAAGATACCACCAAAAAAGAATATTAGATGCCAATAACACTGATGAACACAGATGCAAAAAATCCTCCACAAAATACTAGCAAACTGAATCCAACAATATGTTAAAAGAATCATACACCATGATCCAGTGGGGTTTATCACAGGGATGCAAGGCTGTTTCAGTATCCAAAAATAAATCAATGTGATATACCATATTAACCAGTTGAAGAATAAAAACCATATGATCATCTCAATAGATGCAAAAAAAGCTTTTGTTAAAATTCAATACCCGCTTAAGATAAAAAACTCTCCAGAAAATGGGGACAGAGGGGACATACCTCAGCACAATAAAGGCTATCACTGACCTGCAGATAACATCATGCTCAGTGGTGAAAAGCTGAAAGCATTCCCTCTAAGATCAGGAATCAGGCAAGGATGTCCACTGTCATTTTTATTCAGCATAGTTTTAGAAGTCCTAGCAACAGCAATCAGAGAAAAAAATAAAAGGAATCCAGATTGGAAAAAAGAAGTAAAACTGTCACTGTTTGCAGATGACTTGATACTATACATATAAAAATCCTAAAGATGCTACCAGAAAACTACTAGATCTCATAAATGAATGTGGTAAATAAATTTGGTTGCAAGATATAAAATTAATACATAGAAATCACTTACAGTTACAATGAGACATCAGAAAGAAAAATTAAGGAAACAATCCCATTTACCATCTCATCAAAAAAGAATAAAATAGGAATAAATTTACCTAAGGAAGCAAGACTTGTACTCTGAAAACTGTAAGATGCTAATGAAAGTAAAGACAACACAAATGCTCTTTGATTGGAAGAATCAGTTCAGTTCAGTTACTCAGTCGTGTCCGACTCTTTGCGACCCCATGAATCGCAGCATGCCAGGCCTCCCTGTCCATCACCAACTCCTGGAGTTCACTCAGACTCACGCCCATTGAGTCAGTGATGCCATCCAGCCATCTCATCCTCTGTTGTCCCCTTCTCCTCCTGCCCCCAATCCCTCCCAGCATCAGAGTCCTTTCCAATGAGTCAATTCTTCACACGAGGTGGCCAAAGTACTGGAGTTTCAGCTTTAGCATCATTCCTTCCAAAGAAATCCCAGGACTGATCTCCTTCAGAATGGACTGGTTGGATCTCCTTGCAGTCCAAGGGACTCGCAAGAGTCTTCTCCAACACCACAGTTCAAAAGCATCAATTATTCGGCGCTCAACCTTCTTCACAGTCCAACTCTCACATCCATACATGACCACTGGAAAAACCATAGCCTTGACTATACGGACCTTAGTCGGCAAAGTAACGTCTCTGCTTTTGAATAGAATAAATACTGTCAAAATGATTATACTACAGATTCAGTGCAATCGCTATCAAATTACTAATGACTTTTTTTTTGAAGAACTAGAACAAAAAATGTTTACGATTTGTGTGGAAATACAAAAGACCATGGATAACCAAAGGAATTTTAGGTAAGAAAAATGGAGTTGGAAGAATCAGGCTCCCTGACTTCAGACCATACTACAAATCTTCAGTAATCAAAGCAGTATGGTACTGGCACAAAATCAGAAATAGAGATTAATGGAACAGGATAGAAAGTCAAGAGATAAACCATATACTCCTGGTCACTAATCTGTGACAAAGGAAGCAAGAATATACAATGGAGAAAAGGTGGTTTCTTCAGTAAGTGCTGCTGGGAAAACTGGACAGCTACATGTAAACGAATAAAATTAGAACACTGCCTAACACCATATGGGCTTTCCTGGTGGGTTCAGTGGTAAAGAATTCACCTGCCAATGAAGGAGACATGGGTCAGGAAGATCCCCTGGAGAAGGAAATGGCAACCCACTTCAATATTCTTGCCTGGGAAATCCCATGGATGGAGGAGCCTGGCAGGCTACAATCCATGGGGTTGCAAAAGAGTTGGACGTGATTTAGTGACTAAACAACAATGCCATACACAAAAACTGAGAATGAATTAAAGACCTAAATGTAAAGCCTATACTGTAAAACTCTCAGGAAAACCTAGGATGAACACTCCTTGACATAAATCACAGCAAGATCTTTTTCAATTCACCTCTTAGAATAATGAAAATAAAAACAAACAAATGGGACCTAATTAATCTTAAAAGCTTTTGCACAGCAAACAATAAATGAAACAAAAAGACAACCCTCAGAATGGGAAAATATATCTGCAAACAAAGCAACAACAAGGGATTTATCTTCAAAGTATACAAACAGCCCATGAATCTCAATATTAAAAACAAAACAGTCAAAAAATGGGCAGGGGGCTTCCCTGGTGGTCCAGTGGTTAAGAATCTACCTGCCAAGGCAGCAGACATGGATTCAGTCCCTGGTCAGGGAATGTTCCACATGCCATGAGGCAACTAAGTCTATGGGCCACAACTACTGAAGGCTGTGTGATCAGAAGCCTGCATACTGTAATGAAGAGTAGACCCCACTTGCCACAATTAGAGAAGACCGAGTACAGGCAAAAAGCAAGTATTTTTTTTAATATAAAAATTGGCAAAAGATCTAAATAGATGTTTCTCCAGAGAAGACACACAGATGGCTAAAAAGCACTGAAACGATGCTCAACATCACCAATTTTCAGAGAAACGCAAATCAAAACTACAATGAGGTATTACCTTAACATTAGTCAGAATGGCCATCATCAAATATCTACAAACAATAAATGCTGAAGAGGGTGTGGAGAAAAAGAACCCTCCTACACTGTTGATGGGAATGCATACTGATACAGCCACTACAGAGAACAGTATGAAAGTTCCTTCAAAAACTAAAAATAGAACTATTATATGATCTAGCAATCCCACTTCTGGGCATGTATCCTGGAAAACCATTATTAGAAAAGATAAAGATACATGCACCCCAGTGTTCACAGCAGCACTGTTTACAATAGCCGAGACATGAAAGCAATGTCCATTGACAGATAAATTAAGATGATGTGGTACATATATACAATGGAGTGTTACTCAGTCATAAAGTGAAGTGAAAGTCGCTCAGTCGTGTCTGACTGCAACGCATGGACTATACATGGAATTCTCTAGGCCAGAGTACTGGAGTGGGTAGCTTTTCCCTTCTCCAGGAGATCTTCCCAGCCCAGGGATCGAACTCAGGTCTCCCGCATTGCAGGTGGATTCTTTACCAGCTGAGCCATAAGGCAAGCCCTTCACCATAAAGAACGAAATAATGCCATTGCAGCAACATGGATGGATCTAGAGGTTATCACATTAAGTGAAGTCAGTCAGACAAAGTAATAACATGTATTACTCGCATGTGGAATCATAGTAAATATTATATAAATGAACTTACTTACAAAGCAGAAACAGACTTATAGATATTGAAAACAAATTTATGGTTACCAAAGGGGAAATGAGTGTGCATGGCAATGGGTGAGATAGATCAGGACCTTGAAATTAGCATACACATACTACAATATGCAAAATAGGTAACGTAGAAGGATCTACTATGTATAGCACAGGCAACTCTACTAAATATTCTGCGATAACCTGTATGCGAGAAGAATCCGAAAAAAGAATTAATATGTCGATGTACAAACAAATCATTCTGCAATGTAACTAATCACTTTGCTGTGAAACACACAAAATTTAAAATCAACTATACTTCAATAAATTTTAAAAAAGAAAAGGTGCATCATCAGGGAAATGCAAATTAAAACTACAATGAGAAATTACCTCAGACCTCTTAGAGTGGCTATTATAAAAAATACAGGAAATAACAAATGTTGACAAGGACATGGATAAAAGGGAACTTTTGCACTGTTGGTGGGGAAGAAATTGGTTCGAGCACTGTGATAAATAGTATGGAAGTTTATAAAAATTAGAAATGGAACTACTATATGATCTAGCAATTCCACTTCTGAGTATGTATCCAAAGAAAATGAAAACACTGAAAAAGATACATGCACTCTCATGTTTATCGCAGCATTATTTACAATAGCTAAGATACAGAAACAGCTTAAGTGATCATCGATGGTGAATGGATAAAGAAATATGCAATGGAATATTAATTCAGCCATAAATAAAGATAATCTTGCCTTTGTGAAAACATGAGTGGCTCTTGAGGCCAATATGCTAAGTGAATTATGTCAAACAGAGAAAGACAAATACTGTATATTACATATATGTGGAATCTAAAAACAAACAAAAACTGCAAAAAAATATGCTGATATATACAGAGAACATATTGGTGGTTGTCAGAGGAGTGAGCAAGAGGAGATGAAATAGGTGATAGGGTTCTGGAGAAAGAACCAAATGGAAATTCTAGTGTTGCAAAGTATAATAAATGAAGAGAAAAATTCACTAGAGGAACTCAATAGTAGATTGAACTACCAGAAATAAGAATCAGCAAATTGGAAGGTAGGTTGATAGAAATTATGCATTCTTAAGAACAGAGAAAAATGCAGAAAATTAACAAACTTTAGAGAAGTATGGGACACTTAAATGCACCAATATGTCCATAATAATGTAGTAGAATAAGGGAAGAGAGAAAAAGAACCTGAAAACTTCCAGTATTTGAAGAAGTCCAGGTAGGATAAAAGCAAAGATACCACACTGATGCACATCATAGTAAAAATGCTGGAAAACTAGAAAATGTTAAAAATAACAGAAAAATGACTTCTCACGTATGACTCAAAAAATAGGACAGACACAGGGGAAGCCAGAAGACTTTAGGGTGACATTTTCAAAGGGCTAGAAGGAAAAAATGGTAATCAAACAAGATTCTTATCACCAGCAAAACCCCATTCAAAAATGTAGGCTAAATCAAGATATTCCCAGAAAGGCTATGGTCAAAATATTTACTTATAATTCCACTAATGCTATTAGCTATATTATTTGTATTTTGGCTGCTTTACAAGATTATTGCTTATTTTATTATATTAAAAAAGGTATTCCCAGATAAAACCAGAATTTTTTTCTAGCAAAGCCATCCTCAAAGAATTACTGAGGGAGATCTTCAGGCTGAAAGAAAGTGACCCAAATGGTAACTTGAATCTAGACAAAGAAACAACACTGTTATGGTAGTTATAAACTAATAGAGTAAATGTGTATTTCTTCTCTTAACTCATTTAAAAAGCAATTTCTGAAACATATGTATAAAATTGTATTGGTAGGCCAATAATATATAGAAATGTAATATGTTTTCCAATAACACAAAGAAGGTGGTGGGAGCAAAGTTGTATTGATATCTGAGTAAGTAGATGATGGCTCTACCAGAACAAATGAAGAAAGCCAGAACGGTAAATCAGAGGTTAATACATAAACTTATAAATATGTGTTTGTTCTCTTCTCTTGGCTTTTATAAAAAATAAAATTATATAAAGCAATAATTATAGCAATATGTTGTTGGGGTTTGTAATATATATGGATATAATATGTATGCCAGTAATAGCATATAAAAGAGGAAGAAATGGTGCTATAAGAATAACGGTTCTATATCTACTGGAATTTAGTATACATCAGAAGTAGATTCTTACAAGATGTACATGTTAAATCTCAGAATAACCACTAAGAGCTCCAAAAATATAGGGTAAAATTTATCACTTCACTATGTAAATATCACTTAAATATTTAAATATTTACTTAAGTACAAGCAAANGTAACAATACTAGAAAGCTATACCTTAGGTTTGGGGAGGTTAGGCAATGTTTGTTTGAAAGGATATTGGATTTAATCTTACACCTTAACTAGAAAACTGAACAAAATATATTGAACAACAGTTTTCACATACTGGGCAACAGGAAACATAGAATAAGATGAAAGAAGGATAACAAAATAAACTTTAGGCGTTCTAGTTTAAGTGTTCTAGTTCAGCAAATGGAGAAATTTCCCAGGCTAGAGCACAGGAAACCAAAGCTCAAGGACAGATCAGAAGTCTTGCTGAACTGAGGCAACAGAAATCAGAGTCTGATGCAGCAAAAGCAGTGAGAATTTATAGGGCAAAATTGCAGAGAGAAGAGAGCAGCACAGATAGAATACACCAGAGATTTATAGAATGGCCCTCTTCAGATTGTGTCTGGGTACTGATCAGTGCACCCATGTAAATAAAGCTACCCCAGGCTTGGGAACAAACTACCAAAAAAGGTAAAACAGAGTAATTTGCAAAGCTCATCCAAGGCTGAGATAATTTCATGTCACTACCAGCCAAACTGCCGAGATGTCCAAATACATGGGAAAACAGATACAGGGGTGTGACTTCAGTGGTAGGAACAAATTAGCCATAAACTAAAAGGCTTTTCTGGATCCATCCTAAACAAGCTCAAAAACAATTATTCTAAGTAACATAACTTCCTTCCAGAAAACTACTGAAAAGAATCCAATAAAATATCAACATAAATGTAAAATTAACAATGTTAACTACATGAAAAGTATTAATAGTAGGCATATAAAGAATTAAGAAAAAGACTGATAACCAGGGGAAAAAAATAAATCAACAGAAACATATCTAGAAGTAAAATAGATGGTAGAATTGGCCAAAAAGGATATTAAAAATGCTTTGGAAAATATATTCCAGATATTTAAGAAGGTTGAGGAAAACATGAATGTGGAAAATACATTTCTTATTCAAAATATTCACAGAACTCCCAGTAATAATAAGATAATTTGATTTAAAAAGTAGGCAAAGGATATAAACAGATGTTTCACCAAACAACATGCACAAATGTGGAAATAGCACTTGAAAGATGCCAAACATAGTTACCAGGAATATGTAAATTAAAACCACAATTAGATACCACTGAACCCATCAGAGTAGATAAAACTGAAAAGATCAACACTATGCACTGTTGACAGGTATGTGGTAAAACCAAAACCCTCATACGTTCTCATAAAAATGCAAAATGATACAACCTCTTTATAAAACAGTTTATTCTCATAAACATATACTTACCACAAGACTGAGAAATTCTGCTCTTATTTACCCATGAAAATACAAATAAATGTTACATAAGGATTTTTACTTGAATGCTGATAGTAGATTTATTCTTAATAGTCCCAAACTGGAAAAAACCCACATTTCCATCAATGGTTAATAGATACAACACACTTTTGTATATCCACATAACGGAATATTATGCAGCAATGAAAATGAACAAGTCACAAATATTAATAACACAGATGAATCACAAAAGCATTATGCTAAGTGGAAGAAAACAAGATAATTTATGCTATTTATATAAAATTATAATATATGTAAAAATATGGTAATAGAAAGCACATCAGTGGTTTTACAGGGCCAAGTAGTGACAGGTAATAAAAGGGCACAAGGGAACTTTTGAGGTGATGAATAGTGTTTATAAAATTAGTCTGTTGGTGGTTACATAACTTACACTGTCATGTATATTTGTCAAAACTCATATTGCATACTTGGTAAACATTTTTTTCATAAATGTTAGTACCGCCATACAGTTTTTAATATTAATATTTAATGATATTACTACCAAAAGAGATCTGTGTGCTTCCTCACCCAGCAGCCAGTCAGCCCACATTTTGAGGGCATCATCTCCAACTTAGTGTCACAGTCCTAGCCCTGAACTGGTAAAGCCAGAAAATGCAGCCAAACCAGAGTGAGGACTCCAACTCACCAGCCTGAATTTGAGGAAGCCATGCTGCTGCTGCTGCTGCTAAGTCGCTTCAGTCATGTCCGACTCTGTGCGACCCCATAGA
>SJYX01021296.1:8491-95196 GCA_006410675.1 Oreotragus oreotragus | reverse complement strand
CCCTTATGGCAGAAAGTGAAGAGGAACTAAGGAGCCTCTTGTTGAAAGTGAAAGAGGAGAGTGAAATGGTTGGCTAAAAGCTCAACATTCAGTAAACTAAGATCATGGCATCCAGTCCTACCACTTCATGGGAAATAGATGGGGAAACAGTGTCAGACTTTATTTTTCTGGGCTCCAAATTCACTGCAGATGGTGACTGCAGCCATGAAATTAAAAGACACTTGCTCCTTGGAAGGAAAGTTGTGACCAACCTAGACAGCATATTAAAAAGCAGAGACATTACTTTGCCGACTAAGGTCCGTCTAGTCAAGGCTATGGTTTATCCAGTGGTCATATATGGATGTGAGAGTTGGACTATAAAGAAAGCTGAGTGCAGAAAAATGGATGCTTTTGAACTGTGGTGTTGGAGAAGACTCTTGAGAGTCCCTTGGACTGCAAGGAGATCCAACCAGTCCATCCTAAAGGAGATCAGTCCTGAGTTCGTTGGAGGGGCTAATGTTGAAGCTGAAACTCCAATACTTTGGCCACCTAACGCAGAGAGCTGACTCATTTGAAAAGACCCTGATGCTGGGAAAGATTGAGGGCAGGAGGAGAAGGGGACGTCAGAGGATGAGATGGTTGGATGGTATCACCAACATAATGGACATGAGTTTGGGTGGACTCTGGGAGTTGGTGATGGACAGGGAGGTCTAGGGTCACAAAGAGTCAGACATGACTGAGCAACTGATCTGATGAGACTGGATGCCATGCCATATCATGCATATATGGACTTATAATTTTCACGTAATGTCCTTTTCAAGTTTTTATTTAGTAAGTTTTAACATTTTTAAGTTCAAGTATAGTCACTTTACAATATTGTATTAGTTTCAGCATGGTGATTTGGGTTTTTGTAGATTATATTCCCGGAGAAGGCAATGGCACCCCACTCCAGTACTCTTGCCTGGAAAATCCCATGGATGGAGGAGCCTGGTAGGCTGCAGTCCATGGAGTCACTAAGAGTCGGACACGACTGAGCAACTTCACTTTCACTTTTCACTTTCATGCATTGGAGAAGGAAATGGCAACCCACTCCAGTGTTCTTGCCTGGAGACTCCCAGGGACGGGGGAGCCTGGTGGGCAGCCGTCTATGCGGTCGCACAGAGTAGGACACGACTGAAGCGACTTAGCAGCAGCAGCAGCAGCAGATTATATCCCATTATAAGTTATTATAAGATACCGTATATAATTCCAAGTGGTATACAGCAATAGATCCTTATCTATTTTATGCATAGTAGTTGGGTTTGTTAATCCCATTCTCCTAATTTGCTCCTACCTCTTCCCACTACCCTTTGGCAACCATACATTTTTTTTTCTATTGTTGTGAGTCTTTTTTGTATATAGATTAATTTGTTTTGTTTTTTAGATTTCAGAATATTAGGGATATCATATATATTTGTCTTTCTCTAACTTATTTCACTAAGCACAATATTCTCTAGGCCCATCCATATTGCTGCAAATGGCAATATTTCATTCTTTTTTTATGGCTGAGTAATATTTCATGGTGTATCTGAACCACATCTTCTCAAGTCAGTCATCTACTGACAGGCATTTGAGTTGCTTCTATGTCTTGGCTATTGTAAACAGCTGCTATCAACACTGGTGTGCAAGTATCTTTAAAAAGTAGAGAGTTCACTGTTCCTGCATACATCCCCAGGAGTGGAGTTGCTGGATCATATGGTAGTTCTACTTTTAGTTTTCTTAGAAACCTCCATACAACTCTCAATAGCAACAGCGCCAGTTTACATTCTCACCAATAGTGTAAAAGGATTCTCTTTTCTCCACATACCCTCCAACATCAGTTTGTGGATTTTTTGAAGAAAGGCATTCTGACTAGGATGAGGTACTACCTCACTGTGGTTTTGATTTGCATTTCTCTGAAGATCAACAGTGTTAAGCATCTTTTCATATGCCTGTTAGCTATCTGTATGTCTTTGGAAAAATGTCTTTTTATTTCTTCCCATCTTTATAAATTGGATTTTTTTTTTTTTAGTTTATTTGCTGTTTGTACATTTTGTATATTAACCCTTTGTCAAAGGCATAGTATGCAAATATTTTCTCCCATTCCATAGGCTGTCTTTCATTATTTTGATGGTTCTCTTTCCTATGCAAAAGCTTTTATATTTGCTTTGACTGTTTTTGCCCTGGGAAACTAAACAAAGAAAACATTGCTACAATTTATGTCAAAGAAAGCTTTGCCTATGTTCACTTCTAGGAATTTAATGGTGTCATAAACTAACATTTAGGTATTTTAAACTTGTTAAGTTTATTTTTGTATGTGGTGTGAAGGGATTTTTTTTAATGGTTCTTCTATTTTATTTTTTAATATAAATTTATTTATTTTAATTTCATTGTTTTACACGCAGCTATTCAGCTTTCCCAACACCACTTGTTGAAGAAACTGTCTTTTCTCTTGTATATTCTTGCCTCCTTTGTCATAGACTAATTGACCACAAATGCATGGGTTTATTTCTGAGCTCTCTATTGTGTTCCATTGTTCTATATGTCTTTTTTTGAATTAATACAACACTGTGTTGATCACAGTAGCTTTATAGTATAGAATAGAAACCAGAAGCATTATGCTTTGATTTCCCCCCCCCTCAGGATTGCTTTGGCAATTATGGGTCTCTTCTGGTTCCATAAAAATCTTAGGATTATTTATCTTAGTTCTTTGAGAATATCATAGATATTTTGATAGGGATGGCATTAAATCTGTAGACTGTTCTGGGCAGTATGACCATTTTTAAAATATTAATTCTTCTAATCCAAGAGCATAGCGTATCTTTCTCTGAATCATCTTCAATTTTCTCTCTCAGTGTTTTATACTTTCAGCATCTACGTATTTCACCTCGTCGGTTATGTTTGGTCCTTAGGTATTTTATTTTTTAATGCAATTTTAAATGGGATTTTTTATTTTCTCTGATATTTCATTATTAGTATATACAAATGCAACAAATTTCTGTATATTAATCTTGTATCCTATGACCCTGCTGAATACATTTGTTCTAATAGTTTGCGGGTGTATATACTTTACATAGAGTATCATATCAGGTGCAAATAGTGACAGTTTTGACTCTCCCTTTCAATCTGGATACCTTTTCTTTCTCATCTAATTGCTGGGGCTAGGAATTCCAATACTATGTTGAATAGAAGTGGTGACAGTGGGTAACCTTGTCTTCCTCCTGAATTTAATGGGAAGGCTTTTTCAACATTAAGTATTATGCTGGCTATGGGTTTGTCATAAATGGGCTTTATGTCGTTGACATATATTTCCTCTATACCACTTTGAGAGTTTTTATCATAGATGAATATTGAAGTTTGTCAAATGCTTTTTCTGTATAGAGATGATCATGTGGTTTTGTCTTTCCTTTTGTTAATGTGCTGTATTGTACAGATTGAGTTGTGTATACTGAACCATCCTATGACTCTGTAATGAATTCAACTTGATCATGGTGCTTGATCCTTTTTATGTATTGTTGGATTTGGTATGCTAACAGCTTGTCGAGGATTTTTGCACCTATATTCATCAAAAAGATTGGCGTATGATTTTCTAGTTTAGTAGTGTTTTGTGCTGGTTTTGGTATTGGGGTGATGGTGGCTTCATAGAATGAATTTGGGAGCATTCCCTCCTCTTCAGTTTTTTAGAACAGTTTGAGAAGGACAGGAACAAGTTCTTCTTTGTAATTTTGCTAGAATTCCCTATTAAAGCCATCCTGTCCTGAACTTCTTCTGCAGGGAGTTGTTTTTATTATTATTACTACAGATTCTACTTCACTTCTGGTGATCAGTCTGTTCAAATTATGAATCTTCTTGATTTAGTTTTGGCAGCCAGTCTCCTTGCAGCCACGAGGGCTTATTTCCTTTATGTAGGGCTCCAAGACTGGGATTTCCAGTTTGTGGCTTGACCTGCTCACTCCCCAAGGGATGTGCCTATGCATGCAGACCTTTTCATCCTTTCAGAGCCCAAGGGGGAGGTCCCAACCCTTGGACTTTTTTCCATCCTACCTAGTTACATGGAAAAATTTCTTGCACCTTTGTTGTATAGGACTACTTTGGTCAGTCTCCAGCTCCATGAGACTTGTCCCACACATAGGTAAATTTTTGAGTTGTTTGTGGGGGTGAGGTGAGCTCTAACCCTTCTACTCTGCCATCTTGATCCAATCCCTTTTCAAGTTTTGACGTCATTATGTTGGCCGCATAAGATGAGATGTATTGCGCTTTTTCTTTCACAAGTTCTCAGAAAGTTTCTCAGAAAGAAAATAAATACTGTTGTTACTTATTTCTTAAAACTTTGGTGGAATGTACATGGATGCCTGAAGTGTTTTGGCAGTTGAGTGTTCATGAGGCAGGTGTCCAAGCTTTCTCATACAATTATAGGCTCTTTAGAGGCTCTGGAGTGACTGTCACCCCCACTCCCAGTTACTGAACAAGGGAAACATGCTCTCTGACTTATTCATTCTAACAGCTTTCAGCAATTTGCCTGAACCTAGCAATATGCCTTGATAGCTCTTAATTTTGGCATCCCCTTGCTTTGCAGGTCAATCTCTCAAACAGGGAACCCTGAAAATGGTTTGAGCTCAGCCATCTTCCATAGTAACCATGTGGGTTAGAGGATAAGCTGGCCATATCAAACAAATAGCATTATAGCTGTCCCACACTACCTTTCTTTCCTCCCCTAATCCCTAGCCTGTTCCTGCCAGCTTTCCTATCAAAGGATTTTTCAGTCAAGAGCAAACTCCCAATATCTATATTCACATACATCTTTTACACACACCCCCAAACCTCTAAGAACACAAGATTGTTTTCGGGTCATTGCCCTTTCAGCTGGCTTCAAGTTCTCTTGGAGCTCATGAGACTTAGTTTAGGGGCAGACTGGGTATATAGAAACAGAGCTATATATATGCATGTGTGCTAAGTCATTTCAGTTGTGTCTGACTCTTTGCGACCCTTTGTAGCCTGTCAGAATCCTCTGTCCATGGGATTCTCCAGGCAAAAATACTGGTGTGGGTTGCCATGCCCTTCTCCAGGGGATCTTCCCAACCCAGAAATTGAACCTGTGTCTCTTTTG
The DNA here is from genome assembly GCA_006410675.1 of Oreotragus oreotragus. Taxonomy (NCBI): domain Eukaryota; kingdom Metazoa; phylum Chordata; class Mammalia; order Artiodactyla; family Bovidae; genus Oreotragus; species Oreotragus oreotragus. The sequence continues at coordinate 90,092 of SJYX01021296.1, read as the reverse complement.
TCTTCTGCATTGTCAGGAGGGTTCTTTACCACTAGCACCACTTGGGAAGCCCAATGCATGTGTGTATTTATGTATATAAATGTGTTAATTTGAAAAAAGATGGTTCCAAATTTAGAAGGGAAAGATGAAATATTCAGTAAGTGGTATTGGCCTAACTCTTAGTCATCAGGTAAGAAACAAACTCTGGATAAAGACTTAAATATATTAAAGCAATAAATATATATGACAGTATGCTTCATGATCTTGAAGTGAGAAAGGCTGTTCTAATATGACGCAAAACCCAGAGCCAGAAAAGAAAAAAAACAGAATTACTTAAATATTTTTAAAAATTTTGCTTGAAATAAAAATACTAATCAAAATCATAAACAAAACCAAGGAAAATATCTGTAGGTTTCATCACAGAGAAAGCTAACTTCCTTATTACGTAAACATTTTTCACAAATCTATAAAAAAAATGATAACTGCAAAAAGAATGGACAAAGAATATACACAGAAATGTCACTAGAGAAAAAAAGTTGTTCGGTTTCATTTAAGATACAAGGAAAGTGCTAATATTATAATAATAAACTTCCTTTTACTTAACAAAATGACTTTTGGTTATACACTGCTGTTAGAAAGGTTGTAGGGAATCAAGTATCCTCAAACACTGCTGATGGGAGCGGAATTTGATACAATGTTTATGCAGAGTACAAACTAAGAATAAGGATTAATTAGAACTAAATTAGTGCTTAAAGGGAATACAATCAAACTTTCAAAGATAGGATGTCTGATTGGATTATCCTGTCTGAGCTTTCTATACTGTCTATTAGCTTAGTCAGAGAAATAAATAATACTTTCTGGAGGATGAAAACATCATTTAGAACCTCAAATTATCTCTATAATAGTTGTGTGTGTGTGTATACACACACATATATAGTGGTATATAATGTTCAATAAAACAAAACAAAACCAAAAGGCAAACCTAAGTTATATGATGACAATATAATGTGACCCAAACCCAACACAAATAATAAGCTAGTTATCAAACGCATTTTTTTTAATTGGAGGATAATTGCTTCACCATGTTATACTGGCTTCTGCCATACAACAACTTGAATCAGCCATAAGTATACATATGTCTCCTCCCCCTTGAACCTTCTCCCACTCTCTAACCCCATCCCACCCCTCTATATTATTACAGAGCACCCCCTGTCAAACACATATTTAAAGTAACTACATTAAACATGTTCAAGGAAATAGAAGAGTGATAATTTAGGAAGATAACAGAAAACTTTAAAAAGAACCAAGTGGAAGGTCTAGAGCTAAAAAAGAACTGAAATTCAACTCCATGGGTAAATCTACCATTACATTAGACACCACTGAAGAACTGGTGAACTTTTAAAGATAAGTCAGAAGAAAGTATCCAAAATGAAACACAAAGAGTGAAAGGATAGAAAAGACAAAACAAACAAAAAAGTATGAGTGTGATAATATCTAACAGCCTCCCGACTCTAAAAGTGGAGAGAGATACTATTACAAGTTTGACATCAAGAAAGAACATTTAACCACAATTTATGTTTAAAGTACTATTTTCTTATATAATTTTCAACCTAATAAAAATCCAGGCAAGGGTTTCTTTCCACTTTTAGGACTTAATTATTTTAAAAGAAATATTTAATGTATCAAACATATTAGATAAATTATACAAATTAGAATGTTTAACTACTTACATTCCATATGCAGAGCTCACAGCAAGGCTAGTAATCTGCTGTGGAGGTTCACCATCCACCCACACCAACTGAATAACAAGTTCTGCTTGATATCCCGGAGGCATCCGCACTGGTCGTGTTTTAACACTAGAAAAACAGAAAAAATAATTGCATCATATACAGTTTGAATACATATGCTCATGCTTATTTTCAGAATTCATAACAATAAGCTTCCTACAGAAATATACAATACCAGGCACTGAGGACATTATGCAGGTAAACAGAATCTTCTAGCTTTCTCAAAATACAAGTCACTTGTGATTTCTTAACCTTTCCTTGAAGTAGCTTTTCAGTCAGTCAGATCTAGAACTTCACTGGACTTCATGAGTTCCTTTTTCTCTTTTGATAGTAGTATTTTAAATTATTTTTAATTATTATTTTCTTACACAGTATTTGTTACATATGGGTAAGTTATAATGCATGACAATAAGAACTATGACCATTAATCTACAACCCAACTTGAGTTCAACATATTCAAAACCTGAATTCCTGTTCTTGCCCTCTAAATTTGCTCCACCTGTAGCCTTCTCTATCAAAGCTATGTTTTCTTTAGGGTCCTTCAGGGAAGGAAATGTATTAATTATTAATGAAGGATAAAAATACTGAGCTCTTTTCATAGATAGTCCCCAAAAAGATCAAGGTACCTCTTGGTGGACTGTAGACCACTTGACAACAACTTAATAAAAGAGAATATTTCATTTGGCAAGTTTTAAAGAATTACACAATTACATGTAAAGTTGTTTTAAAATTTGGCAGCAAGTCTTACTTGAGGCATGGGATACTGTCCTTTGTTACTCCTTCACTAGCCACAGTGTTAGTGCTCCCAGAAAGACTCCTTGAAGGAAGCTGGGATGAAAGATCTGGAAATGGAGGACTTGTTTCTGGTTCTGGGGTAATAATATCTTCAATATCATACTGCAGTCGTACCTCTAATGACTTAAAAAAAGAAAAATCAAGTTTTGATTTAATCTAGGTTGTCATAATAATAACAATGATAATCATATTAAAATATCTGGCATTTTTTGGTAATTATTATTTGTTCAGATTAACTAGTTCAGTTTCAATTAATAGTAGAGATACCCTAAACTGAATTAAATAGTAAGTTACATAAAATATTCAGTGGCATTCACAAAAAGTGTAAAATGTGTTTAATTCTTTAGAATTATAAGAAAAATACCTACCGGTGGAGATAAATTTTCTATATAATAAATATTCCTTAAGATAAAGTATAAATTACAATTCCACATATGATCAAATAAAAGGAGGAATTGGTCTGGTCCAATGAAAGAAACTAAATTGGATGTGTATGTGTATTTACATACACACAACATCTTACAAATTGTTATTTGTACAAAACTTTTTAGCTTTAAAAAATTCATTCAATCTTGATTTTGAATTAATTCAGTACAATTTTCCAAAATAAATTCCATATTTTATTAGTTTAGCTCTTATATAATTTCATTAGCTTAGTCAGAATTGCTTAATAAAAAAATATGATAATTTAAATTGGAATAAAAAGGTGATCCAAAACCCTTTCTTTAAAGCTAAGAATGTTTAAAAATTACTTTATGACTACATTCAATGTTTCAAAAAAATCTATTTTATAAAACAAACAGTCTTTCATTGTAAAAATAAGCATTTTTGACATTGAAAACAATTGCTTACAAAAAATAAATTATGGAATAGTGAATATAGTAATATTATNAAAGGTGATCCAAAACCCTTTCTTTAAAGCTAAGAATGTTTAAAAATTACTTTATGACTACATTCAATGTTTCAAAAAAATCTATTTTATAAAACAAACAGTCTTTCATTGTAAAAATAAGCATTTTTGACATTGAAAACAACTGCTTACAAAAAATAAATTATGGAATAGTGAATATAGTAATATTATCAAAATTATTTTCATAATTATCTTAACACTTTAATCCTCTGGTGGCAATAACAATTATCAAGTGCTTACTACAGTTAGATACTCTGCTAATGACTTTACATAATATCACAAAACCCTATGAAAATGGCATTACAATTTCTAGTTTATCACTACTTCCTATTTTTCTATTTTATTTACATAGGAAATTATATGAGTGATGAAGCTGAGTCTTCACCCAGACTATACTACTGACTAATGGGGTCTTGTGACTTGTTTAGTCACACAGGTATTCACTGGTAAAGCCAGAATTAAAAGCTAGGCTTATCTGACTCCAATGTCTGGGATTTAACTACTATACTCTAACAGCAATGTTTAATTTTATTCCCTAAGGTAAAAGCAGTTATATTTAGGCCTTTAATAGAAAATATTTATTTTCTGATAAAATGGAGTGCGTAGAAAAGACCCATTTTACACAAGTGCCTTTATTTAGACTTAACTTATCCCTTAAGAGCATCATTATTTTGAATAATTAAACTATTTCATTATGTTTAAAAATTAATATTAGGTAAAGCAGCCCCATAATTATTTCCACCCTATAAAAAATGCTGCTATTTAAAAGATCATTCAAAGTAATCTTACTGCAGTTGATAGTCATTTATGGCAGTTAATTGACAAAAAGGACAACCTAAAAAATTTAATAAAGATACAGAACAAAACTTGCATTAATTTGACATTTATACATAAAATAAATCAATGACTGTCTATATAAAACCTATAGGCATAGTCTATTCTATTTAATAATACTAAACTTGATAGCTGATTTTGTCATTTTAAACCAAATTATTTTTTAACATAGTAACAAAAACAATTAAAAATTCTATGAATTGGATAACTGACCAAATACTGTACTCTTGATGGCTTAAAACCATACCAAGCACTAGTCAGAATCTATGATTGTTTTCTTTTAATAACTTGAAGTGTAAAAGTTAATTTTTAAATGACTTACCACTATTTCTGTTGTAATTTCATGTCTGCTGAATTTATAAACTATGACATATGCAGAGACTCCTGATACACAGAATATTCTGCTCTCTGGACACCAGCAGACCATCTGAACGGCATATGGGTCTTCCTCTACGATCTCACATGTCTGCTTTCCTTCTCCTACCTTCTGTTTTTCAAACACTTTTGAAGTTTTTAGCTTGTATAGCATCTTAGATGTGTATAAGAGACAGCATATGCAGAGACTCCTGATACACAGAATATTCTGCTCTCTGGACACCAGCAGACCATCTGAACGGCATATGGGTCTTCCTCTACGATCTCACATGTCTGCTTTCCTTCTCCTACCTTCTGTTTTTCAAACACTTTTGAAGTTTTTAGCTTGTATAGCATCTGCAGAGTTACTATAAGATATGGAATCATAGTTATCTTCCAATTTGCACTTAATTCTTTTATTTGTTGAAGCCTTTTCAATATATCTGTTACATCACAAAAATTAAAATCCAAGTAAACAAAATTAACTACATTTTAACAAGGAATTATTCAAAGTCATGCTCTCCTATCAGTACTGTTTAGTCAGAGGAAGACTACAGGGAAAAAATAAACATTCATTGAACACATAGGGTATACCAAACAACATGCAGGACTTTGTGTGCATTCTCATGTGTTCCTCAGAAAAGTCCCCTTGTTTATTGATAAAACATTTGAAAGTTTATAAAACTCAGGAAGTTTATAATGAAACTACTTAATCTACTTCTTTTCCAAGATTGAGAAGTCCTTTTAAAAAAAAATATTTTAATTGAAGTATAATGCTTTACAGAATTTTGTTGTTTTCTATCAAACCTCCACATGAATTAGCAGCCATAGGTATACATATATCCCCTCCCTTTTGAACCTCCCTCCCATCTCCCTCCCCATCCCACCCCTCTAGGTTGATACAGAGCCCCTGGTTGAGTTTCCTGAGCCATACAGCAGATTCCTCCTGGCTACCTATTTTACATATGGTAATGTAAGTCTCCTTGTTACTCTTTCCACACTTCTTTTCTTCATTGTTTTCCCTTCTGATTGTTGGATGAAAGGTTGATGCTATTCAAGAGCTTATTCCTGTCAACAAATTTTTAGACATTCCTTCAGATGAGAAATACTTGTAATTTACCAGTTAGCAATATTAGGAATGATCTAGGTTATTTTAGAAAGGTCATTTCTCAGTGGCTGTGTGTTAGGAAACAGTTATAATTTCTAAAAAGTCTGGTCTGTGAATTGTTTTCAGGAATATTTATTTGGAGGAATATTATTTCCATTTTAGAACTGGATGATAGCTCCTCAATATTAAGATCTCTGATCCTAAAAAGGATTCTTGAGAAAATTTCTAAAAATCTGGGAGTTCCTGCCAAAAGTGCACAATCTAGGAAACAGTCAGTTATAATTTCTAAAAAGTCTGGTCTGTGAATTGTTTTCAGGAATATTTATTTGGAGGAATATTATTTCCATTTTAGAACTGGATGATAGCTCCTCAATATTAAGATCTCTGATCCTAAAAAGGATTCTTGAGAAAATTTCTAAAAATCTGGGAGTTCCTGCCAAAAGTGCACAATCTGAAACAATCATGAGAAACATTAGTCAGATTCAAAATGAAAGAGATTCTACAAATGAATTGGCCTGAATTAAAAATGCCAATCATGAAATACTTAGCAACCATGCCAGACTAAAGAAAACTCTTAAGATAGACTGCTAAAATCCAACAAATAATCTGAGATTTTCTTTTACTAAATGAGATATTATTGGAACAACTGGCTAAACTGAGTAAGATCTGGAAGTTAGATAATAGTATTATATTAATATTAAACTCCTGATTTTGATAACTATAATTTCATTTCATATAAGAGTGCCCTTGTTTGTAAGAAATACACACTGAAGTATTTAGGGGAGCATGTACTGTTAAGAAGAACATCATATTTGTAGCTTGCTCTCAAATGGTTACAAAAAGCTATGTATATGTATATGTTTGTGTGTGTATGTGTGTAAGAAAATGGAGGTGAAAGAGAAAGGTGTGAGCAAGCAAGTGCTAGATTGAGAGTATGCATTTGGTAGAAGGGTAGGTGAAGGGAACACACGTATACACTGAAATTTGGGTAATCTTGCTGAAAGCTATACAATACTTCATAGTACATTTTTGTGAATTTTCTGTAAGCTTAATATGACATGGAAATAATACTAATATAGACATAATTATTTGACTTTGAGTTAACCAACAGAGATTATCCTTAGCAGGCCCAACAGAATCTGGTGAGCCTTTAAAAGAGGGATTGAGGCCCTCCCTGAAGTTAGAGACACACTCCTTTAAAGAAACAAATCACATGAGTTTTAAAGCTGCAAGAAAATGAATTCTGCCAACAATTACATGAGGTTGGAAGAGAACTCTGAGCTGCAGACTAGCCAACACTTCAACTGTAGTCTCTTAGACGTGAGCAAAGAACCCAAATAACCTGACCCAGATTCATGAAACAGAAACTGTGAAGCAATTTATGGGTATTATTTCAAACTGCTAACTTGTGGTAGTTTGCTGTGTTCAGTCAGTCATGTCCAACTCTTTGCGACCCCATGGACTGCAGCATGCCAGGCCTCCCTGTCCCTTACCTTCTCCTGGAGCTGGCTCAAACTCATGTCCATTGAGTCGGTATGCCATTCAACCATCTCTTCCTCTGTCATCCCCTTCTCCTCCTACCTTCAATCTTTCCCAGCAACAGGGTCTTTTCTGAGTCAGCTCTTAGAATCAGGTGGCCAAAGTATTGGAGCTTCAGTATCAGACCTTCCAGTGAATATTAAGGATTGATTTCTTTTAGGATTGATTGATCTCCGTGCTGTCCAAGGGACTCTCAAGAGTCTTCTCCAACACCACAGTTCAAAAGCATCAATTCTTTGGCACTCATACTTCTTATAGTCCCACTCTCACATCCACATATAACTACTGGAAAAACCATAGCTTGGACTAGACTGACCTTTGTCAGCAATGTCTCTGCTAGTTTTGTCATAGCTTTTCTTCCAAGGAGCAAGTGTCTTTTAATTTCATGGCTTTAGTCACCATCTGCAGTGATTTGGAGCCCAAGAAAATAAAGTCTGTCACCGTTTCCATTGTTTCCCCATCTATTTGCCATGAAGCGATGGGACCGGATACCATGATTTTGGTCTTTTGAGTGTTGAGTTTTAAGCCAGCTTTTTCAATCTCTACTTTCACTTTCATCATCACGTTTCTCTTTCACTTAGTTTCTCTTCATTTTCTCTCATAAGGGTGGTATCATCTGTATATCTGAGGTTATTGATATTTCTCTCACAATCTTTATTCCAGCTTATGCTTCATCCAGCCCAGCATTTTGCATGATGCACTCTGCATATAAGTTAAATAAGCATGGTGACAATATACAGCCTTTGATGTACTCCTTTCCCAATGTGGAACCAGTCTGTTGTTGCATGTCCAGTTCTAACTGATGCTTCTTGACCTGCATACAGGTTTCTCAGGAGGCAGGTAAGGTGGTCTGGTATCCCCATCTCTTGAAGAGTTTTCCACAGTTTGTTGTGATCCACACAGTCAAAGGCTTCAGCATAGTCAATGAGGCAGAAGTATATGTTTTTCTGCAATTCTCATGCTTTTTCTATGCTCCAACAGATGTTGGCAATTTGATCTCTGGTTCCTCTGCCTTTTCTAAATCCAGCTTGATCATCTGGGAGTTCACGGTTCACTTAGTATTGAAGCCTGACTTGGAGAATTTTGAGTAGTACTTTGCTAGTGTGTAAAATGAGTGCAATTGTGCAGTAGTTTGAACATTCTTTGGCATTGTCTTTCTTTAGGATTGGAATGATAACTGACCTTTTCCAGTCAATATTATCAAGTATGCTTTCAGGGTGGCATGCACTTAACTCATTAGAGTGTTAAACTGTCTTCTCACATTTTAAAAGAAAAGGAGTAACTTTGAGGTGGTATGAAACGAGCAAAGATATCACTGTGCAATTGTGTTCATGAAACAAACTCAGATTTACATGAAAAGGTTTATCAAAATAAAAAAACTGTCATTCTTTGTAATTTCTCCTTGATCAACTGTTCTTTATAGTGAGGTCAGAAAGGGGCCTCAGAATTCATGGTTTTAAATCTTTTAATAATTTTCCTTTGCTGATGTTTTGTTCCACTGCTAAAGGACTCTAGCTTGCAGACTAAGACTGTCATTAATATTCGGCTTTCTTCCCTCTGCTTTTCTGTTTATCACAGTCTTTCTCAGTTTACTTCTATAGCTTCAGGTATCATTTTAATGCTGCTTTTTCATTACATACCATTCTTGACTGTTCTTCCTAACTAATGGACATTTTTACTTGAATTTCCTGGTGTTCCAACAAAACCAAAACCTCCAGAACTCTCCTGTATTCTTATTTCCAAAGAGTTAACTCCATCTTGATGATTACTCGTCTCACAAAGTTAAGAGACATTACTCACTTATTCTCTCCTCCTAGTCCTATCAAAATCTTATCTTCCAAAATTCACACTAAATGTTACCCCATCAAAATACATTCCTGAATCTACCTGGTTCAAATAAATCACCCATTTCCAATATCAAACAGAACTTGGGTTGTACTACATTTAGAGTTCTTACCATATTGTTTGCCCTATAAATGTTCTGAAGGGTATGTATGAGTATAGTCAAGTCTTAAATATTTTTGCACATCCTTCAATGTTGAGTAGATTACTTTTTGTCCTTAAATTATGTAATTCTCAAGATTTCAAAAGAAAATTTACATTTATCAAATTATTTCTTTTGATTCTCAGGCACTTGGTAGACAAGCAGCAAAGGAAAAAAAAAAAAAAAGACTAGTAGGACAAAAGCACTTTTCCAAGACCCCAGAGTGAAGAAGTGAAGGAAATTCCTTGAGCAGAGTTACTCTGACATATGAATAATTTGGTACATTTTTTCAGTGTACCTTACCTCTTATAAATATAATAGGTTGCTAATAAAGAGTGATTTCAGTTCTGCCTATATCATAGGAAGAAAGTAAAGTAGAAATAATACTTTAAAATGATTTAGTATTACAGGAAATGCATTTTGGTAACACAACCATAAGTGTATGCTAAATGTGTATACTAAAATGTTAACTGTCCAAACTAAAAAGTGGTAAATGGCTATGAATAAATACTAACCAAGTTTTTTTCTATAATAGAAGGAAAAACTTACTTGCAGATGCGTCCCAAAACTTGATTGATCCATCTGCATGCCTAGATAAAGAATAAATAAGCATTAAGTATGGTCAATTAAAAAATCATAATTGTTCAAACTGTATAAAAACTTGAATTACTGTTCGTGACCCCATGAACTGTAGCCTGCCAGGCTCCTCTGTCCATGGGATTCTCCAAGCAAGAATACTGGTGTGGATAGCCTATCCCTTCTCCAGGGAATCTTCTCGACCCACAGATCACATTCAGGTCTCCTGTACTGCATGCAGATTCTTTACCACTGAGCCACAGGGTACAGAATACTTCCCAACACATTTCATGAGGTCAGGTTCATCCTGACACCAAAGCCAGGGAAAAACATGGCAAGAAAAGAAAATGACAGACCAATATCCCGTGAGCATAGATGTAAGAAAAAAAAAAAACCCGTCAACAAAATATTAGCAAATTAATTTAAAAAGCATAAGGATAATATAAAACTAAGTGTGGTTTATCCCAGAAATGTGATGCCAATTAAACATTCTTAAAAATCAATCACCATATATATTTCATTATACTGTCAGATTGAAAAAGAAAAACCATTATCATCTCAATAAAGAAAAAGCACCTGAATTTAAAGTGATTCTCCACCACTACAGTGTTACAGGATTCTGTTTTTGTCTATGTATTTACTTTTACCAGAGAGCTTTATATTTTCGTATGCTTTCATTTTGTTGTCTAACGTTCATTCATTTCAACTCAAAGGACTCCCTTTACCAATCCTTGTGAAGCAAGTGTACTGGTAATAAATGGTTTCAGTTCTTGTTTATCTTAGTGAAAGTGAAAGTCGCTCGTCTGACTCTTCGTGACTTCATAGACTATACAGTCCATGGAATTTTCCAGGCCAGAATATTGGAGTGGGTAGCCTCTCCCTTCTCCAGGGTAGCTTCCTGACCCAGGAATCGAACCAGGGTCTGCTGCATTGCAGGTAGATTCTTTACCAACTGAGCTATCAGGGAAGCCCTTTGTTTATCTTGGAAGGCCTTTATTTCTCCTTCATTTTTGAAGTACAATTTCCCAGACACAGTGGTCATGGCTGGTTTTTCTTTATTCTTAATGCACTTTAAATATATCATCCTACTCCCTTCTAGCCTATATATTTCTGCTGAGAAATTCAATGACAATCTCATGTAAGTTTTCATACACATAATGAGTAGCTTTTCTGTTTTTTTGTCAATTTGTTTATAATGTGTCTCAGTGTTGTCCACCCTGGGTTCATCCTCACTAGAGTATTCTGATACATATACAGTGAATATGGAAGTCCATTTACTTCCTCAGATTTGAGAAGTTTTTAGCCAACATTTCTTCAAATAATTCCTCTGTCCCATTCTTTTAACTTTATCCCTCTCACTCAGTATTTCTTATTGTCTGTCTTCAAGTTTGCTGGTTCTTTCTTCTGATTCAATCTGCTATTGATCCCCTCCAGTAAAGTCTTCAATTCAGTCATTGTGTTCTTTCACTTAAAACTTTATTTCTGGTTCTTTTAATAGTTTCTATCTCTCTGTTAATATTTTAATTTCACTCATGCATCACTTTCCTTATTTTGTTTAGTTGTCTGCCTGTGTTCTCCGGTCATGCATTGAGTTTCTTTGAGACAATTATTTTGAATTGTCATGTAGTCACAGATATCAAATTCTTTAGGGTCAGTTTCTAGACATGTTTCTTGTTCCTTTGATTGGGCTGTGTTTGCCTATTCTTTTATGTGCCTTGTTATTTTATGTTGTGAATTTAGCATTTGAAAATACAGCCACCTGTTATCAACTGGCTTTATACAAGGGAAGACCTTCACCAAGCTCTTTGGGGTCTCTCAAACCTTCAGTAGGGATGCGTCTTCTCTGGGATTGTGTGTATAATTTCCAAACTATAGAGGTTTGCTGGTTTCTTTTTTTCAGGAGCTTGCACTCTCTTGCTTCATCCATTATGTCTGTAGTACTGCAATTTTCTTGGCATTTCAACAAGCCACTGAGCTCTCTCTTGTTTTCTGTGGATACCCAGGCATCCAGATTCTATCAGTATTCTGACTGAGGTGAGGTGAAGTCGCTCAGTCGTGTCCGACTCTTTGCGACCCCGTGGACTGTAACCTACTAGGCTTCTCCATCCATGGGATTCTCCAGGCAAGAATACTGGAGTGGATTGCCATTTCCTTCTCCAGGGGATCTTCCCGACCCAGGGATCGAATCCAGGTCTCCCGCATTGGAGGCAGACTCTTTAACCTCTGAGCCACCAGGGATAGTCTTTTCGGAAGTCCACTGAAAAGCAAGAACATTGGATGCACAGTCTACTCCATAACTTCCTTCTTATTGATTAATATTCCTCCTTGAACATGAGCTGTGCCAGTTTGTGGGGGGAGCTGACACAGCTGAAATAAAATGATTGTTCTCACTCATTTCAGAGTGGCTGTTCTGGCTTTGAGCTCCCCTGGCGTACTATGATTTTCTAACTGGTTTCTAGAGTTTTCATAAAGGGTTTTAGACAATATATTGTTGTTAAATCTGTGTGTCTGTGGGAGAACAAGGTCTGGGGTTACTTATTTTGATATCTTGCTGATGTCACTCTCCACTGACTCTTTTATGAAGTGTTTTTCTGTCCTTTTTCTCTTAACCTGGTGATACTATTATATTTGAAGGGAGTGTATTGTTAATGGCATACAGTTTGGTTATATTTTTTAATCCACTCTGCCAATCAATGCATTTGAACTAATGTATTTAGACCATTTACATTTAAGCCTTAAAATTTCAATAATTACACTGTCTTTTTTTTTTCTTTTGTTTTTTTCCTCTTTTATTGTCACTGTTTTTTCACCTTCTTTCCTATGGGCTATTTGAATTATTTTAGTACATCTATTTTTATGAGTCAGTAATGTTTTGAGTATATCTATTAGCCCAGTTTTTTTTTTTTAAACAGGGTTGCATTAGGTACTGCATTGTATATTATTTAACTTATCATAGTCTACTGATGTTATCATACTACCATTTTAAAGTAGGTAGGGGTGCTACTGGTAAAGAACCTGCCTGTGAAGGCAGGAGATGTGAGAGATGCAGGCTCGATCCCTGGGTTGGGAAGATCCCCTGGAGGAAGGCATGGCAACCTATTCCAGTATTCATGTCTGGAGAATCCCATGGACAGAGGAGCCTGGCAGGCTACAGTCCATAGGTGTCACACACAGCTGGACATGACTGAAGCAACTTAGCACATAAAAACTTTTATCTTTATACCAGTTTACCCTTGCCCATTTATAATTGCCTTAAAATATATCCTCTATACATATATAGAACCACATCAAACAATGTAACCATATTTTCTTCAATCATCAAATATAATTTTAAAAACTCAAAAGCAAGAAAGCCTACTGTATTTGCCCAGATTTTTACTTACTGTAGGCTTCCTTCCTTCCTCATAATCCAAGGTTCCTTCTTTTATCATTTGCTTTCTGTTTAGAGAAGTTCCTTTTGGCATTCTTTTTGATATGTCTGATATAGACAAATTCTTAGTTTCCTTCATCTTAGAATGCATTCATTTCTAATTTCTAGAAGATATTTTTGCTGGGTATAAGATGCTAAGTTGCATGTTCTTTTCTTTCTGTACTTGAAAGATTCAGGTTTCCTCTGGCCTCCATGTTTTCTAGTGGGAAATCTGCCTTCATTCAAATTAGTTTTGCCCTGTTGGTAAAAGTGTCATTTCTCTTTCGTTGTTTTCACGTTTTTTTCCCCTTGTAATTTAGTTTTCAGTATTTTGACTATCATGTATCTTGTGGACTTCTTGTGGCTCACCCACCTTCTGCAATCTCTCGGTTCATGTCTCTTGCCAAATTTGGGAAGTTTTCATCGTTATTTCCTTATGAACTTTTTCAGCCCTGTTCTTTTCTCCTTCCCCAGTGGACTTTCACTGACACAAAAAGGGGAGGGTATATGGCTCCTCATTACTGCTGGGCAGTGCTGGGGATTCTGTCTCCCCATCTGATCTCTGTCACCACAGGTGATGAGTTTCATTACCACTCAGCAGAGTTAAAAGTCCCAGGTCCCTACTCAGACTTATGCTCAGTCTCAGAGACTGAATTGGGGTAAGTTGAGGTACACTGTTGTGGCCTGATGAGAGTAGAAGTCCAGGTTCCCCATTCAGTCTTAGATGAAGTGGGTTGGGGTGGGGCCACAATTTTTTCCTGTGGTGGTTAGCTGCAGTACAAAGATTATTTTCTAAAAATTTTTTGTCTTGATAGGCTGCCCCTTTCCTCATCTTCTGGCTAGAGAGAGCTAGCTTTCATTGGGCCTTTCAGGTTTGTACCCACTGGAAGTTCCATGTTGCCAGCTTTTCCAGTTCCAATTATCGGATATATGAGACAAAAACAAAAGCCAGGAAACTCACCTCCATGACATTCCTTGGGTCTTTGGGGCCCTAGCCAGTGTGACTTCTCTTCATCTTTTTCAATCATATTATGTTTTTAAACACATAATATCCAGGGTATTTAGTTGTATTTAGTGGGAAGAATAGGGAAAATTAAATCTATTCTATATCCCCAGAGTCCCTTATTATCTTTTAAATCTTATCTTATATGGTGCTATGTTTCTATTTTTATTCCTAATATTAGAGTATGAAGTAGACTGCTATAGGAAGTAATAAGATTTCTGGCGCTATAAGTTTTGAAATATACTTTAAATAACCACCTAATGAGGATACAGAGCAGTGATTCCTAGATTTGGAAGGAGTCAAGAGATACTGATAAGGACCTTTCCAAGTCTAATAGTCTATGAATTCTACAGAAATTCTTCATTGACTAATTTTTCATGACTTTTCTATCTTTGACCTTCATGTGGTCTTATAATCTATACTTATTTATTGTTATATAGCTATTTTTTCAATGGTTTGACTCTTCTATAAAGGTTATAATCTTTGGACAGAAGCTGTGTCTTATATTTTTATTTAAACTGTCAGCATTACTAGAGGACAGTTATGGAAAAGTGTGAATAATCAATGAAATATTTTTGATAATAAATTGATAAACTCATAAATCACAACCACTTACCCAGTAATAATGATTTCTGGATATGTTTGTGTGCCAAGGTTCCAAGCTCCCCCACTGATTGGCCACTCCTAAACAGATTACACAGGAAGAAATCATAAGCTTTAATTTTTTTAATTTAAATGACTTAGAAATTTAAAATAAAAATATTTTAAAATAAAAGTTTCACTTAAAATAGCTGTTGAGTAATGAAGAATTAAATTTGTGTTAAAGCAATGGCTCAAAAAAAAAAAAATTTGTAGCTATCTTTTAATTCTTTCATTGAACAATTCCAAGTGCATAACTTAATATCCTCTGAAAACATAGATTTTAATAAATATTACCATTGATCTAAAAATGCAAAGAAGCATTTTTAACCACACAAATACAGTGTTGCTACATTTTCCACATAGTCTATGTACTCCCAAACTGTTGTGGTGCCATTTAATACAAAGCACTTTGTAAATTGTGTCACCTGGAGTTGTCCATCTGAACAGTCCTGTGCAAATAACAGAAATTATAATGGGGGGATCTATTAAAATTGTAGGCATTTCAATCCTGTAGTTAAATATAACAAAATGGAATTCTAGGAGGTCATTTAACAAACACCTTCTGATAATTATGTCTTATTAACCACTGATTGATAAGAAATAACTAGAAAGATTTGACTTGAATTTCTTAAAACTATAGGCTTTCCCCTAAAATAATCTAAAGTAACATCCTATTACTCAAACTTATGTTAGTTTAAACATATACTTAGCATAGACTTCCCTGGTAGCTCAGTGGTCAAGAATTCGCCTGCAAGGCAGGAGCTGCATGAGAGACGGGTTCGATCCCTGGGTCAGGAAAATCCCCTGGAGAAGGGAATGGCAACCCACTCCAGTATTCTTGCCTGGAGAATCTCCATAGACAGAGGAGCCTGACAGGCTACAGTCCACAGGGTTACAAAGAGTTGGACAAGACTGAAGTGACTCAGTACACACATACTAAATATACATGATAGGTAATTATATCTTAGTATATAATTGTATACTTAACATATAAGAAATTTATATTATTGTAGACTTTTTTTTTTTTAGGAAAAAAATAGAGAAAATTTATTTTATTTTATTTATTTTTTTAAACCCTTTTTTTTTGTATTTTTTTACATGAACTCCCAAACATGAACCCCCCTCCCACCTCCCACCCCACATCATCCCTCCAGATCATCCCCATACACCAGCCCCAAGCATCCTGCATCCTGCATCGAACATAGACTGGCAATTCGTTTCTTACATGATAGTATACATATTTCAATGCTATTCTCCCAAATCATCCCACCCTCTCCCTCTCCCTCTCCTTCTCCCTCAGAGTCCATATGTCCGCTCTACACATCTGTATCTCTTTTGCTGTCTTGCATACAGGGTCCTCATTACCATCTTTCTAAATTCCATATATATGTGTTAGTATACTGTATTGGTGTTTTTCTTTCTGGCTTACTTCACTCTGTATAATTGGTTCCAGTTTCATCCATCTTATTAGAACTGATTCAAATGTATTCTTTTTAATGGCTGAGTAATACTCCATTGTGTATATGTACCACAGCTTTCTTATCCATTCATCCGCTGATGGACATCTAGGTTGTTTCCATGTCCTGGCTATTATAAACAGTGCTGCAATGAACATTGGGGTACATGTGTCTCTTTCTATTCTGGTTTCCTCGGTGTGTATGCCCAGCAGTGGGATTGCTGGGTCATAAGGCAGTTCTATTTGCAATTTCTTAAGGAATCTCCACACTGTTCTCCATAGTGGCTGTACTAGTTTGCATTCCCACCAACAGTGTAAAAGGGTTCCCTTTTCTCCACACCCTCTCCAGCATTTATTGCTTGCAGACTTTTGGATCGCAGCCATTCTGACTGGTGTGAAGTGGTATCTCATTGTGGTCTTGATTTGCATTTCTCTGATAATGAGTGACGTTGAGCATCTTTTCATGTGTTTGTTAGCCATCTGTATGTCTTCTTTGGAGAAATGTCTATTTAGTTCTTTGGCCCATTTTTTGATTGGGTCGTTTATTTTTCTGGAATTGAGCTGTATAAGTTGCTTGTATATTTTTGAGATTAGTTGTTTGTCAGTTGTAGACTTAAAGCTATGTAGCATTTAGATAATTTGGCTTTTAGAAATTGTCATTTTTGGTGTACAAGCTTATGACTTGAAAATAATTTAGTTCAAGTCATTTTCTGACTTTCCATAGGAAAAAAAATAAAAAGTATGATCATATGATATGGATATGAATACAGGAAAATATTTTTCTAATTGTTGCTTTTACCTTATTACTGTATCCTTGCTTTTTATGCTTGACTCCTATAGAGTAGAGCACTAGAATCAAATCTGGTGGGCAGTCAGCAAAGTATGCTGTGCACGTAACTGGTGATTCATGAATGTCCATGGGATATGGATTTTCAAAGATTGGAAAGCTAGTAGACAAAGATAATATATTAGTATCATTAATATAAAATTTGATATAAAAATAAAATAACTTTTATAAAACAAATCCTAAAACCTTCTAAATATTGATTATACATTTCACATAATTGTTTTTTAGGCATCATAAATAATCATCACCTGAACAAAAATTCTCTTTAAAAAAAATATCTATAAAATATACTATTAATACTGGTAGAATTTTACTTGAATAAACTCATTTTCTTTCTTGTAATTCCAAAATTCCACAGCAATATTACTTTCTAATATACACAGACTGACTTATATTAAATTGAAAAGATACAGAAAGTTGACTTAGTTTATTAAAATGTATCAACTAGCTACTTTATTTATGTATAGCTTTATCTATATGTTTATAACAGTATTAAAATATCAGTAAATTTTACATGCTTTCCAAGGCACATTGGTATTTTCATTTTGTACTTTTATATGGAGTAACTGAAAGATGTGTGTACTATGTAGGTACATGTGTGATTATACATGTTTAAGATCATTTCCTATGTAAATCAGAATGCAAAGTGGGCATGCAGACATATGGGTGTAGTAAATTTTATATCCTCAAGCCAATTATCATTTTAAAAAGAGATGTCAGTATGGAACCAAATTAAGAACTCTTAGAGCCACAATATATTGTGTACTTCTTTTGTACTGAATATACCAGGACTGTGGTAGATGGAATTGAGTATTATATATGCTGCATCTGTTCTCAGCCTGTGTGATTGTTACTTCTGATACAATGTGCTTTGAGATGAGGGGAGGACTATTAAAAATAATTTTCCCTATATTAAAGAAACTTAATCAGAAACTTGGTTCAAACTTCAGAAGAGTATGGTATGTGTGTCTATGTGTGTGTTGACAGGGGTTCTCTCTTCCCTTCAATTTTAATGGTTTCCCAGTTAAGAATAGTAGTATATGGAAAATCATGTACAAAAGAGAATGTTAAGTTTAATAAATGGCAAGTAGGTTAAACTGATCTGAGATTCCCTGTTTCAGAGTAGAAATTATCAATACTTTTGATGTTGAAGAATTAGAAGTAAAATAAGTAGATCATGTTAAAGATCAGATCTACAACCTGGGATTTGATAATAGCAAGAGGTTACAATGATAGACTCCTGAGAAAGTGAGCAATATCATGAAAATGCTTGGGGAAAATAACTTTATCATATAGGCATAGCTTTCTTTAGCTATTTAAGAAAGAATAGCTGAAATATGTGATAAAATTTACATGTGAAGTGTAAACTGTTGTAGAAATGTAAATCCAAGAAACCAAGAAGAGGAAAAAAATGTAAGTTCTAATGCTTGCTTTCAAGTAGAAGATTAAATGGAAAAGAAAGAAGGAGTAAATTGATTTGGAAAGGAGGACAAAGCTACAACTTAACATTAAACATGGCTAAAGGATAACTATTTGGAGGGAAAGAGAACATGTTCAGTTTTTGACACATTAAACTTCTTGTATTAGAAGTTTAAAATGGGAAAGTCACCTAGATTTTAAAACAAAACCGAGTGCTGAAGAAGGCAAAATATTAGATAAAAACATGCAAACAAAAATGTCAGTTCACATACTAACATAAGTATGTTGAAAGTATAAGAATTAATGTATAAAAATAGTAATTTTGTTATATTTTACCACAATAAAAAGTCTTAAAAAGAGTAAATATATATAAAGAATGTGAGTATTAAAAGAAAAGTATAGTGGACCTTGGAGGATGTTAGACAATTAGACAAGGTATGAGGAACCAATAAATATAGCACAGAAGGAAGAGTTGACTACAAGTGTGGTTAGAAAAGTATATTTTAATAAAACCTATATTAGAACTTAAGAGAGAGAGGCATAAATCCACACTTGAACACAAAATCTACTCAGTTTTATGTTGACAAAGTAGCTAGGCAGAATTCAATTATGGTGATATTATGGACCAATTCTATTTATTCCCTTTCAAAATATTGAAATATTATATGATGCAAATTATCACAAAAAAGAACTTTGGCTCTTACACTTACAAACTACATTGAAAGTAAAACTCAAATTGTACTTCATTCAGCAACAATTTATTAAGAACCTACTTCATGTGGAGACAAAGCTTGTTCTTCATGAGGCCTATAGTCTAGTAGGGAGACAATCTTTAAAAACAAGTGAAAAATTTAATGGTGTCAAAGCTATGAAGGACAGGAATGTATAAGACAGCCCTTTAACAGGATATTTGACCAAATTATATAAATAATGAAAGATTTTCTTTAAATGAGGAAATTATATCTGCATTGAGATTCTTACAGATGTTAATAAGGAGAAAAAGGAATAGAAAATTATTCCATGCAGAAGAGGGAGAATGTACAAAAGCTCTGTAAATATAAGGAACTAAAAAATGATCAGAGTATCTAGAACGTAGGATGAGAGAAAATGAGCTTCATGCCTGTCATCATTGATAATGAAAATATGTATCAGGAAGACAGGGTTTGTCAAAGTCAAGTCTACTTTTACTGTCCATGTAAAGTAGTGGGGAGTGCCACTCTAACAGTGATATTTTATATTTGTTTCCATTGCCCACAACATAATGAAAAAAAGAAAGTATAAGAAGGTATCTATCTTCTCTTCCTTCCAGATCCTGATCATCTATATTGTCTGCCACAGTAGTCCAATAATACTTTTATCACATGAATTTTCCTTTGAAAGGGTCAGCAGATGGCCAGACAGTACCTCCTGCAAGATTTTATAACAATTGTTTTTGCTTAGGGAAATGGCAGAAATGAGATCCATTTTATGTGTTCTGAGTTTCCAAATGCCTCTTTCTAAACATTAGAGGCTGCCTTTAAAATATCTTGCAAAATTTTCAGTGTCCCCTAAACTCTCCTGGTTTAGTTTTCATTACTGAACCAAATTATATTTATGTAATTCTAAGAAAACAATATTCCACATAAAGAATATTTACCACCTAAAGAATTCTAATGCCAAATTACCTATAATGTCCTCCTATATTTCAACTGCAATAAATACAGTTTAGTTAGTGTTAATCTGTACATGGACAACTTACTTGCTTTGTGTCAGATCAACTATAATGAGATCTTTCTCCAGAAGTACTGCAACAGCATAAGGTTCTTGAAATTCTACAAATAGAAAAAAATGGAAAAGTTTTCATGTTTAACATTTTATAAAATGTTTATAAAATCACCACACTTGTATTTCCTTTATCTCCTGTACAAATGTTATTTAAATGATTTGAGAAGACCAAAATATAAGCCAAAGTAAGAAGTAATAAAGAGCATAGTAAAAAAAAAAATATGTTGTGTTTCTCAAACAATATTTAAGACCATTATGGAGAGCAAGGAAAAAATGAGAAGCTGCAGAGCACCAAGTTAAATATGTCTCAATAATCATGGTAGTAGTGGATTATTTGAAGAGAGTGAGTCTATCACCTCCATTTCACATTTATCTTAGTGTTCCACAACCTTCCATTCCAGATCTGATTTCATATACTAAAGAAATAGTTCTGTTTCTCTAACACATGATATACATTCACCTCCCTATGAGAGCAACACTCCTTCTACTACAAAGATTACTTTCAATAAAAAGAAAGTATAAGAAGGTATCTATCTTCTCTTCCTTCCAGATCCTGATCATCTATATTGTCTGCCACAGTAGTCCAATAATACTTTTATCACATGAATTTTCCTTTGAAAGGGTCAGCAGATGGCCAGACAGTACCTCCTGCAAGATTTTATAACAATTGTTTTTGCTTAGGGAAATGGCAGAAATGAGATCCATTTTATGTGTTCTGAGTTTCCAAATGCCTCTTTCTAAACATTAGAGGCTGCCTTTAAAATATCTTGCAAAATTTTCAGTGTCCCCTAAACTCTCCTGGTTTAGTTTTCATTACTGAACCAAATTATATTTATGTAATTCTAAGAAAACAATATTCCACATAAAGAATATTTACCACCTAAAGAATTCTAATGCCAAATTACCTATAATGTCCTCCTATATTTCAACTGCAATAAATACAGTTTAGTTAGTGTTAATCTGTACATGGACAACTTACTTGCTTTGTGTCAGATCAACTATAATGAGATCTTTCTCCAGAAGTACTGCAACAGCATAAGGTTCTTGAAATTCTACAAATAGAAAAAAATGGAAAAGTTTTCATGTTTAACATTTTATAAAATGTTTATAAAATCACCACACTTGTATTTCCTTTATCTCCTGTACAAATGTTATTTAAATGATTTGAGAAGACCAAAATATAAGCCAAAGTAAGAAGTAATAAAGAGCATAGTAAAAAAAAAAATATGTTGTGTTTCTCAAACAATATTTAAGACCATTATGGAGAGCAAGGAAAAAATGAGAAGCTGCAGAGCACCAAGTTAAATATGTCTCAATAATCATGGTAGTAGTGGATTATTTGAAGAGAGTGAGTCTATCACCTCCATTTCACATTTATCTTAGTGTTCCACAACCTTCCATTCCAGATCTGATTTCATATACTAAAGAAATAGTTCTGTTTCTCTAACACATGATATACATTCACCTCCCTATGAGAGCAACACTCCTTCTACTACAAAGATTACTTTCAATTCAGTGTGATTTAACAGTGCTTCAAGACCACGTACTATGTGCCCAAGTATATTTCAAAAAAAAAAAAACACCAAAATCTGAGGATAGCCTAGGATTTTCAGGTTTTTAAAATTCAACCCTTCCTTTCTCCCTTTGGCTAGTTTAAGAGTTATTCCTAAATTCAACAAGCACTTGGCAGGATTTCTGGATTCAAGAGTACTCAAGTCTTGAATAGGGAAGTAAAATATATGATCTTCACAGCCTTTCCAGTCCTGAGACGCTATAGAACCTGTTTGTATTTAATTTTTCAGCCACAGGCTATGAGAGAAAAACTAGAAAAAAAAATCACAAAAACTAAGGAGTCTGCTTTTGTTTGGGTGAAAATTTATACAACAGTATACAGTTCTTATATTATTTACTACTCAAACTTTTTTCAAACTGAGGCATTTCCCCCTTCATCTTTAGAGTTTTTTGAAGTTTTCAACATTATTTCAGTACTTTTGGGGCTTGGGGTTTTGTTTATCAGCTTAAAGAATACTACTAGTTTCCTCTTTGTCTTCTCAACCCTCTCTAGGAAATTCACTGGTTGGGAAGCAATGGCTACAAAAATAAAATAGGTGAGACACTGGTATGAAGGAGTAAAAGTCATAAATAAACTATTATTTTTATAGTAGTACATCTGTTATAGATTATGGTTTCTTTTCAAGTAATAAAAACTGATAGCAAAAATTTTACCTTTATAGAAGTATTTGGTATACTATGTGTGGTAACCACTTAATAAAAAGATTTCCTTTGAGTCAGTGTTAGTTTCAATTTGGGTCTATTTATTAACACTTTGACCACAGACAAATTAGTCAACTTTTTTGATTTTCCATTTCTTTATACATTGAAATGGCAAAATAATAACTACCTTAGACTGTTATGAAGATTAGATGTATATAAAGATACTTAATATACATCTTTATATATTTAATGAGCTTCCGTGGTGGCTCAGATGCTAAAGAATCTGCCTGCAATGCAGGAGAGACCGGGTTCGGTTCCTGGGTCGGGAAGATCCCCTGGAGAAGGAAATGGCAACCCACTCTAGTATTCGTGCCTAGAGCAGTCCATGGACAGAGGAGCATAGTGGGCTACAGCCATGGGGTCGCAGAGAGTCAGACACAACTGAGAGACTAATACTTTCAAAGATGTTTAATGCAAAGTCTGGCTTATAGTAGGTACTCACTAGATGCCAACTATATTACTTTCTTCATTAGACTGCTTGCCTTTGAACAGGCTCAGCCTTTTAACCCTAGCTCCCCAACAAGAAAGTTGAAAAGCTTTATCATAATTACTACTTCTCTGAAGAGAAATGCATTATTTATGACATTTACAGAAGACCAGATACAATTAAATATAGACGTGAAACTGACAAATTCTGAGTATTGTTGGTTAATTACTCTGGGCAAAGCCCTGTGAGGTAAGAAGATTAGGCATTTCTGTACTTTGAGAAATAGGTTGAACTGTCAGATGTCACAAATGATTCAGCCATATTAAAAACTGTTACTAAATGTATTTTGTTTAATATATGCGTAACATTTATCACTATGTGGCTATACAGAAGATTATAGTTCCATATTTGCTAATGTGGAATCATAATTAAAATACTGTATACTGTTAAGTGAAAAGAGTGTGAGAACAGAGTATGCAGTCATCTTACAAAAGAGATAATGTATATATACATAAATAAGCATACATATGTATACATTATTTGTGGGAGAACACATAAGAAACTTAGTAATAGTGGTTGCCTCTGAAAGGGCAATGAGACAGTTTTCATTATATACTGTGACATACTGTAGGGTTCTTTTCTGGCATTTTCATGTACTATTGCTTTAATCAGAAATAGTTAATAAAATACACTTATATTTTACTGAGTCAAGTGAAATTTCTCCTAGCTCCTAATACATAAAAAGTTCCATCCTCATTACCAGTTCTCTGAAAAGCAAAGTAATATACATGGTTTGGCAGTAATTAGACTTGGTTACAGTACATTTATAATTTGTTTAACATTACTAGAAATTGTCCTAACATCTCTACTGATGTGCAGAAATGTATATAAACATACAGTGTTTGATCTTTGAAACCACACATTTTCAGTTCCTATTGCTGGCATGCACACCTTCTTTCTTAAAGAAGGTATTT
Source organism: Oreotragus oreotragus (assembly GCA_006410675.1). Lineage (NCBI taxonomy): Eukaryota > Metazoa > Chordata > Mammalia > Artiodactyla > Bovidae > Oreotragus > Oreotragus oreotragus. The sequence goes on along the minus strand of SJYX01021296.1, from coordinate 66,011 downwards.
TCCTAACCTAAGTTTTTGGTCCTCTGTTCTTTCTTTCTTTGTTCATTTATCATTCATTCTCATAACTCCAAAGAGCATCTATATTATGATGATTCAAAAATAAATAGTAAAGACCTCCTCCCTCTCTTTTTTATGCTCTAAACAACTGTACTGACTCAAATTTATCTTTCTCTATTCCCAAGAACTGTTATTACTGCTTATAAAACCACTATTACTAAAATGTTATCTTTGACTCATATCACTCCCTAATCCAACTGTTGACCAAATTCAATGGGTTTTCATCTTCCACTCCTATAAGCAGCAGATCAAGATGTCATAGCTTGATCATTTTAATGCATACTATCACAAAGCCTCCCCAGTTGGAATCCGAAATTTTAGATTTCAGCCTCTCTCTTCAAACCCACACATTGAAACATTGCTTTCTTTCACTTCATATTTCCTCCAAATTCCTCTGTAGTTCTGTATTTCCAAATATCTACAAAAGGCTTTCAACCTTTTCTCTGAATTGATCCCACTCTAGCAAATTCACAATTTCTAAAATCTTTATTCAATATTATTTTCAAGGCCCAAGTCATTCTTCAAGCCCTATCTAGATCCTACATTTTCTTTGCATGAATATTTCATGCAATATTTCAGTCATCAACTACCCGACTAAACTATAAATTAGCGCATTATTTAAACTCTGACTCATAACTCTGCACTTAATTAAGGTGTAATACATTTTAAGCTTAAGTCATAATTATCTTCCTTTTGTGGCCAGATTATCTGCAATTTGACACCAGAGATCGGTTTCATACTTCAGCCATTTCCTCACCAAGTTCTTGTTATACTGAGGCCAGAGAAGCATCCAATAAATATTTGTGGTTAATTAACAACACAGGTAATTTGTCTGCCGCTGGCAACTCGGAAAAAAGTGCCACATTGGTTTTTATTTCGTATCACTTTATTCTAGGTTTTAAACGTTAATCTCAGTAATTTAAAACAAATTAATACATTTATAATAAAACTACTTATCTTTATAAGATGAGTCCCTCTGGCCTTCTAATAATCATGTGGAGTCAATATTATATTTTTTGTACAAAAGATAAATATGAAGTGATTTGTCCAAGGTCACATGGCTAGTAAGTGACAGAGATCATTCATAAACTCAAATATTCTGCCTCCAAGTACAATGTTCTTCTCTCTACATTTATATTTTCCCTCTTGAAAATATGGTAATATGTGTGTGTGTGTATATATATATATTTTTTTGTTTTTAAATCGTAAACTCATATTTCCCCTTTTGCATTTCATCCATCTCAATTTTTAGATTTCATTAAGATATATTTCATTATTAGATTCAATTTTTAGATTTCATTAAGATATATTTCATTATTAGATTCCATTATACAGTTTGCATGTAACTTTAGACTAGATTTTATGTTTATGAAAAGTCTTTATATTTGGGATGATAAAAATACCTAAGCACCTCTCCTCTCAAAGACTCCTCTAATTTTTCTCAAAATTGGAATAAATCACTAACCACACATCAGCAATCCCAGAGTAATCACAGGTGCTGCAGTTGCATCTGAAGCAAAGTCAGATGTGAAACAGATGCAGCACCGCCAGAGTTACAGATCACTGATATCAGGTAAGTGCTTTAACTTTGATTGGCACAGGAATGGGATGGGTGGAGCTGGTCTAGGAGAGGCTATTAGGAGACCTCAGTTTCTCCAAGTGATTTCACCCCGGACCCCGATCGGACCCTCCCAGCTCAGCTTCCACCATCCTTATCAAAGTTTAAAGCACTTACCTGATATTAGAACCTGAAACTCCAGCACTGTTGCACTACATTTGTCTTACTTCCAGTCTGTCAAGTAGGTACAGTTGCAGAGCCTGCTCCAGCACCTGTAGCTCACAGTGTTGTATCACAGTAGATGTCAGCTGCCAAAACTAAAAATATTTAAGCTTAATTTTGTTAGGAATTTATCATTTCAAAAGTCATTTTTCAACATCACTTCACTTTAGTTACTTACCATTTGGATAGGGTGTTTCACACAAAGTTAGAAATTCAACAATAGGGTGGTCCATTTCAAGCACTGTAATTGCTTTTCCATGCATGATGGTTAAACTTGGTCTTCTGCAAGCTTTGTCATAGGACAGTCCACCAGAAAATATTATGAATGGTTCACTGCAAAGGAAAAAAAAATGAGAGTTCTTTAGGATGACACAGTGTCACAGGACGGAGGCAAAAAAGAATGGACTTTGGTAGGGATTATGTACAATAATTGTCAGAGCAAAAGCCTTTTCTGCCCCCAAATATCTCACCCAACAAATTTACTATTCTATTTCCCTTTTACTTGATGTACATTCTCACTGTTAAAATTACTAAGGAATCAGTCTGAAGATGTTGAGGTGAGATGGGAAAAAGGCAGTGAGGATGGTCAGGGGAAAGACGCTCACTGACTCAAAAGAACATCACATATGGTTGGTTCCCAAACTCTAAATTACTACCATTAGAATGTCAGACAATATTAGTTTATCATATTAACCAATAGGCATGTGGGGTTCAAATCACAAAGAAATAGAAGCAAATTTCAATACAAAATGAAATGTGACAATGGCAAGCCCAGAGTAGTGGAGGGTAACATGAAGAGTCTACATAATGGTGTTTCTGTATAAAAGGGTTATGACAAGAAGATGGAGAAAGCTACATGCAAGGGGAAAACAATTCACCAGAAATAACTGTGATCTTCTCACTTTTACCTAGGGTAAGCCAATTTTATTTAGCTTGTAAAACTAACTTGGAACAAACTTTTTCATTTCTGTTAACTGCAAGTTACAGTTAGATAATAGAGGGGAGCTAAGATGATCATAAAATATTATAGCTGTCAGAAAGTTATTAAATATTTTCATAACTTTTCATTTTTCTTTTCTCAAATATCTGTATCTCCAGTATATGTATATAAAAGAAAATGTGTGTTGCTATGAAGCATTTTTCAGTAAGTAAAGACCAGACTGAAAATATTCTCCAAAAAATTTTTAAAGGAACTAGACACTTTTATTGTACCAAATTCCTTGAGAATATATGCTTCACTAAATACGTCACTTCTATCCATATGCTAAACTGAAGAATCTACTTGTTTCTAGAAATCACTCTATAAGAATCTCTGTTCTTTTCCATATTGTACTGTATAAAGTACCAAACAATATCAAATGGACATTTGCTAATGTTATGCTGACTATATAATAACCAAAAAGTTGTTTAAAAAGTTTTCATCAAAACTTAAATAAAAATTACTGAAGGCATTTTTATATGTAAAGTTTTGTCAGTATTTTCACACAAATAATTGAGTTGTAAACTAAATATGGGAAAATGCTCTAATTTACTTTCCTTGAGTCTTTGTATCATTATGTTGAGGAAAAGAAGCTAGGATTAAAAGTTGTATAATATGTAACTACACTTACATGACAGCTCAAAAAGGCAAAACTATAGTGACAAAGTACAGATCACTCGTTTCCAGAGATTAGGAGTGGAGAAAGGTGTAATTGTTAAGGGATAATAATTACAAATTGCAAAGATAATTTGGTGAATATGGAAATTTTCTGTATTCTTATTGTGGTGGCAATTTCAAGAATCTATACATTTGCTAAAAAAAAAAAAATCCACAGAATTGTACACCAAGAGAAAAAAAAGGCTACTGTATAATTTATAAAATAGATAATACAATAAACAGCATTGTGATTTTGTCTCAATGAAGGCAAAGAAATGATAAATTGTGTAATATATCAAATGTGTTAACATCTGTTGAGTATTTATGATGTTCCAGGTATTTTGTGAAGAACTTCAAATGCATTATTGTATTTAATCCTTAAGATATACCAATCAGGAACTACTATTATTATCCTCATTAATAGATGGGTATACTAAAGCTTGGAGAATTTAACCACACATGAAGTCCATCTGTAGGTGGCTACAATAGAAAGGGATTAAAAAATTAGCAGAGAGTAATTTTTATTAACAACAGAGAACCTGATAATGCTAGTGATAGCAGGTAAAGAGATCATTATTTGCTTTTTTTAAAAGATAAAATTATTAAGCCTGAGGCCATTTTGACTAGAGTTGTGGCAAGCAAATCCATGACTAGGGACCAATGATTCCTAAGCAAGTTTGTGAATGGCTAGTCCAACATAATATTAAACAGAAAACATATGCTTTACATCTGTTACCTGTGTAGGCCTTTAAGAGGCCCAGCTGCTGCAGCATACATGGGGAAGGAAAGTGAAGTCACTCAGTCATGTCTGACTCTCTGTGACCCAATGGAGCCTACCAGGCTCCTCTGTCCATGGGATTTTCCAGGCAAGAGTACTGGAGTGGGTTGCCATTGCCTTCTCCAGGGGATCTTCCTGACCCAGGGACTGAACCCAGATCTCCCCCACATTGCAGGTAGACGCTTTACCGTCTGAGCCACCAGGGAAGCCCTGCACACAACGGTAAGGCTCTTCTTATAAAGTTCCTGCTCCTGCTAAAGCCATCCCATTTTCTTCACCTCACAATGTATCTGCTATGTATGAGAAGGAGCAGAAATAGATTTATTTCCACTTCCAGACTATAGCTCACTTTGCTGTGGACTCAACTTCAGTGCTCCTCTGTTTTTGTAGTCTCTTTGTGTTCTGAGCTATGGATCCACTGCTTCTAATATAGTTGTAAATCACAACAAACTGTAGAACAACAGTGTTCTACAGTGCACAGTAAGTGGCCTGATATTACTAATCATAATTATTTCACATTAGAAATCTGAATTATTTCTACACAAACTTCAACTACCAATAACTAGAACATATCAATTTAGAATCATAGAAAAATATTAACAGTGTGAAAAAACATGGCTTTGATGATGATAACAACAACTGCTTTTTAAGAAATCCACTGTGGGCCTCTCATCAAAGTTATGATGTTACAAACATCATGATGAGATAGGTACTGTTGATGAGAAAATTAAATTTTTAAAAAGTTAATTTTGAAGGTCACACAACTGTTTTACTCCAATGATCTTAATCATTATGTTAAACTGTCTTGCCTTGAGTTCCTGATTTCTGAATTACCTTTTCTTTATGTTTATCCTTTTCTCCCTTCATCTGGAACCATCCTATCCTCTATCCCTTAAAATCCCATCTCAGGCATCTCCTTTCCTAAGAAGAATTTCAGTGATTTCTTCCTTCACTGTTCTCCTCCTTACTCCCTTTAGGCAAGGTTAGGTGCCCTTGAAGTGCAACACTGTATAACAATGGATGTAAATAATATTGAGCCTGAAGACTCAAGCAAAGTTAAAGTCATAAACACTGTTTTAAGAAGGAAACAATATATGTAAAATATTTTCATCCATAATGATTAAATTGTAAATGCTTTAATACTTTAGTTACAATAGTAATAAAGCTGTGGTTATTTTTACTAGTTATGCATAGTAACATTAGGCTAGGCTAAAGAGGTTTTGATCCATCTATCTATCATACTTTGAGAATAGCAGCTATAAGCAAATATTTTATGTACCTGTGATGACAGGAAAATATTCTAGTGTGAGCATTTAAGTAATATAAAGTAGAATTATCCAATTTAGACTTAAAACTAAGGTCACATAAGATTTGTAATTATGTTAATTCTGGATGTGAATATTGCCACTAATAATTACTTTAAGTATAAAGAACATTGCCAATGTATTGGATATGGCTTTATATATATAAGATAAATTTTATTAAATATTATTTTTAATTTTCTATATCTTAAAATTTAGTATCTTAAAATTTATATTATACCAATATACATAAATGTTTATATTCCCAACTAACTTTAATCTTTCCAAATTCAAAATGTAAGATCTTAAAGTACAGAGACTTATATATTTAATTCATATATAATACTAATAGGTAAATAGCTTTTGCTGTTTAATAATTCTAAATGATTGCTACTTGCAATTGCATGGCCCAAAAGCCCTACATTGTTAAAATTAATGTATATAATACTTATCTGAATATTAATATAAATCTTTAATTAAGTTACTATTTATAATAATATTGACATCATATACATACCCATTGAATAATAAATGTTATCAAGGAACACTGCTGTTAATGTTAGTTAATATAATTATGTAAAACCTAACAATATATACACATTAAAGGATATCTGTATTTCTTGTAGCTCTTTCTTACATATTTTTCCATAACCCCCCAAGTAAAAATGCATACCTGTTTCTACAAGTCTTGTATTCTACTTTAAGAATTGGTTTGCAAGATTCAGGTTTTCTTCCTTCTCTTTGACTTTTTCCTAAAGAAAGAAAAGGATTTTATTAAATATGAATTAAATTCTACTTGTCCATGAGAATTTTTTAAAGGAATTTTTTAAGTAATTATATATTTTTCATAATCAGATAGACACGTTTCTATGAATTCTAACATTCTTGTTAAATTTATAAATGGTTTATTGAGCCCTAACAATGGACTGTTATATAATCAATAGTTATTTGTAAACATATTTTTATTGCTTCACATTCTCTATGTATAAATCTAGTATCATATAAGGTTATTTTAATTACATAAGTTTCATGATAAACAACTGCAGAATTGAAGACACACACATATAGACTTATCTGCATACTGAAATGTATTATAAAAATCTATACTAGGCTTTAAAATTTTTACCTATGAAACAAGAAAACCCTTTCACTTGCAGAAAGACTTGTCACTTAAAACTTATGATACACTATGAAAATCATTGCATTTTCATCAAATTCATTTAAAGGAAACTCCATTAGACAATGGACACAGGTGATATATTTCAAGATTTTTAAAAATTTTAATGATGAACTCTACATAAAACAAAAATAATAGTTTCTTGGAAAGATTATGTTCAGATTCCATAAGAGTTTGAATAAAACATCAAGCAGAGTTGAAAACGGAAATCAGTATGTCATCGGCAGAAGTAAGCTTTATAGTTAAAATTTTGCTTATTAATCTGTTTAAGATGACACCTTTTATTTTAATAAATATTCTTACACTGCCATGATAGGTAGAGAGATGTTTATATGCATATAAGTTGAAATTTCATCACAGTTTCAGAATGGCAAAGACAAATCCAACTCGGAAGTCAGGACAGTTTTATCCAATTTGGTTAATGGCTATCCATATACAGTATACCTTATCTGCTCCATGGCATGTTTTTTGAAATTTCCTTCTTTTTCTTTTACCCTATGTCAACTGAAGAAGCAACCCAATAATAAATATTGACCAATATCATTTATACTGTAAAACAGGATTAAAAGTATCTATATTATATATGAAAAAGAATTGTTAACACTAAACATAGATCATTACAAAGGGACAACTTTGGCTCAGGGACTCATTCTGTACAGTGGTCTTAGAGCTAGTCAGGGATTACTAAGTTTTGATAATGAATGGAATTAGAGAATTAAAGGAAGTAACAGACTTAGCAAAGAAGCCCATTATTCTCAGTTGATATTTTTTCTACCCAGTGCTTCTCTAGTAATTATCAAACTGTTAGTTGATCAAAACAGCATTTTTGCAATTGTACGTGTATGTATATATATATATATGGAACCAAGTACTATTTTTCAATCAGTAAACATCAGTACCATGCACTGATTTTAGTAGAAAAGAATCATTGTTTAATTAACTAATGTTTTACTTCAATTTCCAACTCTGATTTATTTGAAGGTGAAAGCTTTCTGCTTTGATTATATTTATTGCCTGTTAGTAACTGAAATATGCTTAAATGCCATTTTGTATAAAACAACATTGTCAATAACTGTTTATTGCTATTGCTTATTTTCACAGTATTGTAGTAAGTGGGAGGGTACAGAGAAATAACTACCAAGAAGCTTAAAATTTACTAAACAAAAAACTTTGAAAATGATAATATAAGGTACCATAAATGACTGATAGACATGAAGTACTTTAGGAGTGGAGAATAAAACCGTGGTTTCCTTTTGTAACGGAAGATTTTGTAGAATTTTACAGAAGACTTCTTAGATACTAGACTAAGAACTTAAAGACAAAAGTTGGCTAGGAGAGTAGAAGAAAAGACATGGAGGCAGAATGTTGAGAGAATATGCCCAGTATGGTGAGAGAACAATGCATAAGCCAAACTGGGCAGATTAAAAGATGAATGTAAAAGAAGAGAGGAAAGAATGCTGATGAGGTACAAAAGAGCCATATAATGGCAATCTATAAGACAGACTTGCCGTGTAGACAAGGGAAAGCCACTGGAAACTTCCAAGCTGAAAAATAATATGCATAAAGCAATGTCTCAGAAATATTAATATGGGTTTATTTAATAAAGAAATTTTGAGGAAGATACTGATGATGGAAAACAAGAAGATAATTACAAATGTTCAGGAAAAACAGGGAGAAAAAAACTGAAGAAAAGTAAAAAGTCTCAAAGAAAGGTGGGATAATATTAATCATACCAGCAAATGCATTATGGGAATATTAGAAGGAGAGGAGAGAAAGGAGAAAACATTCACAGAAATATTGGCTGAAATTTTTCTAAATTATTTGAAAAACGTTATTTATACATCTAAGAACCTCAAAAAAACTCCAATCTACTCCCAGACACATCAAGGTAAAAATGCTAAAAGAAAAACAAATCTTGAAAGGTCCAAGAGAAAAATCATTCATTATATATAAGGGAGCCCCAATAAGGTTAATAGCTGAGACTCATCAGAAACAATAAGTCAAAAGGCAGAGGAATGACATACTTAATTTACTGGGAAAAGAAACCCTGTTAATCAAGAATCTTATGTTCATCAAAACTGTTTCAATAATCATTATCAAAATAATTTGAAATATTCAAAATGAAATAATTTTGATTATTTCACTTTTCAAAAATTAAGGTGAAATAAAGATATTTCCAGATAACAAAAACTGAGAGAATGTGTTGCAAGCAGAGTTCCCTTACAAAAAATACAAAGAAGTTCTTTAGGCTGAAAGAGTAATATGAACCTATATACAAAGATTATAAGTAAAAGGACTTTCCAGGCAAGAGTACTGGAGTGGGTTGCCGTTTTCTTCTCCAGGAGATCTTCCCAACCCAGGGATCGAACCCAGGTCTCCCGCACTGCAGGCAGACGCTTTACCATCTGACTCATATACAAAGATTATAAGTAAAAGTAATTAATGTAGGTAATTATAAAATACAGTATAATTACACATTTCCTCTTCAATCTTAACTGATTTAAGAAGCAATGTAAAAATTAATATATATATATATATAATTGTAATATGGGATACTTATTTGAAAATAATAACACAGAGAAGGTTGATGGGAGCAAGGCTACACTGGAGGGAGAAAAGGACACCAAATGGTAACTTGAATCCACAAGAACAAAGGAAGAGAACCACAAATAAGCAGCAAAAAGGCTAACGTTACAACTTCTATACATACGTGTGTGTGTAGTAGTTGCTCAACCAATCGTGTCCGACTCTTTGTGACCCCATGGACTATAGCTCACCAGGCTCCCCTGTTCATGGAATTCTCCAGGCAAGAACAGTAGAGTGGGTTGCCATTCCCTTCTCCAGGGGATCTTCCCAACCCAGGAATTGAACCTGGGTCTCCCACCTTGCAGGCAGATTCTTTACCATCTGAGCCACTAGGGAAGCCCCTACATACATACCCTTGACTAAATAAATGGTTCAAAGAAAAAAATATGTTTAGAATAATAAATGCTACAACACACTAAAACGCTGTCTCTTATACACATCTTAAGTTTCATGATAAACAACTGCAGAATTGAAGACACACACATATAGACTTATCTGCATACTGAAATGTATTATAAAAATCTATACTAGGCTTTAAAATTTTTACCTATGAAACAAGAAAACCCTTTCACTTGCAGAAAGACTTGTCACTTAAAACTTATGATACACTATGAAAATCATTGCATTTTCATCAAATTCATTTAAAGGAAACTCCATTAGACAATGGACACAGGTGATATATTTCAAGATTTTTAAAAATTTTAATGATGAACTCTACATAAAACAAAAATAATAGTTTCTTGGAAAGATTATGTTCAGATTCCATAAGAGTTTGAATAAAACATCAAGCAGAGTTGAAAACGGAAATCAGTATGTCATCGGCAGAAGTAAGCTTTATAGTTAAAATTTTGCTTATTAATCTGTTTAAGATGACACCTTTTATTTTAATAAATATTCTTACACTGCCATGATAGGTAGAGAGATGTTTATATGCATATAAGTTGAAATTTCATCACAGTTTCAGAATGGCAAAGACATTCTGTAGAGAGATGTTTATATGCATATAAGTTGAAATTTCATCACAGTTTCAGAATGGCAAAGACAAATCCAACTCGGAAGTCAGGACAGTTTTATCCAATTTGGTTAATGGCTATCCATATACAGTATACCTTATCTGCTCCATGGCATGTTTTTTGAAATTTCCTTCTTTTTCTTTTACCCTATGTCAACTGAAGAAGCAACCCAATAATAAATATTGACCAATATCATTTATACTGTAAAACAGGATTAAAAGTATCTATATTATATATGAAAAAGAATTGTTAACACTAAATATAGATCATTACAAAGGGACAACTTTGGCTCAGGGACTCATTCTGTACAGTGGTCTTAGAGCTAGTCAGGGATTACTAAGTTTTGATAATGAATGGAATTAGAGAATTAAAGGAAGTAACAGACTTAGCAAAGAAGCCCATTATTCTCAGTTGATATTTTTTCTACCCAGTGCTTCTCTAGTAATTATCAAACTGTTAGTTGATCAAAACAGCATTTTTGCAATTGTACGTGTATGTATATATATATATATGGAACCAAGTACTATTTTTCAATCAGTAAACATCAGTACCATGCACTGATTTTAGTAGAAAAGAATCATTGTTTAATTAACTAATGTTTTACTTCAATTTCCAACTCTGATTTATTTGAAGGTGAAAGCTTTCTGCTTTGATTATATTTATTGCCTGTTAGTAACTGAAATATGCTTAAATGCCATTTTGTATAAAACAACATTGTCAATAACTGTTTATTGCTATTGCTTATTTTCACAGTATTGTAGTAAGTGGGAGGGTACAGAGAAATAACTACCAAGAAGCTTAAAATTTACTAAACAAAAAACTTTGAAAATGATAATATAAGGTACCATAAATGACTGATAGACATGAAGTACTTTAGGAGTGGAGAATAAAACCGTGGTTTCCTTTTGTAACGGAAGATTTTGTAGAATTTTACAGAAGACTTCTTAGATACTAGACTAAGAACTTAAAGACAAAAGTTGGCTAGGAGAGTAGAAGAAAAGACATGGAGGCAGAATGTTGAGAGAATATGCCCAGTATGGTGAGAGAACAATGCATAAGCCAAACTGGGCAGATTAAAAGATGAATGTAAAAGAAGAGAGGAAAGAATGCTGATGAGGTACAAAAGAGCCATATAATGGCAATCTATAAGACAGACTTGCCGTGTAGACAAGGGAAAGCCACTGGAAACTTCCAAGCTGAAAAATAATATGCATAAAGCAATGTCTCAGAAATATTAATATGGGTTTATTTAATAAAGAAATTTTGAGGAAGATACTGATGATGGAAAACAAGAAGATAATTACAAATGTTCAGGAAAAACAGGGAGAAAAAAACTGAAGAAAAGTAAAAAGTCTCAAAGAAAGGTGGGATAATATTAATCATACCAGCAAATGCATTATGGGAATATTAGAAGGAGAGGAGAGAAAGGAGAAAACATTCACAGAAATATTGGCTGAAATTTTTCTAAATTATTTGAAAAACGTTATTTATACATCTAAGAACCTCAAAAAAACTCCAATCTACTCCCAGACACATCAAGGTAAAAATGCTAAAAGAAAAACAAATCTTGAAAGGTCCAAGAGAAAAATCATTCATTATATATAAGGGAGCCCCAATAAGGTTAATAGCTGAGACTCATCAGAAACAATAAGTCAAAAGGCAGAGGAATGACATACTTAATTTACTGGGAAAAGAAACCCTGTTAATCAAGAATCTTATGTTCATCAAAACTGTTTCAATAATCATTATCAAAATAATTTGAAATATTCAAAATGAAATAATTTTGATTATTTCACTTTTCAAAAATTAAGGTGAAATAAAGATATTTCCAGATAACAAAAACTGAGAGAATGTGTTGCAAGCAGAGTTCCCTTACAAAAAATACAAAGAAGTTCTTTAGGCTGAAAGAGTAATATGAACCTATATACAAAGATTATAAGTAAAAGGACTTTCCAGGCAAGAGTACTGGAGTGGGTTGCCGTTTTCTTCTCCAGGAGATCTTCCCAACCCAGGGATCGAACCCAGGTCTCCCGCACTGCAGGCAGACGCTTTACCATCTGACTCATATACAAAGATTATAAGTAAAAGTAATTAATGTAGGTAATTATAAAATACAGTATAATTACACATTTCCTCTTCAATCTTAACTGATTTAAGAAGCAATGTAAAAATTAATATATATATATATATAATTGTAATATGGGATACTTATTTGAAAATAATAACACAGAGAAGGTTGATGGGAGCAAGGCTACACTGGAGGGAGAAAAGGACACCAAATGGTAACTTGAATCCACAAGAACAAAGGAAGAGAACCACAAATAAGCAGCAAAAAGGCTAACGTTACAACTTCTATACATACGTGTGTGTGTAGTAGTTGCTCAACCAATCGTGTCCGACTCTTTGTGACCCCATGGACTATAGCTCACCAGGCTCCCCTGTTCATGGAATTCTCCAGGCAAGAACAGTAGAGTGGGTTGCCATTCCCTTCTCCAGGGGATCTTCCCAACCCAGGAATTGAACCTGGGTCTCCCACCTTGCAGGCAGATTCTTTACCATCTGAGCCACTAGGGAAGCCCCTACATACATACCCTTGACTAAATAAATGGTTCAAAGAAAAAAATATGTTTAGAATAATAAATGCTACAACACACTAAAACGTCTGAAATGAAGCCCAAGCAGTGCAGAGAGGGAAATTTATACCTATGAGCAGCTATATTAAAAAAGAATATATGTGGGGAGGGAAGAGGGAGGGGGGTTAGGGATGGGAAACACGTATACACCCGTGGCGGAGTCATGTTGATATATGGCAAAACCAATACAATATTGTAATTAGCCTCCAATCAAAATAAATAAATTTACATTAAAAATAAATATTAAAAAAATAAAAAAGAATATATGAAATCACTAACCTAACCATTCACCTAAGTCACAGAATGAAAGAACAACATAAATCTGAAGCAAACAGAAAGTAGGAAATAAAGATTTGGGCAGAAATTAATGAAATATTGGGCTTCTGTTGTGGCTCTGCTGGTAAAGAAACCACCTGCCATGTGGGAGACCTGGGTTCGATCCCTGGGTTGGAAGGATCCACTGGAGAAGGGAAAGGCTAACCACTCCAGTATTCTGGTCTGGAGAATTCCGTGGACTGTAGAGTCAGACATGACTGAGTAACTTTCACTTCACTTTAATGAAGTATTAATAGAAAAAATATATATCAATAGCAAATCAATAAACTGAAATCTGGTTCTCTGAAAAGATCAGTAAAATAGCTGAACTGACCAGAAAAGACAGACACAGAGATAAAAGACTTAAATTCTGCCACCAATTCTTCATTCTCCTAAAACCAAAGAGGAAATATTTGCCAACTAATTCTATAAAACTATTAGGACCATCCATTGTATGAGATCAAACATCCTGATATGAGGCTAAGACAGAAATATAACAGTGAAGAAGTGAGGTTTTTCTAAATAATGGAAATATGGTTACTATTAGAAAAACCAGTTACTATAATATACCATATCAACAGAATAAAGACAAAAATTACACAATTATCTCAACAGACTAAAAAAGCATCTGATGAAGCCTGACACTCTTTTGATTAAACAAAAACTTCACAAAGGAAAAGAAAAAGATTTCCTCAACCTGATAAATTACTATGAATAGAAACCCAGAGCTTACCATCATATTTACTGGTGAAAGAAGAAAAACTTTCCCTCTGTGATCAAAAACAACTGAAGAGAAATCAAGATGATGGAATAGAACCATGTGGAGCTCATATCCTCCCACAGATACATTAAAAATATATCTACATGTGGAACAATGCTCATAGATTCCTACTGAATACTGGTGGAAGATCTCATGTGATCAAAACTGCAGGAAAGATCATCATGTAAGCAGGTAGGACAAAACGGGAGGAAAAAAAAANATAGAACCATGTGGAGCTCATATCCTCCCACAGATACATTAAAAATATATCTACATGTGGAACAATGCTCATAGATTCCTACTGAATACTGGTGGAAGATCTCATGTGATCAAAACTGCAGGAAAGATCATCATGTAAGCAGGTAGGACAAAACGGGAGGAAAAAAAAAAGCAATCAGGACAGAACTTGCACCCCTGGGAGGGATCTGTAAAAGTAGAAAGGTTCCTTCACTCTGGGACCCCCTTCAATGGCTGGAAGGTCAACAGTGAAAAAACAGGGAGCTTCAGAGGCTCAGAGGAGAGTGTAGCAGCTGGCCTGTGGTAGGCAGAACAAACAGATTAGCACAGATGGTCCTGGCTACCTCCTTTCCAGTCTCCAGACCGAGATGCATGTCTGTGGTGCTCACTGGGGGCTGGGTGCTAAACTTGGGCTTCAGTGGATAGACCCAGGGAGAGACCTGAGGTTAGCTGTGCAGAGGCAGCCTGAAGAGGCTAGAGTGTGCCTTAGACTGTAACTGGGGGTACACAGGATGGAGCCTGATTCTGCCGCTGAAGCCCCACTGTAAATGTGCAAGAATGGAAGGGCACCAAAACATGCTTACAGTGGGCATGGCTCTGCCTCTGTGAGCTCTGGGCATGCGCAAGCACCATGGGCCGTCCACACCCAGAGGCAAGGCTGAAATCTTTGTTGATCCCCAGGAGCCAGAGCCACATGACTTTAGAAACAGGGCTGAAATTTGAGCAGTGTCCTGTTGGCTTTGGAGGATTTATGCCATAGGCTCCTTTGTAAGCTCAGAGCCTGTAAGACATTTAAGCAGACTACTGGTAGTCCCAGGATTGGGTGGGTCTGGCATCAGTAGCTGCCAGAACAAGCAAAGGCAGGGCCAACGTCTGGATTGACCCCTGAGGTCTCACAGCAGGTCCTGGTGCCTGACCAGTGGATCTGTGCCTGCATATTTATGATGGTGGACTGGTGAGCACAGTGCCCAAGGAACATCTGGGCTGATTGCTTGCATTCTCATCCTGAGGAAGGGCCAAGGGTGGTGCCAACAAGAGCATACTCATGTGTGAGACCACAGAGCACACTTCCCAGCAGACAGTTCCTGGGGAGGAACACTTAGTGCCTCGTCCCCCAGTGAAGTGTTTCACTCTCACCGACCTCACACCACAGCTCAGAAATGGATCTAGGAGCTACTACTCCAACAACTGGGAGCAGGCCCTATCCGCAACAGGGCTGTGACAACCACAGAGCAAAACGGAGGCCCCATTCAACATTCAAGGCAGGCTCTGATCACTACAATACCAGTCACACCCATTATCAAGAGGATAATGGGCAGGACAAAATGAGGAAAGCTGAGGCAGGCATCCATACTAAAAACAGCCCTCTCACCAAAAATATTACACAGACACAGGCTACACAGGGATACCCACATAAAAACAGCCCTTTAAGACCACCGTGAACAACTGTTTCTTCTAAATTCATAGAGTCAAAGAAATCTAAGAAAAATGAAGAAACAGCAGAACCACTTCCAATTAAAAGAACAAGAGGAATCCCCTGAAAGAACAAACAAATCTCTCCAGTCTTGGAGTTCAAAAAAGAAGACTAATAAAAATACTGACAGAATTAAGAAAGGCTATCAATAGGAGTTAAGAAAGGCAGATCACTGAACAAGGAACTAGAAACTATAAAGAAGAGCCAATTAAAATTAGAAAACTAATTTTCTGATACAAAAGCTGAGCTAAAAGCAATACATACTGAACTTAACAATTCAGAAGAACAAATAAGTGATCTGGAAGAAAAGAATGGAAATTATGCATCACAACAACAGACAGATGAAAAAAAAAAAGCAATATAAAAGACCTATTACACACATAATAGGGATCCCAAAGAAGAAGAAAGAGAAAAGAGAATTGAAATAAGATGGATGAAACTGGAACCGATTATACAGAGTGAAGTAAGCCAGAAAGAAAAACACCAATACAGTATACTAACATATATATGGAATTTAGAAAGATGGTAATGAGGACTCTGTATGCAAGACAGCAAAAGAGACACAGATGTGTAGAGCGGACTTTTGGACTCTGAGAGGGAGAGGGAGAGGGTGGGATGATTTGGGAGAATAGCATTGAAATATGTATACTATTATGTAAGAAACGAATCGCCAGTCTACGTTTGATGCAGGATGCTTGGGGCTGGTGTATGGGGATGATCTGGAGGGATGATGCGGGGTGGGAGGTGGGAGGGGGGGTTCATGTTTGGGAGTTCATGTACACCCGTGACGGATTCATGTCAATGTATGCCAAAACCAATACAGTACTGTAAAGTAAAATAAAGTAAAAAAAAAAAAAAAGAAAATATATTTGAAAAAATTATGGAAATTTTGTCCCAAACCTAAGGAAACAAACTATCTAGGCACAAGAAGCACAGTGGGTCCAAAACAGGGAAGAACCCAGACAGACTTACACCAAGATATATCATAATTAAACAGAGAATTCAAAAGGCAGCAAAAGAAGAAAAAAGGTAGTTACAGGGAACCCCCATAAGGCTATCATCTGGTTTTTCTACAGAAATCTTGCAGACCAGAGGGGACTGTCATGGTATATACAAAGCTCTGGAAGGGAAAATCCTGCATCCTAAGATACTCTATCCAGCAAGATTATCATTTAGTAATTCTGCAGATAAGCAAAAGCTAAAGGAATACAGCAACAGAACTATTGAAAGGACTTATCTAAATAGAAAAGAAGCAAGAATCTATAGGAAAGAGAAAATAACAATTGGAAAGCAAATCACTTAAACAGGTCAGTACATGAATTAAAAAAGTTTTTTTGAAAGTGATAATTACAATGAATAGCAAAAGAATAAACATGATGATGTAAAACAGTACATCAAAATCATGAAATGTTGGGGATGGATGTAAGAAAATGAAGATTTTTTTTTTCAATGTCTTTGAGCCTATTGACTACCAGCCTAAGCAAGTAGATATGGTATTGGGTTAACACACTTGAAAAATTTTAACCACAAATAAAAAACAAAATAAATAGATGCACAAAAAACAAACAAAAAAAGGAATTAGTTTCTGCTCTACAACAAAGTGAATCAGCTAGATGTATACATATAGCTGCTTGCTCTAAAGCCTCCCTACCAGCCCCTCATCCCATCCCTCTATGTCATCACAGAGCACTGAGCTGAGCTCCCTGTGCTATACAGCAGCTTCTCACTAGCTATCCCTTTACACACGGTAGTGTATACATACATTAGTGCTACTCTGCCAAGTTGTCCCACCCACCCCTTCCCATCTGTGTTCACATGTCCAATTATGCTCCAATAAAAATAAATAAAATATTTTTTAAAGTTTTTAGTCAATAAGGTGCCAAGTACATGAAAAAAAAAAAACACAAGCATAATACAAAAGAAAATCATCAAACCATAAAAAGACAGGAGGAAGGCAACAAAGAAGAAATACAAAATCAACTAGAAAATAAGATTTTAAATGGCATTAAATTTATATCTATCAATAGTTACCTTAAAGGTCAATGCACTAAATGCTCCAGTCAAAAGGCACAGAGTGGCAGACTGTGTAATAAGACAAGAGACTACAATATGCTGCCTATGAGAGATTAATTTCACATGTAAAGATACATACTGAAAGTGAAAGGCACTGGAAAAAGATATTCCATGCAAATAGAAGCAGAAGAAAGAGACGGTGGTAAAAAGAATGCTATACCATGACTAAGTGCAATTTATCCCAGGTGTCTAAGGCTGGTTCAACATTCAAAAACTAATTAACGTACTCCATCACATCAATAAGCCAAAAAAAAAAAAAAAAACCCACACACATCACCATATAAAGATGCATAAGAAGCATGTGACTAAATCCAACACCCATTCTGATTAAAAAAAAAAAACTCCCAGGAAACTAGAAATGAAACTGTCCAGGAACTGAAAGGGCCTTCTCAGGAATGGACATTCCAATCTGTCCCCAACCTCTTGCTTTCAGAAGAAGCTTTAGCCTCCTAAATCAGATTGATTATATTCTTTGCAGCCAAAGATGGAGAAGCTCTATACAGTCAGCAAAAACAAGACCAGGAGCTGACTGTGGCTCAGACCATGAACTCTTTATTGCCAAATTCAGACTTACATTGAAGAAAGTAGGAAAAACCTCTAGACCATTCAGGTATGACCTAAATAAAATCACTTATGATTATGCAGTGGAAGTGAGAAATAGATTTAATGGACTAGATCTGATAGAGTGCCTGATGAACTATGAACGGAGGTTCGGGACATTGTATAGGAGACAGGGATCAAGACCATCCCCATGGAAAAGAAATGCAAAAAAGCAAAATGGCTGTCTGAGGAGGCCTTACAAATAGCTGTGAAAAGAAGAGTCGAAAAGCAAAGGAGAAAGGAAAGATATAAGCATCTGAATGCGGAGTTCCAAAGAATAGCAAGGAGAGATAAGAAAGCCTTCTTCAGCAATCAACGCAAAGAAATAGAGGAAAAGAACAGAATGGGAAAGACTAGAGATCTCTTCAAGAAAATTAGAGATACCAAGGGAAGATTTCATGCAAAGATGGGCTTGATAAAGGACAGAAATGGTATGAACTTAAGAGAAGCAGAAGATATTAAGAAGAGGTGGCAAGAATACACAGAAGAACTGTACAAAAAAGAGCTTCACGACCCAGATAATCACAATGGTGTGATCACTCATTTAGAGCCAGACATCCTGGAATGTGAAGTCAAGTGGACCTTAGAAAGCATCACTACAAACAAAGCTAGTGGAGGTGATGGAATTCTAGTTGAGCTCTTTCAAATCCTGAAAGATGATGCTGTAAAAGTGCTGCACTCAATACGCCAGCAAATTTGGAAAACTCAGCAGTGGCCACAAGACTGGAAAAGGTCAGTTTTCATTCCAATCCCCAAGAAAGGCAATGCCAAAGAATGCTCAAACTACCACACCATTGCACTCATCTCACATGCTAGTAAGGAAATGGCAACCCACTCCAGTGCTCTTGCCTGGAGAATCCCAGAGAAGGCGGAGCCTGGTGGGCTGTCGTCTATGGGGTCGCACAGAGTCGGACATGACTGAAGTGACTTAGCAGCAGCAGCAGCACATGCTAGTAGTAATGCTCAAAATTCTCAAAGCCAGGATTTAGCAATACGTGAACTGTGAACTTCTAAATGTTCAAGCTGGTTTTAGAAAAGGCAGAAGAAACAGAGATCAAATTGCCATCATCTGCTAGATCATGGAAAAAGCAAGAGAGTTCCTGAAAAACATCTATTTCTGCTTTATTGACTATGCCAAAGCCTTTGACTGTGTGGATCACAGAAACTGTGGACAATTCTGAAAGAGACGGGAATACCAGACCACCTGACCTGCCTCTTGAGAAACCTATATGCAGGTCAGGAAGATACAGTTAGAGCTGGACATGGAACTACAGACTGGTTCCAAATAGGAAAAGGAGTATGTCAAGGCTGTATATTGTCACCCTGCTTATTTAACTTATATGCAGAGTACATCATGAGAAACACTGGGTTGGAAGAAGCACAAGCTGGAATCAAGATTGCCAGGAGAAATATCAATAACCTCAGATACGCGGATGACACCATCCTTATGGCAGAAAGTAAAGAGGAACTAACAAGCCTCTTGATGAAAGTGAAAGAAGAGAGTGAAAAAGTTGGCTTAAAGCTCAACATTCAGAAAACGAAGATCATGGCATCTGGTCCCATCACTTCATGGGAAATAGATGGGGAAACATTGGAAACAGTGTCAGACTTTATTTTGGGGGGCTCCAAAATCACTGCAGATGGTGATTGCAGCCATGAAATTAAAAGATGCTTACTCCTTGGAAGGAAAGCTATGACCAGCCTAAATAGCATATTAAAAAGCAGAGACATTACTTTGTCAACAAAGGTCTATCTGATCAAGGCTATGATTTTTCCAGTGGTCATGTATGGATGTGAGAGTTGGACTGTGAAGAAAGCTGAGCACTGAAGAATTGATGCTTTTGAACTGTGGTATTAGAGAAGACTCTTGAGAGTTCCTTGGACTGCAAAGAGATTCAACCAGTCCATCCTAAAGGAGATCAGTCCTGGGTGTTCATTGGAAGGACTGGTGCTAAAGCTGAAACTCCAATACTTTGGCCACCTGATGCAAAGAGTTGAGTCACTGGAAAAGACCTTGATGCTGGGAAGGATTGGGGGCGGGAGGAGAAGGGGACAACAGAGGATGAGATGGCTGGATGGCATCACTGACTCGATGAACAAGAGTCTGAGTAAACTCTGGGAGTTGGTGATGGACAGGGAGGCTGGTGTGCTACGGTTCATGGGGTCGCAAAGAGTCAGAGACGACTGAGTGACTGAACTGAACTGAAACCAGCTTTACAACAAATATTAAAGGAACTTCTCTAGGTAAAAAAGGAAAGGGCACAATTAGAAACAAGAAAATTATAAAATGAAAAAGCTCACCAGTAAAGCAAAGATACAGTAAACGTTCAATACCATCCATACACAAAACCAGTAGGGAGGTTAAAAGATGAGTCATTAAATCATCTACATCCACAATAAACAGTTAAGGGATACACAAAACAATTAGATGCAAAATATGGTATCAAAAACAGTAATCGTGAGGGGGAGGAGAGTACACATTCAAGGTTTTTAAAATGCATTTGAAAGTAAGAGATAAGCAACTTAAAGCAATCATTTATATATAGATTGGTATACAAAAACCTCTTGATAGTGACAAATCCAAAAGCAATAACAGATGCCCAGATACACAGAAAAGGAAAAAAATCCAAGCATAAATCACAGGAAAATAGAACAAGAGAAGAAGAAAGCGGGGGAAGCTACAAATCCAAATCCAAAACAATTTACAAAAAAATGGCAAGAACATAAAAATTGATAACTGCCTTAAATATAACTGGACCAAAAGCTTCCACCAAAAGATATAGGATGGCTGAATGGTACAAAAACAAGACCCACAAATATGCTGCTTATAAGAGACCCATTTCAGATCTAGAGACACATACAGACTGACAGTGAGGGGATGGAAAAAAAGTGTTCCATGCACATGGAAATCAAAAGAAAGCTGAGGTAGCAATACTTACACACAACAAAGTGACTTTAAAATAAAGATTGTTATAAGAGAGAAAGAAGGACACTACATAATGATCAAGGAAGCAATTCAAGAAGAAGATACAATTGTTAATATATATGCACCCAGCACAGGAGCACCTCAATATAGGAGGCAAACGCTAACAGCCATACAAGGAGAAACTGACGGCAACACAGTAAGAGTGGGAGACTTTAACGCCCCGCTTTCATCAACAGAACATCCAGAAAAGAAATCAGTAATAAAACACAGGCCATAAATAACACGTTAGAGCAAATGAACTTAATTGATATTTATAGAGCACTCCATCAAAAAGGAGAACACACATTCTTTTCAAGTGCACATGGAACATTCTTCAGGATAAATTATACTAGGCCACAAAAAAAAGAAAAAGGCCCTCAATAAACGTAAGAAAACTGAAATCATATCAAGTATCTTTTCCAAGCAAAACACTATGAGGACTAGAAATCAACTATAAGAAAAAAAAAGTCAAAAATGCAAACACATGAAGGCTAAACAATATGCTACTTAACAATCAGTGGATCATTGAAAATATCAAAGAGGAAATTTTAAAAAAACTAGACAGAAATGAAAACGAAAAATGATCCAAAACATATGAGATGCAGCAGAAGCAGTTCTAAGAGAAAAATCTATGGTATATACAGGATTACCTCAGGAAACAAGAGAAATCTCAAATAAGCAACACCTAACCTTAGGCCTAAAGCAACTAGAAAAAGAAAAAACAAAACTGAAAGTTAGTACAACAAAAGAAATCATAAATACGACAGCAGAAACAAAATTGAGTCTAAGAAAAAATAAAAATGATCAGTGAAAGTAAAAGCTGGTTCTTTGAAAATAGGAGAGGGCTCACTCAAATCAATAAAACCAGAAAAGAAAAAGAATGTATAACCCACACCACAGACATACAAAGGATCATAAGAGACTACTATGAACAACTGTATGCCAATAAAATGGGCAACCTAAGAGAAATGGACAAATTCTCAGAAAGGCACACCTTCCCAAGACTAAAACAGGAAGAAATAGGAAATATGAGCAGACCAGTAATGAAACTGAACGATTAATTAAAAACTCTCAACAAGCAACAGTCCAGAACCAATCCTAACCAACATTTATAGAAGAGTTAGAACCTATCCTTCTCAAACTATTTCAAAAACTGCAGAGGAAGGAACACTTTTGAACTCATTCTATGAGTCAAGCATCACCCTTATACCAAAACCAGACCAAGATATCACACACAAATAAAATTATAGGGAAATTGCACTGATGAGCATAAATGGAAAAATCCTCAATAGAATACTAACAAACCAAATCAAACAATACATAAAAGAATCATATACCATGAAAAATGGAATTCATCCCAAGGATAATAATTTTTAATATCCACAAATCAATGTGATACACCATATCAACATATTGAAGAATAAAAACCACATGATCATCTTATAGGTGCAGAACACTTTTGCTAAAAATCAACATTTATTTATGACAACTCTCTATCTAGAAAGAGGACACAGAGAAAACATACCTCAACATAATAAAGGCCATATTTGACAAACCCACAGCTATTATCATGAAGTGAAAGTGTTCCTCTCTCAGTCATATCCAACTCTTTGCAATCCCATGAAGTGTAGCTCACCAGACTCCTCTGTCCAAGGGAATTCTTCAAGTAAGAATTCTGAAGTGGGCAGAAGTATCCCCCTTCTCTAGGGGATCTTCCCGACCCAGGTATCAAACTCTGGTCTCCCACATTACAGGCAGATTTTTCACCATCTGAGCCACCAGGGAAGGCCCAACTAATACCATAATCAATGGTAAAAAGCTGAAAGCATTTCTTCTAAGATAAAGAACAGATAAAGATAAAAAAGGATGTTCACTCTGTCAACATAGTTGTGAAGTTCTAGCCATGACAATCATGCAACAAAAAGAAACAAAAGAAATCCAAATTGGAAAGGAAGACATAAAAGAGTCATTGTTTGCAGATGGCATGATACTATACATAGAAAATTCAAAATATACTACCAAAAAATTATCAGTTAATCAATGAATTCAGTAAAGTTGTAGGATAAAAATCAACATACAGAAATCTTTTGCATTTCTGTACATTAACAATGGAGTATCAGAAAGAAAATTTAAGGAAATAGCACCATTTGCTATGATTTCAAAAAGAATAAAAAACCAGGAATAAACCTGCCTAGGGAGGCAAAAGATTGGTATGTCAAAAACTATAAGCCACTGATGAAAGAAATTAAAGAAGACACAGATAGAAAGAAAATACTATGTTCTTGGATTGGAAGAATCAATACTGTTTAAAAGACCATAATATCAAGGCAATCTATAGATTCAATGTAATCCTTGTCAAATTACCACCATGTTTTCACAGAACTGAAACAAATAATTTAAAAATTTGTATGGAAACACAACGGGGAAGGCAATGGCACCCCACCCCAGTACTCTTGCCTGGAATATCCAATGGACCGAGTAGCCTGGTGGGCTGCAGTCCGTGGGGTCGCTAACAGTCGGACAGACTGAGCGACTTCACTTTCACTTTTCTCTTTTATGTAATCCTTGTCAAATTACCACCATGTTTTCACAGAACTGAAACAAATAATTTAAAAATTTGTATGGAAACACAACGGGGAAGGCAATGGCACCCCACCCCAGTACTCTTGCCTGGAATATCCAATGGACCGAGTAGCCTGGTGGGCTGCAGTCCGTGGGGTCGCTAACAGTCGGACAGACTGAGCGACTTCACTTTCACTTTTCTCTTTCATGCATTGGAGTAGGAAATGGCAACCCACTCCAGTATTCTTGCCTGGAGAATCCCAGGGAGGGGGGAGCCTGGTGGGCTGCCGTCTATGGGGTCACACAGAGTCGGACACGACTGAAGTGACTTAGCAGCAGCAGCAGCAGCATGGAAACACAAAAAACTTTGAATAGCCAAAGAAATACTGGGAAAGAAAGATGGAACTGGATGGATCAGGTGCCATGACTTCAGACTATATTCCAAAGCAATAGAAATCAAGACAGTATGGTACTTGCAGAAAAACAGGAATGTAGATCAATGGTACATAATAGAAAGCCCAGAGATAAACCCATACACTCATGGTCACCTTATATATGACAAAGGAGGCAAAAATATACAACGGAGACCTCTTCAATAAGTGGTGCTGGGGAAACGGGACAGCTACATGTAAAAGAACAAAATTAGAACAGTACCTAACAACCATACACAAAAATAAACTCAAAATGGATTAAAGACCTAAATGTAAGACTGGATACAATAAAACTCATAGAGGAAAACATAGGCAGAACACTGACATAACTGCATCAAGATCTTTTCTTACCCATCTCTTAGAGTAAAGAAAATAATAATAACCAAATGGGATCCAATTAAGCTTAAAAACTTTTGCACAACAAAGAAAACCATAAACAAGACAAAAAGACAACCCTCAGAATAGGATAAAATATTTAAATTATGTGACTATCGAGGGTTTAATACCTAATATATACAAATAGCTCATACAACTCAATATTTTTTTAAAAAAACAACAAGCCAATCAAAACGTGAGCAGACCTAAAAAGACATTTTTTTCCAAAGAAGACACAGATGACTGACATATGAAAAAGTTGCTAATTATTAGAGAAATACTAGTCAAATGCAAGTCAAAAATAGAATAAGTTAAGTCTCACACTGGTCAAAATGGTTATCGAAATGTCTACAAATAATAAAGGCTAGAGAAGATGTGGAGAAAAGAGAACTCTGCAGGAAGGAACATAAACTGGTATAACCATTATGGATAGTGGTATGGAGGTTCCTTTAAAACTAAAAATGGAGCTACCTATGTGATCCAGCAATCACACTACTGGGTATATGTCCAAAAAGAAAGAAAAAAGAAAATTCTAACTCAAAAAGATATATGCACACCAATGTTGATAGCAGCACTATTTACAATAGCTGAGACACAGAAACAACTCAAGTGTCCATCAACAAATGACTGTCTTAGGATATGGTGTGTGACACATATACATAACAGTGGAATATTACTCATCAATAAAAAGAGTGAAATATTGTCATTTGCAGCAACATGGATGGACCTAGAGAACATTATACTTAGTGAAGTAAGTCAGAGAAAGACAAACACTATGATATCACTTATATGTGGAATTTTAAAAATAATACAAATGAATCTATATAGAAACAGACTCATAGATAGTGAAAACAAATGTAAAAGGGGAGGGAGGAGAGGAAAATTACAAGTACTGGATGAACAGATATAAACTACTATAGTGAAGTCACTCAGTCGTGTCCAACTCTTTGCGACCCCGTGGACTACAGCCCACCGTCCATGGGATTATCCAGGCAAGAATACTGGAGTGGGTTGCCATTTCCATCTCCAATAAACTACTATACATAAAATAGATAAGCAACAAGGATTCACTGCATAGAACAGGGAAATATATTCAGTAATAACCTATGTTGGAATATAATCTGAAAAAACAACTGAATCACTAAGTTGTACTCCTGAAACTAACATTATAAGTTAACTATACAAAAATAAAAAATACTTAAGTGTATTCAAAGTAAAAATTAAAACATTGTATTTAGATGTAATAAATACGATAAATATTGCATAAAGGACAATGGGTGAACGTAAATAAATATATGTGGTTCTACATTTTATGTCAAGTGTTACGATTAACTCTAATATGGAAAGTTTGGACTTCCCTGGTGGCTCAGAGGTTAAAGCGTCTGCCTCCAATGTGGGAGACCTGGGTTCGATCCCTGGGTCGGGAAGATCCCCTGGAGAAGGAAATGGCAACCCACTCCAGTATTCTTGCTTGGAGAATCCCATGGACTGAGGAGCTTGGTGGGCTGCAGTCCACGGGGTCACAAAGAGTTGGACACGACTGAGTGACTTTACTTACTTAAGGAAGTATACTGTAATCCCTAGAGCAACTGATTAAAAAGACTATGTGAAGATGAAGGTAAGTTGCCTATCTGTAAATTCAAATGAATTATAGTAAAAACTTTAAAATAATCCAAAAGAAGGCAAAAGGGGGAGATAAAAGGAACAAAAATGCAATACCGTAAGTAATTATATTATTAGTGAACACTCCAACTAAATGATGTAAGAGTGAATAAAAATGCAAGACCCCACTATATGTTCTCTACAGGAGACATGATGGATGTCTAATAATAAAATCTTAAAATACATGAAACAAAAAAAAGGATGGAATTAAAGAGAGCAGATAATTCTATAACCATTAAATTTTAATACCAGTTTCTCAGAAATTGGTCAGTAGTCAAATATCAGTTAAATCACAGAAGATCTGATAAACATTATGAGCCACATTTAGCTATTTGATTTTTAAAGTATAAGCTCAAAATAATAAAAACAGTGAAGATTTAAATAGTACAAAGTAAAAATAAGAATTTCAAATTTGACCTTTGTGTAAAAGGAAATTATATTCTTCTCAAGTATACTTGGAACTTCACGGTAATTAATTTTGTATGTCTGATTAATAGAAGAGTACTATGCTAAGTTATGGAGAAGGCAATGCCACTCCACTCCAGTACTCTTGCCTGGAAAATCCCATGGACAGAGGAGCCTAATAGGCTGCAGTCCATGGGGTCACTAAGAGTCGGACATGACTGAGCGCCTTCACTTTCACTTTTCACTTTCATGCATTGGAGAAGGAAATGGCAACCCACTCCAGTGTTCTCGCCTGGAGAATCCCAGGGACTGGGGGAGCCTGGTGGGCTGCCGTCCATGGAGTTGCACAGATCAGCCACGACTGAAGTGACGCAGCAGCAGCAGCAGCAGCATGCTAAGTTACATAATTCAAAGAAAGACAAATACTCTATGTTGTCACTTATATGTGGAACCAAAAACAGAAACAGACTCATAGATACAGAAAACAAACTAGTGGTAACCAGAGTAGAGAAGGAAAGGGGAGAGGCAAACTAGCGTATGAGATGAAGTGATATAAATTACCATGTACAGAACAAATAAGGAATATTGCACACTGCAGGGAATTATAGCCACTATTTTACATAAACTTTAAATGAAGTACAATCTATAAAAATATTTAGTCACTATATTGTATACCCAAAACTAATATAAATAATATACCAATTGTACTTCTAAATAAATAAATAAAGCACCTCTAAGTTAAGTGCCTAAATGTAAGGTAATCTCTTAAGTAAACTGCTAAGATATATGCTGCAATAATTTAGTCTTTTGCAGATAGGACATGATGGTACAAAAAGATGGCAGAACAACCCAAGTTGGAATAACTCCATCTTTTGATTTATGGGTCACCCACTATACAAACACACCACTATTTTCTAAACATTAAACTGTAAAAAACACCCAGAAACAGTAACACAATGTATTTGAAAACCTTTTGACTTTTCTATTCTTACAACCAAGAGTATGAGGTAAACACGAAAACTCAGATCACCTATATTATGGAAAATAATACAGCCTCTGAATAAAAATTATTCATACATTTGACATTGTTATTCTGTCCAGTTAGGTAGAACCAACATAAATCCTAAATATCTCCTTTCAATGAGGGATATAATAAGAAATACAACCTACAGTAAAAACCACAGTACTCAAATGGCATAAGTGAAAATAAATGTGGGAATTTAGAAGACAAAAGACTCTAAAGCAGTACAGAAACTAGGTCTAAGAGTTAGATCCATAAAGTCCCATCTCTCACTAGCTTCCTTACCCCTTAAAATTGGTCAAATTCCTGCATCATTTCTTCTGCTTCAGAGACAGCAATCATCAATTATTTGATATTTTGCCTGGGAGGTCTCTAAATACATTCAGTTACAATGTAGAAAAGTTGACAGACAGGAGGAAGGTAAGTTTAGAAACTTTGGGTCATAAGGTGGGGATCTGAAGGAGGTATAAAGGGGTATTTAGAATCAGAAGCTATGTTCTATTACCTCTTTTTAGTGATAATGATACCAACTTTCCTAGTTCAAGTAGTGGCACTGCATCTCCAGAGTTTCTTTCTTTTGAAAGCATATATCTTACCATGTGGAACTGTGGTCTGGAAAGGACGACTTGGGCTTTTCAGGTTCCATAAAGTCAAGCTACCATCTGAATGGCTGCACATGAATTGTTTGCCCTCATGATGCCAATCAATTGAATGAATAGCCTAATGAAATAACAATTAAAAACAAGTAGAGGAGGAAGAAAGTTGATATATCATTCTATATTCCAAAGGAAAAATATTTTAACACAGAATTATCATAGCAATAACACTTAAGAAATAAGCAATTTTTCTGACGTAGATCATACTACCTTTGGCTTCAACTCTCTATAGGCATATAAGAGGCTGTAAAATCTTATCTCCTTAGATAAATAAAAGTTAAGTAAATTTCATTTTTCTGGATCCCAGAACTTTTTGTTGTAAATCCTATGTCTTCCCCATATCCTTTAATGCTTCTTTGAAAATTATTACATGGAAATAAAAGCAAGGTTAACAGAAGAGAATCTCGGGTGAGGCTGAATTTACTTTAATTTCACTTAAAGTATCCAACTTAAAAAGTAATTTACGTTAGAGTTGCAATTTGAGGGCTTACTATGTACCAGACCCCAAGATAAGCAGTTTATGTACATTATCTCATTTAATCCTACCAAACAGATATTACGTTTTTCCAAATTACACATGGTAAAATAGGCTAGAAAGACTGAGACATCCTTGCTCAGGTTACACCACTCAAATCCAACATCTAACTACAAAACCCACATTTGGAATCAATGAACTATGTTAACTCTAACATATGCTATTTAAATTGACTTAAAGCAAGAAGAGATTAAAATTGTTTTATTTACAGATTCATTCTGTAATTATAAATTAAATTAAAAAGCAATCATTACATTTTCCTGAATTGTTTTATTCCCCGTGATTATACAATATCTTACATAAAGTAGGTACCCAAATATTTGTTAAATGAATAAGTATTTATGTTATCAAATGTTGCCACACCCTTGGTATTCTTTCAAAATTAGTAAAGTATGTAGGGAACTTGGGTAATGTGCTATTTATTGCACAATGAAAGAAACTCTAGTAGACATGAAAGTTGAACAGATGTATACAGCATGATCTTTCCTTAAAGGAACTTAAACAACTGCGAGAAAGGAAACTATAACAGTACTTACTGTTTGGAACTTTTAATATTTAGTTTTTTAATCTATATTTATAAAATTAAGTTATGGATATATTTGTTATTATTTACATTTATACAACTAAGTTATGAATATATTTATTTATACCAAACTGATACATCTATTTACACACACATATATTTCCAAACAGTAAGTATTATTAGAGTTATAGACAAATGATGGCTAGAGCAATCATTAGACATATTAGAAATGAAACGGTATATCAGTGGACCTCAAGATAAGATTTGATTAATTGGAAATGATACCATGACACAACAGACTTATTTCTTCTCTCACCCTGGTCTCCATTACTGGGCAGAGAAGATTCCTTTACTACCAGGGCTCGGTAGAGGCAATGAGAGTGAAAAAAACACTTCTTTCTCTTCTCAGCTTATTTCTTCTCATTTTTGTATGTGTCTAAAGGGAAAGGTCACTTCTTCCCTCCTCTACATGTTAACCTGGATGAACCTCAGTCAATTTAATAAAGTTCTTTCAGACTACTTTGCTAAAAATGGTAGGTGCAGAGAAAGCATCCCCAGCCCTAATCTTTATATCCCACTGAATTTGTCTACTGGAGAAGACAGATATAAAAATAATAGATATAACATAAAATCAAAATAAGTTGTATAAACGAAGTACACTTATTATATAGAAGAGTAGGCATGTAAAACCAACCTGTTATTAAAGAATAGGAAGTCAAATAATCATTTACTGAGGAGGCTGAAGAGCTGGCATTTGAACTTGACTTAATGGGTAAATATTTAATTTCTATTTATTTGATTATACCCTACTCCATTCTTTAAGAAGGACTTTAAAGGTTTTCTGAAAAACCAAATATAATACAAATAATTAAAGAAAAAAAATTTTAATGGAAAACAATATGGAAAATAAAACACTAGTAACTTTGGTTAATTCAGTGGCTGTAACTGAATTTCTTGTAAACAAAAAAGACAAAGGAATCCCAAAAAGCTAAGTAATAATCTGAAAACAGGAAAAACAGCAGTTACTAAAGGAATTAAAAGATTATCCTCATGCCAAACTCTGAGAGATTTCTCTACGAGAGATTATTGTAAAAATATAGATGAAACAAAAACTTTACAGCTAATGTGAAAATAAAATTTGTATACTTATTTCTGAAAATGATCTTGGATTTACAAAACTCTGAATTCATCAGTAGTTATTTATCAAGTGGCTATACTGTACAAAGAGCTTTACAATTGCTAAGGAATTAACCGAACTTTGATATGCATAAGAGGAAAGAAAGGAGTTCAAGATAAGTATAAGCAGAAGCAAAGGCTTTGAAGTGAGCAGTAAATGGTATGTTTAGGAGATAGTAATATGTCTGATGTATGAGGATTGCATAGAAAGAATGCCATAAATTAAGTTCAAAGGAAAGATAGCACCAAGGCCTTAAATCTCCTATCAAGGAATAAGACTTTGTATTGTTGACAACTGGGACCCATTTAAAGGTTCTGAGGTAGGAAATCATGATCAGCTATGTTGGTAATCTTGTGAGTGAAAGATATATTGTAAAGCTAAGATATCCAAGGAAACGTGATTAGTTAAAAGTTTACTATAGTCTTCAATGCAAAAGATAACATCCTCAACTAGGACACTGAATGTGGAAATGAAAAGAGAGAGGAGATAAATGAGAGATAATATAAAAATAGGATCAAGAAGACTGCAAGAGGGACTGCTTATACCACATGAAGAAGAAAAACGGGTCAACTATGACTCTGTGGGTTCTAAATTGAAATAACTAAATCAAAACTGAAAAACTGAAATAAAACCACAGAGAATTAGGTCTTTAAATACTAATTCAGTGCCAATGGAATACTCATCTGAAGTTACCTAATATATTATTAGATATTTGCACCAAAGATATATGAATTTTAATTTATCAGCATAATATAGGTAATATTTGAAATGATGGGAAGCTGAATATGAACGTAAACGCAAACTGAAGGAGAAATGAAAAGAGGGTGAAGCCGTAGAATCCTGAAGCATATAACTTAAAGGAGAGATAGGGAAAGAATCAATGATGGAGAAAGGAAGGGTGGAAAAAATGAGATGGAACAATACAAACAAATGAAGAAACCATTTAAGAACGAACGACTGATGTAAAGTCACAGGCTTCAGTTCAGTTCAGTCGCTCAGTCGTGTCTGACTTTTTGTGACCCCATGAACCACAGTACGCCAGGCCTCCCTGTCCATCACCAACTGCTGGAGTCTACCCAAACCCATGTCCATTGAGTTGGACTGATGTAAAGTCACAGGCTTAGTGAGGAACTTAGAAGACTAAGAAGGGCCTTGGTGACTTATTAGATACTATTTCAGGCAAGTATTACAGATGATTTCAAACTGTGAGAGGAAAAGTGCTGAGAAAATTTTTAAAAGTTTAGTAATAACATTAAGTATATAACTATCTTTATTAAAATGACAGGATATAATTATGCATTATATAGATTTTATATAATTCTAGATATAAAATAGGTAAAGTATATTATTCTACTGATTAACATTGTTAATATTTATATAGACATTTCATTGCAAATTTCTTTCATTTACTTTTTAAGGTTAGAATCTTTCCTTCCACACTTTTTAAAGCTACAAGAAAACCAGTTAACTGAGCATTCTCATCTGGATTTCCATTTCAGCTGCTCTACTCTAGTTCCAAGTGGCTAAACACACAGATGGTATTTGCACTCTTATCTAAAGGGTAGTTTTACAGAATAAATGATCTCCATCCTCTTTATTTTTATGTATTTAACAAAAGGAAAACCCTAGCTTAGCTCTCCAGGACCTTCTTATGATTAAAGATGCCCTGTAAATTGCTCATAAAGCACATAATTGTATGACATTGCTTGCCAGAATATTGCTCACCAATCATGATCAAATTACCCAGCTGTTACATCATTTACTTCTGAATTCTTTGTTACCATGATAATAATCTTGTATATAACATAAAAGTGTATTTTGCCAGAACCACTAAGAAATGAATAGGGGTAGCAGTTATGGAATAACTAAAGGCTTGCATCTTTAAGCATCAAAATTTAAATTTTACTGTTATAAGGGGATGGAAGGAAGCAAAAAAAGTAACTGTGCTTTTAAAAATGTGTTTTCTTTTCAAAATTCTTTTTCTATTTATCTTAGTGTTGTCTTGAATTTTCTGGCACTCTTTCTATTTAAGCCTGGGTAATGCTAGACAATGATTTATGACCTGTATTTTCTTCCTATCTCTCACCACTGTACCAATTTTTAAAATTTAATAGAGAGCCTAGATGATCACCTTTATTTCCACAGCTACAAGACATAAATCCCCTTTCTCACCTTTTACCCTTAGCCTCACTCTTTTCTCATTAGCCTCTTAAGAAGAAAATACCTGATGGCCTAGAATCAATCTGTGAACACTTGAAGATCAATTAAGAGACTATCCCTCAATATGAGTTCATTGATTTCTCTACATGAAAATCTAAAATCTCCATTCTGTATGATAAAACATACTTTAAGATCTGATTCTTAGTAACAATAAGTATTACTATTTTAAAAATCTCTCTCTATTTTAAGAGGGCAAGTATTAGACAATAAAGCCTTTCAAACTGACTATGTAAACTTTCTGCCACAGAAAAGCAATTTTCTAAAGACATGAACAGCATCTTTAGAGACCTTAAGGACAAAGAGGTAAGAAACAATCATGAAGCCTAAAGAAAAGAAAAAGATAAGTAATAGAAACCAATATATTTAAGATGTCAAAAAAGCTTAAAAATAGTTCATCAAGGCAAAATTTCCACTCAGGAGAACAACTCCGAGGTGAAACTCATGCAAAAACCAACAGGCAGTGTGAGGCACTGGATCAAAATGAGTTAGCTTTCCCAAAATAAAAATATCAGTAATATACAAGGAATAAAAGTAGACAACAGGCATAAAATCACAATACTCTTTTCAAATAGTTTAGTAGAAATCACTTACCTCATCATAGTAAACTCTCAGTTCTGCTCTTTTGGATTTCAAGTCCCAGAAAACTACAGTACCATTTTCATAACCTATTAGCAACTGGAAAACATTAGAACAATCATTTTTGTAATTCTAACATTAATTTTAGCTTGTTCCAAATAAAGATTAATGTTAATACAATAAAGTAAAATCATACCACATAATACAACTTTATTTAAAATATCAATCTTTCCAAACCTGAATATTTTCAACATTGAAAAATATTGGCAAAAGAACTCTACTCAATATAAATATAAACCAATGAAATGAGAAAACTTCTAAGTATAAATGTGCTGTGCTTAGCCACTCGGTCGTGTCCGACTCTGTGACCCCATGGACTGTAGCTTGCCAGGCTCTTCTGTCCATGGAGATTCTCCAGGCAAGAATACTGGAGTGGGTTGCCAGACATTCCTCCGGGGGATCTTCCCAACCCAGGGGTTGAACCCATGTTTCTGCATTGCAGGCAGATTCTTTACAATCTGAGCCACCAGGGAAGCATAAGTANGTGTTCTCTGCTCCCAGGAAACACTTTAGGCCTTCTTACCCGTTTTGCACACAATCGAGTTGTTTGTTACTTCAGGTGGCTTTGTTTTACCTGGGAGAGAGATTACATGGTGTGTGTGTGCAGCAGGTTGCCATTCCCAGGAGAGTCTTTTTCCAATTAAGAGGAGACTCTCCCTATCTGAACACTAGCTTCCAATCATTGGAGCTAATATTTGTGTGAAAGTTAATTAACTACTCCATCGAGCTTCTCTAGTTTTAAGCTCCAGCTTCTAGCAGAGTCTTGAGAGGTCTGGCTTTTTAAATTTAAAATGTGCACACTTTTAAACTAAAAAAAAAAATTAATTTTAAAGTAGACTCATTTATCTGTTCCCAGACAGAAACATACTGTGTTCATGTTCATAAGTCTAGAGAGAAATTTGGAGGTCAAAATTTGAAATATCCCCCCATAGTCTTAATAATCAGTGGTTTTGTAGTGGTTATAACCTGAAGACTGCATTTCAAGATATGTAAGTAATCAGCTGAGCAGGTGATAAAATGAGAGGCTGGGTGTTGTAATAGTTGAGCTTGAGTCAGGCAGACCTGGATTGGAGTCCTGGTTCTTTCAACTAGCCAAGTGACTTTAGCTTATTGTGTTTGGTTTTCTATAACAGTACCTCCCTCAAGGACTTCCCTGATGGTCCAGTGGTTGAGACTCCATCTTCCAGTGCAGGGGCACAGGTTCAATCCATGGTCGGGAAGCAAAGGTCCCACATGCCATGGGATGTGACCAGAAATGAAATAAAAAATAAAAACACCTCTCTCAGAGGGTTGTTGTAAGGATTGAATGAGATAATGCTGCAAAGCACTAGCCTAGTGCCTGGTTAGCTGCTCAGAAAATGGTATTGCTGTCATCATCGTCATCATCAAAAGGCCCCTAAAGCCAAGACTTATTGAGATAAAAATAAGCATTTAGAAATTGGGAGAGATGAGTAGCACTGTCAGGGCATGGACTTTTTAAAAACTCAGAAGAGTATCCAGAACTGTCCTCTGGAATGAAATCAGAGAAGAGGCTAAAGGTACAAAAAACGTCTAATGTGTCCAGTCTTCTTTGAAGACAATTTCAGATCTGAGACTTGAAAGGAAGCGGATGAAGTAATCCTCTTTGCATTTGATCTGAGGGACCCCATTCTCGGTGCTCAGCCGTCTCCAGTCCTTTGTCCTGCGCCTTGGCTTTCCACTCAGAATGCTATTCTTTCTTCACAGTTGGGCCGTGTTGAGAGCGATGTGACCCTCTGCAGCCAATTCATCCTGCACACATTTCTTACAGGCCCAGCAGTGTGTCAGGCCCTGAGCTGGGTCCTTCAGGAGGGTGAATTAGAGGCAGTGTCTGTCTTCAAAGTGCTCAGAGATCTGAAGGGGAGGTAGTTAAACCGCCGGTTTTAACAAGTGCTCTGCCAGAGGCAGGCTCCGGAGGCAGTGGGAGCGTGAGGGAAGGACATCTAATTGAGGCTGTAGCCGCTGGAGTTGGGAAGACTCCTAGGGAGACATTTTCATTATCTCTGGATGACGCAGGAGTCCTTTTAACCTTCCCTTTCAAAAGTAAGATTTTTTTTTACCTTTTCTTTAAGCTTAATTAGGGACTAGTTATGGTTGTTACCTAACCCCTTGGAGTGAAATCATCTAAACAGCAGCCATTTTCTTTTTATTAACAGAGTGTTACGAGTTAGGTCTCCCCCAGTAGCCATTAACATTCCCGGCATCCCATCTTCTGGAATAATAGAGTGGACGTACTAATGTAATCAACTCTGTTAATAAATTGATGTTATTTTTCTCCAAGGAGAGGAGTCTCATTATTGGAAATATAAAGCGCCCCAAGAAAGCATTGGAGTCAAAGCTAGAATCCAGTCCTACCACATGGAATCATGGGTTAGTGGTGTTAGTGGTTTCCTCATGGAAACTCCCTAACCGATATTCATATCATTGCCCTATAAAAATACTAGGGGAAACACGGCACCACCAAACGTGGCAACCTTTTGTATCCATAAGCTCTGTTCCCTTCTGTTCAAAGCTTCAGCGCATAAATGTTTACTAGGCATCTGCTAGGTACCAAGCAAAATAATTGGTGCCCAAGGATAAAAGAAATAAATAAGTCACAGTCCTCAAACAATACCAGGATGTGTTAAGCTCTATAACAAGAGAAAGGGAGAGGGCTGAGGTTTCACAGAGCAAGTAGCATTAATCCTGAATGAAGTTGGGGTTAGGGAGGAGGTTGGAAGGGAAACTGGAGTAAGAAGGTGTGTTTGAGTGAAGGGCTGGGGACAATTAGTGAGCCCAACTGCAGGCTGAAGGACCAGTGAGAGCATTACGGGAGAAAATAAAGATTGTGGTAGAATTGGAGGATACCTGGGATTTTGAAGAGTATGTCAAGGAAGATAAAGGAAGGTTGGAATTAGATTATGAGAGTTACTTAGGGTGGATTGAAAACAGAGCCAGAGATAGGAACCCCAGGGGAACATTTAAGTGTGATCCGAAAAGAGAAGAAAGAGCAATCAGAGAGGAAACTTAGGAGAAAGCAGTGGTTCAGGAGCTAATGGGGGGAAGAAAGTCGAGAAGGATCGCCAAGTGCTAGGGAGAAGCTTCATAAGAGGGACGTCAGAAATTGTCTGTAGGATCTGAATATTGACCCCCAGATGCCAGCGCTAGAGGGAACGGCCAAGAAGTCTGAGGAAGTCAAGCCAGGGATGTAGCCTCATCTTTCTAGGAAGAACCTCTGTGAGATGCCTCTCCAGGGTAAGGGTTAAGACCTGTGAACAGGACCCCCAACAATGGTGCCCTTGCAGAGATTGAACTTCACTGTTCGTGGCTGAATGAGAATCAGAGAGGGAGATCAGACCAAGGGAGAACGTCTTAATCTGCAGACTGACCACTGGCTTCGTACTGTGGTCTTCTGCTCACTGGGGGTTGTGCACGTTTCATTTTAGAACTTACATCCACATACTCAGGTCTCCAGTCCTTGATAAGCACAGTCTCAGACCACTTTTCTCATAGTTCACAGTGTCAGAAATGACATGATGAAACCTATTATCGTTACTTTCTTAAGGGAAAATTGCTTTCGATGTTTTTTTTTTTTTTGTCAGGAGTGACAGGGGTACCTGTGGCCATGCAGACCAGAGCAGATGCTGTCTCAAGTCATCCTGCCATGGGGGACCCTGTCATTTGAAATAGGATTGATTTACTCTCTGCCTGTAAGATCTTTGAACATATGTTTTCTGCTACTGTTTTTCAGAATCATTTGCTGTTTCAAATAGAGAACTGTGCGATGATGAGAAAGAGTTCATACATTTTCCAGTATGTGAGGGGACCTCTCAACCTGAACCCTCGTGTTCAGCTGTCAGAATAACAGCCAATAAAAACTACAGGAGCAAAACCTCTCAGGAAGGTGCTTTAAAAAAGATGCATGAGGAAGAACACCACCAACAGATGTCCATCTTACAGCTGCAGCTGATACAAATGAATGAGGTGCATGTGGCCAAAATCCAGCAGATAGAGCGGGAGTGTGAGATGGCAGAGGAGGAACACAGGATAAAAATGGAAGTTCTCAATAAAAAGAAGATGTATTGGGAAAGAAAACTGCAAACTTTTACCAAGGAGTGGCCTGTTTCCTCATTTAACCGGCCCTTTCCCAATTCACCCTAAAAGACTGTGGGGGTGGCCCCCTTGTAATTAATCTGTGTTGGCAAAGAAAGTCTGGAACACGAACTTGCAGTCAGTAACCTGTAACAGAGCTACGAACTAGGAAAATTGGAGTGGTAGTAGTCACTTAAGAATACATTCAGGTAAACAGCTGCACCCTATGTACCCCTTCAATGGTAAAGAAGCTGTTAGAGTTTTCTGAAAATTATCACTTTGAGTGCTATCATTCTGAATGTAATGTCTCTTAATTAGAATTCATACAAGAACCAAAAAAAAAAGAAAATGATTGGATGATTATACTCAAGACTCAGTCACTCAGCTAAATATTACTTGCTGTGCTGATGATTTTTACTATGACACTGAATGTTCAAACAATTGCACAATTGTACTCATTTCAAATTCTAGCAAAGTAATGCTCAAAATTCTTCAAGCTAGACTTCAACAGTACATGAATCAAGAACTTCCAGATGTACAAGCTGGATTTAGAAAAGGCAGAGGAAGCAGAGATCAAATTGCCAACATTCACTGGATCACAGAAAAAGGAATAGAATTCCAGAAAAACATCTACTTCTGCTTCATTAACTATGCTAAAGCCTTTGACTGTGTGGATCACAACAAACTGTGGATTTAAGAGGTGGGAGTACCAGACCACCTTACCTGCCTCTGGAGAAACCTGTATGCAGGCCAAGAATAGTTAGAACCGAACGTGGAACAAAAGACTGGTTCAAAATTAGGAAAGAAGTATGTCAGGGCTGTATATTGTCACTCTGCTTATTTAAATTATATGCACAGTACATCATGCAAAATGCTGGCCTGAATGAAACATAAGCTAGAATCAAGGTAGCCAGGAGAAATATCACCAACCTCAGATATGCAGGTGATACCACTCTAATGGCAGAAAACAAAGAGGAACTAAGGCGCCTCTTGCTGAGGGTAAAAGAGGAGAGTGAAAAAGCTGGCTTAAAACTCAACATTCAAAAAACTAAGATTATGGCATCTGCTCCCACCACTTCACAGCAAGCAGAAGGGGAAAAAGCAATAGATTTTATTTTCTGGGGCTCCAAAATCACTGTGAATGGCAACTGCAGCCATGAAATTAAAAGATATCTGCTCCTTGGAAGGAAAGTGATGACGAGCCTGCTGCTGCTGCTGCTGCTGCTGCTAAATTGCTTCAGTCATGTCCGACTCTGTGTGACCCCATAGACAGCAGCCCACCAGGCTCCCCCGTTCCTGGGATTCTCCAGGCAAGAACACTGGAGTGGGTTGCCATTTCCTTCTCCAATGCAGGAAAGTGAAAAGTGAAAGTGAAGCTGCTCAGTTGTGTCTGACTCTTTGCGACCCCATGGACTGCAGCCTACCAGGCTCTTCCATCCATGGGATTTTCCAGGCAAGAGTACTGAAGTAGACAGCATATTAAAAAGCAGAGACATAACTTTGCTGTCAAAGTTCCGCATAGTCAAAGCTATGGTTTTTCTAGTAGTCATGTATGGATGCAAGAGTTGGACCATAAATAAGACTAAGCACCGTTGAGGCTTGTGAAATGTGGTGCTGGAGAAGACTCTTAAGTGTCCCTTGGACTGCAAGGAGATCCAACCAGTCAATCCAAAAGGAAGTCAACCCTGAACATTTATTGGAAGGNGGATGCAAGAGTTGGACCATAAATAAGACTAAGCACCGTTGAGGCTTGTGAAATGTGGTGCTGGAGAAGACTCTTAAGTGTCCCTTGGACTGCAAGGAGATCCAACCAGTCAATCCAAAAGGAAGTCAACCCTGAACATTTATTGGAAGGACTGAGGCTGAAGCTGAAGCTCGAATATTGTGGCCACCTGATGCAAAGAGCCAACTCAATGGAAAAGACCCTGATGCTGGGAAAGATGGAAAGCAAAAGAAGAAGGGGACAGCAGAGGATGAGATGGTTGGATAGCATCATCACCAACTCAATGGACGTGAATCTGAGCAAACTCTTGGAGATAGTGAAGGACAAGGGAGTCTGGCATGCTGCAATTCATGGGGTCACAAAGAGTTGGACGTGACTTATGGCCAGAACAACAACAAAAACAACCAGAAAACATATAACAAAATGGAAAAAAGCACATGCCTATCAATAATCACTTTAAGTGGAAGTGAACTCAATGCCCCAACAAAAAGACACAGGGTAGCTAAACAGATAAAAACAAATAAATAAATACTCATCTATATGCTGTCTACAAGAGACTCAATTCAGAGCTAAAGACACACATAGACTGAAAGTGAAAGGACGGAAAAAGATGTTCCATTCAAACAGAATGAAAAAGTAAGGGTAATACAACTAATATCAGCAAAATAGACTTTAAAACAAAGACTGTAACAAAAGGAAAAGAAAAGCATCACATAATGTTAAGGGGTTCAACCCAAAAAGAGGAAATAATATTAATAAATACATACATGTACCTAACATAGGAGCAACTAAATATATAAGCCAAATAATAACAGACACAATAAAAGCAGAAATTGCCATAACAAGTATTAGTAGGGGATTTTAATACCCATCTTACAACAATGAAAAAATCACCCAGACAGAAAATCAAAAAGAAAACACTGGCCTTCAATGATACTTTGACAGTTGAACTCAATAAACATTTACTAAGCATTCTATCCAGAAACTACAGAATATGCACTTTTCAAGAGCACACGGACTATTCACTGGGACATATCACACAGTAGGCCACAAAACTAATCTCAATAAATTTAAGAAGAGTAGAATCAATGGCACCCCACTCCAGTACTCTCGCCTGGCAACTCCCATGGACGGAAGAGCTTGGAAGGCTGCAGTCCATGGGGTCGCTGAGGGTCAGCCACGACTGAGCGACTTCACTTTCACTTTTCACTTTCATGCATTGGAGAAGGAAATGGCAACCCACTCCAGTGTTCTTGCCTGGAGAATCCCAGGGACGAGGGAGCCTGGTGGGCTGCTGTCTCTGGGGTTGCACAGAGTCGGACACAACTGAAGTGACTTAGTAGTAGTAGTAGTAGAATCACATCAAGTATCTTTTCTGACCACAAGGGTATGAAACTAGATATCAATTATAGGATGAAAGGTGGAAAATATGCAAACGCTTGAAGACCGAACAATAGGTTGCTAGAAAATCAATGGGTCAATGAACAAGTCAGAGGAAATTTAAAGATGAGATGAATGAAAATAGAAACAAAACTTCTCAAAATCTACAGGATGCAACAAATACAGTTGAGAAGTTTATAGCATTACAAGCCTAACTCAAGAAACAAATAAAAGTATATAAAAAAAAACTACCTAGAAATCTAAGAGAATTACAAAAATAAAGCCCAACAATTAGAAGGAAGGAAATAATAAAGAAAAGGGGGGAGCCCAAGGAGAGAAATATATGAAACAGAGACACAAAAATGGGGGAAAAAATCAATGAAACTAGGAGGTTAACTTTTTAAAGATAAAGAAAATTGATGAACTTTTAGCCAGATTTATCAAGAAAAAAAGAGGGCCCAAATAAATACAATAAAAAAAGAACAAGAAGCTTTGAAAACTATCACAGAAAGGCAATAACTCAAGAATACTACAAACATTTATATGACAACTTGGACAATCTAGAAATGATTAATATTCTCATCAGTGGGTATAGAGGGAATATATCTCAACATAATAAAGGCCATATGTGACAAAACCACAGGTAAACATTATAGTAAATGGTGAAAAGTAAATGGCAAATACTTTTTCTCTAAGATCAAGAACAGGAAAATAATGTTCATTCTTATGAATATTGGAAGTCCTAACCACAGGAATCAGACAAGAAAAATAAATAAAACGCATCCAAATTAGAAGGGAAGAAGTAAAACTGTCACTATTTGTAGACGACATGATGCTTCATATTAAAAACTCTGACTCCACTCAAAACTATTAGAGCTAATAAGAATTCGGTAAGGATGCAGAAAAATTAATATATATAAATCAGCATATCTATACATTAAAAATGACTATCACAAAGAATAAGCAAGAATACAATCCCATTTAAAGCTGCATCAAAAAGTATAAAATATTTGGGAATATACTTAACCAAGGAGGTGAAAGACCTACACTCTGAAAACTACATGGCACTGATGAAATAAATTGAAGACAACATAAATAAGTATTAAGATATTCTATGCTCATGGACTAGAAGAATTTATAGTGTTAAAAAGTCTATACTACCCAAAGTAATCTACAGATTCAATGCAGTTTCTATCAAAATACCCACAGCATTTTTCACAGAACTAGAACAAATAACCCTAAAATCTGAATGGAACCACGAAAGACCCTGAATATTCAAAGCCATCTTGAGAAAGAACAAAGCTGGAGGTATTACATGCCCTGATTTTTAAAAAATACTATAAAGCTAGAGTAATCAAAACAGTATGATGCTGCACAGAAACAGACAAGTAGATCTATCAAACAGAACAGAAAGCCTAGATATAAACCAATGCACACATGGTCAATTAATCAATGACAAAGGAGGCAAGAATATAAAATGGGAAAAAGACAGTTTCTTACATAAGTTATGTAAAAGAATGAAACTAGACCATCTTCTCATAACTTATAAAAAAAATAAACTCTATGGACAAAACACTTAAACCTGAAATAGAAAAACTCATTGAAGAAAACACAGGCAATATGCTTTTTGAAATCAGTATCAGTAATAATTTTTGGAGCAGTCTCCTCAGACAAGGACAAAAAAGCAAAAATAAGCAAATGGCACTACATCAAACTAAAAAATCTTTTGCTCAGAGAAGGAAAGCATCGATAAAAAGAAAAAAAAAACTATGAAATGGGAGAAAATATTTGCAAACGATGAGACGAACATCCAAAATATATAAGAACTCATACAATTCAGTACCAAAAAACAAACTATCTGATTTTAAAAATGGTATCTTTCCAAAGAAGATATACCGACATCCAACAGGCACATGAAAAGAAGCTCAACATTACTAATTACCAACCACAATGATATCACCTCACACCTGTCAGAATGGCTGTGATCAAAAAGACCACAAATAATTAACAAGCATTTGCAAGGATGTGCAGAAAAGGGAATTCTTATGCACTGTCGGGAGAACGTATATTGACGCAGCCACTATGGAAAACAGTATGGAGGTTCCTCAAAAAATTAATAATTGAATTATTGTATGATCCAGCAACTCCAATCCTGTATATTTACCTAAATAAAATTAAAACACTAATTTAAAAAGATATACATATCCCCAGTGTTCACTGCGGCATCATTTACAATAGTTAAGATATGAAGCAATTTCTGCCATAAGGGTGGTGTCATCTGCATATCTGAGGTTATTGATATTTCTCCCAGCAATTTTGATTCCTGATTGTGCTTGGTCTCGCCAGGCATTTCACATGATGTACTCTGCATAGAAGTTAAATAAGCAGAGTGACAATATACAGCTTTGATGTACTCTTTTCCCAATTTGGAACCAGTCTGTTGTTCCACATCCAGTTCTAACTGTTACTTCTTGACCTGCATACAGATATCTCAGGAGGCAGGTTAGGTGGTCTGGTAGTCCCATCTCTTGAAGAATTTTCCACAGTCTGTGGTGATCCACACAGTCAAAGGCTTTGGCATAGTCAATAAAGCAGAAGTACATGTTTTTCTGGAACTCTCTTGCTTTTTCTATGATCAAACAAATATTGCCAATTTGATCTCTGGTTCCTCTTCCTTTTCTAAATCCTACTTGAACTTCTGGAAGTTCTCAGTTCATGTACTATTGAAGCCTGGCTTGGAAAATTTTGAGCATTACTTTGCTAGCTTGTGAGATGAGTGTGATGGTGTTGTAGTCTGAACATTCTTTGGCACTGCCTTTCTTTGGGATTGGAATGAAAACTGACCTTTTCCAGTCCTGCGGCCCCTGCTGAGTTTTCCAAGTTTGCTGGCATATTGAGTGTAGCACTTTCACAGCATCATCTTCCAGGATCTGAAAAAGCTCAACTGGAATTCCATCACCTCCACTAGCTTTGTTTGTAGTGATGCTTCCTAACACCCATTTGACTTCACATTCCAGGATGTCTGGCTCTAGCTGAGTGATCACAGCATCGTGGTTATCTGGGTCATTAGCATCTTTTTTGTATAGTTCTGTGTATTCCTGCCACCTCTTTTTAATATCTTCTGC
Source organism: Oreotragus oreotragus (assembly GCA_006410675.1). Lineage (NCBI taxonomy): Eukaryota > Metazoa > Chordata > Mammalia > Artiodactyla > Bovidae > Oreotragus > Oreotragus oreotragus. The sequence continues at coordinate 22,106 of SJYX01021296.1, read as the reverse complement.
TTCTGTTAGGTCCATACCATTTCTGTCCTTTATCAAGCCCATCTTTGCATGAAATGTTCCCTTGGTATCTCTAATTTTCTTGAAGTGATCTCTACTCTTTCTCATTCTATTGTTTTTCTCTAATTCTTCGCATTGATCACTGAGGAAGGCTTTCTTATCTCTCCTTGCTATTCTTTGTAACTGTGCATTCAGATGATGCTATTCTTTGTAACTGTGCATTTAGCTTCTCCTCTTCTCTCAGCTATTTGTAAGACCTCCTCAGAAAACCATTTTGCCTTTTTGCATTTCGTTTTCTTGGTGATGGTCTTGGTCACTGCCTCTTGTACAATGTCACGAACCTCCATCCATAGTTCAGGCACTCTGTCTATCAGATATAATCCCTTGAATTTATTTGTCACTTCCACTGTATAATTGTAAGGGATTTGATATAGGTCATATCTGAATGTTCTAGTGGTTTTCCCCTACTTTCTTTGTTTAAGTCTGAATTTTGCATTATGGAGTTCATGATCATTAAGTGTGCATTTTTGTGGTACAATCTCTGATAACACCAGGAGTTTATCGTAAGGGCTAAAGAGTGGGAGGGAGGGATGGGGAGGCTTCTCAGGGGAGACTCACAGGGGCAGGTGCCCTCACAGGGGCTTGTTAAGACCCCAGAGAGTAAAGGTGGGTGGGATGCTAACAAAGACAAGAAAGGAGTGTTCTGGAGAAAGTTCCACCACTCTGACTTGGTTTCACCATGGGCAAGACTTTTTCTGCCATACACCTTACTCCTCACACACCTCTGAGCAAATCCAGAGCTAAACTGGTTGCTTTGATGCACACTTAGTTTTGGATGAGGCCAGGGTAGAGTCTCATGGGCTCTGAACCTGTAGCCCATACAGCCCCCTGGATTCTAAATACGAGAATTTGACCCAGAGTTGGGACCTGACTCCCAGAACCTTTGGTTCTTCTCTGCTTCCAAAAGGGAAAGCCGGGGCCCATCGTGGTGAGAGCTCAGAGCAGAGTGGCAAGGGGATTCCAAGGTAAGCACACAACCTGAAGGGACAGGTAGTCTGGAGGAAACAGAAAGATGAAATAAACATGGCTCCTAAGCATATCAGAGGTCATACACCAGGCCAGAGCCCGGTGACCAGCACTGAGTTCTCTGAAGGGCTGTGACTACGCTGTCAGAACATCTGCGGTCAGTGCTGTTGGTCTAGTGTCTATCCTGACATGACCGACGCCTCTGCCCAGGCACCATCTGTGAGGGGACCTTCAGGATTCTCCTCGGGTGGCCAGCCACCCCAGTTTGCCCAGGACTTTCAGTCCTCAAGGGATTCCTTGGTGGCTCAGATGGTAAAGGATCTGCCTGCAATGTAGGAAACTCAGGTTCGATGCCTGGGTTGGGAAGATCCCCTGGAGAAGAGAATGTCTACCCACTCCAGTATTCTTGCCTGAAGAATTCCAAGGACAGAGGAGCCTGGCAGGCTACAGTCCGTGGGGTCGTAAAGATTCAGACATTAACTATATATTAGGATGTAGGCTCAGACGCTCAGTCCTGTCGGACTCTTTGCGACCCCATATACCATAGTCCTCAGGCTTCTCTGTCCATGAGGCATGACTGAATGATTAACACACTTTCAGTTTCCAAAGTGAGACTTTCCTGGGCAAGAGCACCTCCTCTTGGTACTTATGTTTCGACTCAGCAGCTCACCTGGCCCGGGCTCAGGTGTGCTCCCCTCTATCACTGCCCATGGGGGGGCCAGGATCCCTAAGATGACCCCAAGACCCTCAGTCCCATGAGTGAGTTGAACAGATAGGGAGTTTACCCAAGACCACATGGTCTGGTTGCTCAGAGAATCCAAGCACAGCTGGAACCAACGATGCCACCTACCAGGCCTGCAGGTCACCGTGGGGAACAAAACAGGAGAGTGAGCAAATGCTGGGCATGAGAAAGATGACAATAAATGGACTGATTCTTCCATTCAATTGTCCCAGCTGGGAAAAGGAAACGGGTGGAGCCACAACTTTGCTCTGTGTCTCTCAGACTCACACAGTGAACTTATTTACAGTCTCTCGGCTTCTGCAGATATGTCAGGCATAATTTCTGACAATTCACAAAACTAACTCTCTGCTGATTACATTTTTAAAAGGGCTCAATCTCTTTGGAATAATTTTAGTTGTATCTCAGACAGGAATGATTTTTTTTTTAAGGGTTTTGATTACACATAAGCATTTCTACATGCTCGGCACCATGCTAAGTACTTCACTGGGATTATTTTGCTAAACCCTCACTGTAATCCTGCAGGCGAGGTGCCATCACCCTCCCTATATTAGCAGGTGAGGACACTGAGTCAAGGAAGTGAGGTCACACAGTGTGAGCCAGGCACCTGGCTAATGAGTTTGGCCCCATAGCCTATGCTTTGCATTGTGCGGTGCATGGGGCTAACCCTCCAACCGGAATGGGCTTTAGAGACTGAACTTTATGTTGGTGTCCCCACTCTTAGTTGGCCCAAATGGTCAAATGAATAACCAGCATCTTTTATATTTAGCTGATTTTATAAGAAACTATTGAAATACCTAAAAATAGTGTCTCTGTTTTTGGTGATGCTGGTTCTCAGTTTGAAAGGTAAGGACACGGTGACAGAAAGGTGAAGCTATGATTCTATTTAAAGGATCATTACTCTAGTTTTGAATAATGTAAGAATAGGCTGGGATGAGGGTTTACTGGTTTAAATGCTATTTTTCATGCATATAATTGAAAGGAACTAAGTTTGGGCTGTCAGAGGAGATGAGAGAGTGACTCCGGCCTGAGCCGCTTGCTTCAGGAAACTCACAGCTACCTGCTCTTGCTCGGACGTCAAGGTCCCAGACAGGATGGAGAAAAATTGACTTGACCTACTCAGGACGTTTATCTTGAAAACCGTAAGTGGTTGAGCCAAACTAGGCACTTCAGATCACATCTTGTCTTAGTCTGTTTGGGCTGTTATAACAAAGTATCATGGACTGAGTGGCTTATAAACAACAGTCACTTATTTCTCACCACTCTGGAGGCTGAAAGTCTGAAATCAGGGTGCCTGCAAGACTGAACCCTATGGACACCCTTTTCTGGGTTGAGGTCTACTGACTTCTTGTATCCTTACTGGGTGCAGAGCAGAGAGATGCAGGTTCTCTTGTGACTCTTCAGTTCAGCTCAGTCGCTCAGTTGTGTCCGACTCTTTGTAACTCCATGAATCGCAGCACGCCAGGCCTCCCTGTCCATCACCAACTCCCGGAGTTCACTCAAACTCATATCCATCGAGTCGGTGATGCCATCCAGCCACCTCATCCCTGTCGTCCCCTTTTCCTCTTGCCCCCAATCCCTCCCAGCATCAGAGTCTTTTCCAATGAGTCAACCCTTCACATGAGGTGGCCAAAGTACTGGAGTTTCAGCTTTAGCATCATTCCTTCCAAAGAACACCCAGGGTTCATCTCCTTCATAATGGACTGGTTGGATCTCCTTGCAGTCCAAGGGACTCTCAATAGTCTTCTCAACACCACAGTTCAAAAGCATCAATTCTTTGGCGCTCAGCTTTCTTCACAGTCCGACTCTCACATCCATACCTGACCACTGGAAAAACCCTAGCCTTGACTAGACAGATCTTTGTTGGCAAAGTAATGTCTCTACTTTTTAATATGCTTAGGAGGGCACTAATCCCATTCATGGGGGCCCCACCTTCATGACCTCATCTAACCCTAATTAGCTCCCAAAGGCCCTACCTCCTAATACCATCACACTGAGGGACAGGATTTCAACATACTAATTTGGGGGAGATACAAACATTCAGTCTATAATATCCCGTGATGAAACTTCACAACTGGCTTGCCTAAAACAAACAGGATTGGAAACATCTGGGCTATATGATGTGGATTCCAACTGTCAAACTGTTAATTCCTAATTCAGGGTGGCTGAGCTATCCCAAGGGCACCTTTGTGGCCATTAAGAAGAGTAACCCACTTTCTGAGCATTGAAGAATGAATGCATCCAAATTGTGGTGCTGAAGAAGACTCTTGACAGTCCCTTGGACTGCAAAGAAATCAAACCAGTCCTAAAGGAAATAAACCCTGAATATTCATTGGAAGGACTGAATACTTTGGACACTTGGTGCGAATAGCTGACTCATTGGAAAAGACCCTGATGCAGGGAAAGATTAAGGGCAGGAGAAAAAGTGGGCGACAGAGGATGAGATGGCTAGATAGCATCATGGGCTCAATGGACATGAATTTGAGCAAACTCCAGGAGACACTGAAGGACAGGGAAGCCTGGCATGCTGCAGTTCATGGGGTCGAAAAGAGTCGGACATGACTTAGTGACTAAACCACCACAACCTACTTTCACTGGATATGGCTCCAGATGGGTTGATTTTCAGTCCCATTTCTTCTTCTACCTACCTCCTCAGTCCTGCACCACTCAAGGGCCTACGTGGTGGCTCTAGTCTCTGGGAAAACCTGAAAGCCTTTAGGTTCAGCCCCTCTCTGGATCAGGTTCTCACAGGGTTCAAGGATATAAGAATGAGTAAGAGAGTCTTCTCTTTCAAGAGCCGAGTAAGATACTCACTCTACTGAGGGAAACAGACACATCAGCCCATGAAGCAATGCAGTTGTGAGCAAGATGTGGCCTGGGAATAGGGGAGCTGGAGGGTGGGAGGGGAGGGACTAAGGAAAGCTTTCTGGAGGAAGGGGCATGAGGGCTGAAGTATGTACCTGGATCCTTTATTCAGAAGCACCCGAGGCTCCATAGAGTTAAGTGTGGTTAAGAGCTTAGGGTCTGCCATCAGCTAGAACTGAGGGTCAGCCTTGGCTCTGTCACTTACTACCTACACAACTTGAGCAAGTTATTTATCCTTTCCAAATCTTGGTTTGGTTATCTGCTGAATGGAAAAACAATAATACCTACTTTCATAGGGGTGTTGTGAGGATTAAATAAAGTAATGGACGAGAAGCCCTTCATGTCATGGTGCTCAGTTGATGGCATTATTATTATTATTGTCATAGGTAGTTTTGCCCAAGGGCCCCTTCTGATGCATACACTGATGTAATCAGAAGGGAAAGGGTTTTGAGGGTAGCCTAGGTGCCAGTCTTGTGTGTAGGTGGTCAGGGCTGTGATTGCAGGAGGGTCAGGGTCACGAGGGGCTTCCCAGGTGGCACAGTGATAAAGAATCCACCTGCTGATGCAGGAGACCCAGGTTTGATCCCTGGGTCAGGAGGATCCCCTGGAGAAGGAAATGGCAGCACACTCTAGTATTCTTGCCCGGGAAATCCCATGGACAGAGGAGCCGGGTGGGCTACAATCCATGGCGTCACAAAAGAGCCAGACATGACTGAGAGACTGGGCATGTACACACACACAGTTACCAGGGCCCTCTCGATCACCTGAGCCCCTTTCCACTCTCGGGACGTGGGAATGCATTCAGCACAGGACAAAGCCTTCCATTGTGCAATCAGATGAGCGCTAACCAGTAGACCATCCCAGAGATTTCAGAGAAGAAAATCCCCTTCAAGCTTCTGTCCTCAGACAGTATCTGTGGTAGAAGGTGGAGAAATGGTAAAAGGGTAAAGAGAAAGGAAGTTGGGGACCGAGACTCAAAATTCAGAGGAATTCTGGATTTGTTCCGGTGAAAACTTAGTGTACAGAGAAAAACAGACCAGAGCAGCTGACAAGGCCACTCCCTAGGTGGTCGGATGGGCCTGTCCCTGCAGATGCCAGTCCAGTCTGGTCTGAAGACCCCTCAGTCTTCTGAAGGAGCCAGTTCAGGTGGAGCTGGGGGTCCAGGATCCTTAGGAAGCTCTTGCTTGTCTTGCTCCCTCTCTTGTTCAGGTCAATCTTCTTTTTCCAAAGCTGAAGCCCAGGGATGTGGGGACAAAAATTCTATTGTCAACAGAAGCCTGAAGGATATGGTGCCAAAGGGCTGGGCAGAGGGGTGAGTCTTTGCTGGTGACAGCCTTGAACTTCTATTTTTCAAATCCCTTTGATATTTTCTCCCAGCAGTTCCTCCTCCTGAGGTAAAATATTTCTCTGAATTATCATCGTTGTTTTCTTGCAATGGACTCTGGGAAAATGACTCAAGAATAGCCGTTGAACCAAGGAACTCTCTTTCTTCGTTTCTTGCACTGTCCCAGCAAAGATCCTGGCCCTGGTCATGTCCTCATCTTGTCCATTCCAGCCTGGGCCTTCTGGCCTCCTGATCTCACATGCCCTTAAGTTGTGCTTCAACACTTCGCTCTGTTTGGAGCTAATTGCCTTCTGTCCTTTGAGACCAAGTGGCATTATATAACTCACCTTTTGCAGGTGAGCAGGAAATATCATTTTACCGGAAGGGCTGAACTGTATCAAAATGGTGACATCCAAAATGTAGCAGTGGTGGATAAAAATAAGTCATGTTCATTAGATAGCTCCCTGCCCTACATAGCTGCCCAAAAACTCACGTCTCGCTCTGCCCAAAAGTAAATAGTCTCCTTATTTAGAAATGGCACAGTGGGAGGTAAATGAATCGGCTAGGACAGACCAGTCATAACTCATCAAACTGAAAAGCTTAAAAACTCTTTATGGAAAAATTCAAATGCCTATCGGTTGTTGAAAGCCAGGCTCTGTGCTAGGAGCTTTACATACATTATCTTATTTAATCCTCCCACCAACTCTGCAAGGTTCTTCTTATTTTATTTAGCAGATGAGGAAAGGAGGCTCAGCAAAGTTAAGCAGCTTGTTTGGGGTCATGATAGGGAAACTGGGAGTCAGACAGTGGTCACTCTTGTCCCAAGCCCGTGTTATTCTCACTAGACCCTACTGCTCATGACTGGCCAGACGATGAAGTTATCAGGCACATTTGAACACCTCATCCTTTATTATTGTCAGAAAATTCTTGGCCTGATCCTTGGCTGTAAGGTGCTCCACATGAGGCTGCTTATGAAGGATAAAGCATGAAATTAAATTCCCTTGCAGGACTTCCCTGGTGGTCTACTGGCTAAGACTCCATGCTCCCAAAGCAGGGGGCCCGAGTTTGACCCCTGGTTGGGGAACTAGATCCCACATGCCACAACTAAAGATTCCGTGTGCCATAACAAAGTCCCAGCACAGCCAAATAAATAAAAATAAATATTAAAAATTTAAAAAAAATTCCTCTCACCAGGGTTGAGTCCATTCCTGACTTTCCCGAACCCTAGACTCTTGGCCCGGGGAAGGCAATGGCACTCCACCCCAGTACTCTTGCCTGGAAAATCCAATGGACGGAGTAGCCTGGTGGGCTGCAGTCCATGGGGTCGCTAACAGTCGGACAGACTGAGCGACTTCACTTTCACTTTTCTCTTTCATGCATTGGAGAAGGAAATGGCAACCCACTCCAGTGTTCTTGCCTGGAGAATCCCAGGGATGGGGGAGCCTGCTGGGCTGCCGTCTATGGGGTCACACAGAGTCGGACACGACTGAAGTGACTTAGCAGCAGCAGCAGACTCTTGGCCTGGTTCTTGTTCTATAAATGATGGTCCATATGACAGAGATACCACTGGTGTCCTGCTTGCCTCTGTTCACTGGCCTTTCCTTGATTTTCTGATAATAATGACTTTTGGTATTTTTTTAAAGACCTGTTTTTATTTTATTGTCTTTCTGGCTGCACTGAGCTTTTGTTGCTGCACAGGGGCTTTCTCTAGTTGCGGCGAGAGGGGGGCTCCTCTTTGTTGCGGTTCATGAGCTTTCGTTGTGGGGGCTTCTCTTATTGTGGAGCACCTGCTCTATCTAGGGCACTCGGGCTTCAGTAGTTGCAGCGTGCAAGCTCAGTAGTTGTGGCTTGAAGACTCTGGCGTGCAGGCTCAATAGTTGTGACTTAGCTGCTCTGACGCACGTGGGATTTTCCTGGATCAGGGATGGAACCAGTGTTGCCTGCATTGCAAGGCAGATTCTTAGTCTCTGGACTACCAGGGAAGCCCGACTTTCGGGATTTTGAAGCAGTCCATCATGCAAGTCCACTGCAAGCAGTCCAACAGTGCTTGCAATCCTGTCCAGGTTCTGAATCAGAAATCAGGCAAAGAGTAAGGTAGATGTAGGCCAGATAGCGACTCAGTGTGGATAAGGACTAGATTGGACAACATTGCTTAGTGAGAGCAAATGGGTTTCTGTTGCACATGGTGGGAAGCAACATCTGAGCTGGAGATTAGGTTGCAGGAAGTCTATTAGGGAATCCTCATGTGATCTACAACCATAGGTGAAAATAGAAAGAAAGCAGGGCTGGCAGAGAGGAAAGAAGCAATGATGAAGGCTATTCAGAGGTCTCAGCTGGACCACAGTTGGTCTTTATCCTTTTATATAGGCCAGTCTAGGACTCAGGCTACCTCTGGCAAGGGGTGTGACTTTGGAAGACGGCAATATTCAGTTAAAGACATTCCCTAGAGAGGACTATTGGCTGAGGGCTGTCAACCAGCAACATCTACAGCAGAGGGGGAATAGTTGTTTTGTCCTCAAAGAAAATCCTGGTCACTCATGAGAGTGTCCACTGCATGAATCTACTTCTTTATTCAATTTCTGGAAGCAACTTTTCCATAATGCTGCCAGGTTTCTTTTCCTGGCAAAGGCATAGAAGGAGAACACTAGTGGGACAAACTACAGCCCTATCATCACAGGAGCTGGTCTTGAGACCACAGCTGGTATTCACTGTCTCCCTCATCCTCAGAAAACACCTCTGCTGGTCTAAGTGGCTGTCCAGGTGGTGTGATGGGACTCACATCCTTGATGATCTTTTCTCTGGGTGCCATGCCTTCCTTAGGCTATGGTGGCTGAAGTTGTCCATTTATCATGAAAATTGGTCAAGGGGATGCCAAGAGAGGCAAACAGATGACCTGGGCACCAGATTCCTTTGTATGTCCAGTGTGCCAATGTGTACAGCAGCCCTACCTCCTCCTATGGGCCAGGATCAATTTCCCTTGCCAAGATGGTAACTGTACTTCCTGCCAAGTTCCTTGGCACAGTGAGCCCCAAGTACCCCGGCAGTAGCTATTACTTATAGTTCAGTGGTTCTTTTGTTATATATTCTCTGGTGGGAATGGACCCCCTCCCCAACCTGGAACCTGGACCTCTAAACCAGAAAAGCCCAAAGTTGAGGAGATGGGAAACACCAAGTCTCCAACCATCAGTGACAGTAACTGGAGCCATGGCACTACAGCTTCCTACTACTGAACCCTGGGTTTAGCAGAGCTGGGGCTGGGAAGTGTGATTGGCTTTAGCAGAGCTGGGACTGGGAAGTGTGATTGGCTTTAGCAGAGCTGGGGCTGGGAAGTGTGACTGGCTTTAGCAGAGCTGGGGCTGGGAAGTGTGACTGGCTTTAGCAGAGCTGGGGCTGGGAAGTGTGACTGGCTTTAGCAGAGCTGGGGCTGGGAAGTGTGAATCAGGGTGGATCAGGGTTACATAGGCTTGTACTCCTTTTCCATTCCCATCTCTTTCTCTGGCACCCCCGCACCCAATTCTCATACAAAAACAGTCTGTCTCTGGAGGAACAGGGAGGGTTTGTACTCTTTTGGGCTAGTTCATTACTAAGAGGAAAAAGAAGCAACTGAGCTCTTGCTGCTTTGATCAGTATGATATCCTTCCTCTCCACCTTGACAGGTGGGGTGGAGATGTGCTGAGAATGTTGTTAATGGAGCTCCCTCCACACAGAAGGAAACACCGAGGGTTGTAAAGAAGCACTTCCCCCTTCAAAAGTGATTGTTTATTGAGCACTTACTTTATGCCAAGGGCTTCCCAGGTGGCACTGTGCTAAAGAATCCTCTTGCCAATGCAGAAGACACAAGAGATGTGGGTTCGATCCCTGAGTTGGGAATATCCCCTGGAATAAGAAATGACAACTCACTCCAGTATTCTTGCCTGGAAAGTCCCACAGACAGAGGAGTCTGGTAGGCTACAGTTCATGGGGTTGCAAAGAGTAAGGCATGACTGAATGACTGAACACACACACACACACACAATATGCCAAACTCCAGGCTAAGTATATTTCTTCAGTTATCTTCACAATAATCCTCTGAGGTGGGGACTATTTTTGCCTCCAGTTTACATAAGATATAGTGAAGCACATAGAAGTAAAGCAATAAGCCTTGGCTTATCAAACCCAGAGACTTCCCTGGTGATCCAGTGGTTAAGACTGTGCTTCTACTGCAGGGGGTGCAAGTTCAGTCCCTGGTTGGGGAACTAAGATCCTGCATGCTGCAGCCAAAAAGAAAAAAAGAAAGAAAAAAACAAACCAACTTTCTTGAATTGAATAAAGATGAAATACAACATATCAACTTGAAAAATTATATAGGAAAAGTAACAACAACAGCAAAATACTCAAACCCAATTAGTCCCAAGGCCCAGGCTTGAAACACTATTCCCATAGCTCTCAAATTGGTAAACATAAGAATCACCAGGGGTAGTTTGTTAAAACTCAGGTCCTGAACTCACATTCAAAGATCCTGATGGGCCTGAAGCAAAGCCCAGGAATAGGAATTTTTAACAAGGTCCCATCTACTCTCTGCAGAGAAGAACATGACTTCGGTGATTTGAGATCCAGCTTCGAAAACTGTTTTGTGATGGTATTTGCTTCTTTCTCATTTGTAAGCCCGGTGCATGAGAATAAGTTGTTACTACTAGTTGAGCATATTTTCTGTTCCCCCTGCTGGAGGGAGGGAGGGAGCACAAGGAAGTTTACCGGGCTTTTGTGGAACATAAGTAACCAAAGGTAACAGAGCACACCACTGACTGAAGGGACTCAGACCCCAGAAGCAATTAGCATTTTAAAATGGACACTCGATGCGGCTGGAGCAGGGCAGGGAACAAAAGGGAGGCATGGCCGGGTGGAGGAGGGCACAGGCGAGTCCGCGTGGGGCTGGATGGCCAGGGGGAGGACTTTGCCTTAGACTTCCTGAAGTGGGTGGATTACGAATGGTCTTAATTACGTTTAATGGGATCTGCCTGGCTTTTGGGTGAAGAACGGAGCATCGGGGTGCCGGTGGGGACCTCCATCTTCCATGAAATGAGCGTTCTGGCACGTGACAGAGCTGAAATAAATAACCACTGCTCTAAAAAAAAAAAAAAAAAAATGGACACTCGACTGTCAGTTTGGCCTGAGTGATTAGTAAAGGATTTAGATAACTGTGATGGTAGAGAAGAGTTAATTCTGGGAGTAAGAGTGTGAGGAGCTGCCTAGAGAAAGCACTTAAAGGAAAGAATTTAGACACTGGGAGCATTAGGAAAATATGCTATACGGGAAGAAGCATAAGCAAGGGACGCATCAGAGTGAAATGGCAGTGAACAGTTTCCTTAGAGAGGGGCTCAAGCCCCCAGACCCTGAACTCATGCACACAAGAACAAAATGATCCACAGAAACCCTGAGGAACTGTGAAGATGAGACAAGGACCAAGGGTCAGCAACACCAAATGGATGTCTCAACAGCATTTATTGCCCATTGGCATCATGCCAGTGCTTCAGATGCAGAGAGAAATTAAACCTAGTCCCTACCCTCCGTAAGATACCACCAGATGTCCAGTGTTAGGGAAGAGAGATTAAACTTTTTCATTTCTTTTGTAGGGAAGGAAAAAGGATTTTATTCTATTCTTCTAAGTTATAGCTTGGGTCCCTTCTTAGTCATCCTTGACAGAAAAACTAAAATTCTAATTTGTACCAGCTTACTGTTGATATTAAAAAGTATTTAATTTAATTAAATTAATTATAAACTTACACATTAAAATTCTTTTCCAAAGATTTCTTTTCCACAAACCTTTTACAAGTTTCTTTTTGCACTCAGATTTTATCCTGCCTTTTTTTTCTCTTTCCCATTCTGAAATAAGGAGCCTCACTTTAGGACAAAATCTTTGGAATTATCTTTAGGATTTTTTCCTTCTCAACAACAACAAAATGCATCTCCATTCTTCATAATTTCTTTTACCAATAGCACACATTCTATTTTCCTTGCATATGAAGATGTTTCCCTAATTATTTCTAGCAGATTTAACTTCATATACTAGAATTCTTAACCCTTGAAAACCTAATTAAGTAAAAACCTAAGTATTAAAAATTAAGAAGTAAGCAACTGTAAACTGCCTGTAATATTAGCATTCTGTGGCTTGGAAGATTTATAAATACCTTGTATAGTTTCTAAAGACCTATACTTTCTCATAATAAAATTTTTAGTGTGTCACAAACATGTTTACTAAAGGACCCAAATATCTTTAGCTGTTTCTGAAAAAAAGAAGCCAAAAGTGGATAAACTTATGTTCAGTTATGAATGTTTCAGTATTTTATCTTGTTTTAAAATGATCTATATTTTTAATGCTTCCATTATTTAACCTAACTAAGCACAATTCTAGATTTCAACTTATAATATTTTAGAAATTACTTTTAAATGGACAGAGCTTATAAAACCTCACTATTATGGAAAAGCTAATTATAAATTATTTTGTTCCACTTTCCTCTATTTAATCTACTAATTTCCAATAATTTTGTTTAGGCTACTCACAAATGTTTCATGAGATGTTAGACAAAATCAGTCATCATCCTGCAATAGGAGGGAAGGGGGTGGGACACAACCTTAAAAGAATGACATAGCCCAAGGACATGACATAAACAGATTAGAACCAAAAATAGGTCCAAAACAGTATGAAAAGGTAAAATGATAGGATTCTGAAAGAGGAACTCCCCAGGTCAGTAGGTGCCCAATATGCTACTGGAGATCAGTGGAGAAATAACTCCAGAAAGAATGAAGGGATGGAGCCAAAGCAAAAACAATACCCAGTTGTGGATGTGACTGATGATAGAAGAAGGTCCAATGTTGTAAAGAGCAATATTGCATAGGAACCTGGAATGTCAGGTCCATAAATCAAGGCAAATTGGAAGTGGTCAAACAGGAGATGGCAAGAGTGAACATTGACATTCTAGGAATAAGCAAACTAAAATAGACTGGAATGGGTGAATTTAACTCAGATGACAATCATATCTACTATTGCGGGCAGGAATCCCTTAGAAGAAATGGAGTAGCCATCATGGTCAACAAAAGAGTCCGAAATGCTGTACTTGGATGCAATCTCAAAAATGACAGAATGATCTCTGTTCATTTTCAAGGCAAACCATTCAATATCACAGTAATCCAACTCTATGCCCCAACCAGTAACGCTGAAGAAGCTGAAGTTAGACGGTTCTATGAAGACCTACAAGACCTTTTAGAACTAACACCCAAGAAAGATGTCCTTTTCATTATAGGGGACTGGAATGCTAAAGTAGGAAGTCAAGAAATACCTCGAGTAACAGGCAAATTTGGCCTTGGAGTATGGAATGAAGCAGAGCAAAGGCTAATAGAATTTTGCCAAGAGAACACACTGGTCATAGCAAACACCCTCTTCCAACAACACAAGAGAAGACTCTACACATGGACATCATCAGATAGTCACCACCGAAATCAGATTGATTATATTCTTTGAAGCCAAAGATGGAGAAGCTCTATACAGTCAGCAAAAACAAGACTGGGAGCTGACTGTGGCTCAGATCATGAACTCCTTATTGTCAATAGATTTAAGAGATTAGATCTGATAGACAGAGTGCCCGATGAACTATGGATGGAGGTCATGACATTGTACAGGAGACAGG